>CM054179.1:124400677-124825677 GCA_028829895.1 Sinotaia quadrata | reverse complement strand
AAACACGCATGTGCTGTTTGCTTAGTTGGTTTGTGAAGTATAAAAGCTTGATGCCTCTAGAGTACGGACTGGCAGAATTGAAATGTATTTATTCTGTAAACATAGCCGACTGGCATGGTCAAAAAATGTTCTTATTCTGTAAACATATAGATGGCTGGCAGAACTGAAATACACTTATCAAATGCATTTATTTTATACTCTTAGCTGACTGGTACAGACGAAATATATGTATTCTTTTCTTCTATTTGACAGAGGCGAAAGACATTCATTATTTTCTTCTGTTCGACAGAGACGAAATACATGTATTCTATTCTTCTCTTGGACAGGCGAAAAACATTATTTTCTTCTGTGAAATACATTTATTCTTTTCTTCTGCATGACAGAGACGAAAATACATGTATTCTTTTCTTCTGTTTGACAGAAGCGAGAAACATTTATTATTTTTTTCTCTGAAATACATTTATTCTTTTCTTCTGCTTGACAGAGACGAAAATACATGTATTCTTTTCTTCTGTTTGACAAGAGGCGAAAAACATGTCTTATTTTCCTTCTGTGAAATACATTATTTCTTTTCTTCTGCTTGGCAGAGACTGTATACTATTCTTCTCTTTGACAGAGGCGAAATACATTTATTAATTTCTTCTGTGAAATATATGTATTATTTTCTTCTGCTAGATAAAGACAAAATCATGTATTAACACCATTGGCTTCCATTTCCTCATACATTTTGGTCAACAACAAAAAGTCATAATCGGGAAACAGCAGCATGTGCAGATTTAAAAACAAAAATCTATTCCATAACGACTGACTTCATTTCTTAAGAACACGCGCTGCAATGTGACGCTGAGATTGATGCCAAAGCTAATTCCCATTTAGAAGTGAACGTTTGCATGTCGGACGATGGACTGGGCAGGGCAGGATGCATTCCGAGTGGACATCAAATAAACAAATCGAAACCATCTCAGACACTCTGAAGGGAGGGAGAGGGAGGGAGAGAGAGAGAGAGATCCATCTGTCACTTGTTCACAATAGATTTCGGAGAGAATTTCTTGATCTGCCCAGGTTCTGATCCGGCCGTTTGGATGGGTGGGGCCTAAGTCAAACTGAACTCGGCGTCGTAGCCCTTTGACATTCAATGAGACGTCAGTAGTACGATCGTGTTAGCTTCCGTTGAGCGATCCCGAGCATGGCTGACTGGATGGATTGATAGAGATGTGTGTGTGTGTGTGTGTGTGTGTGTGTGTGTGTGTGTGCGTGTGTCCATGTGCATATGCGTGTCAAAGCGCGTTTATTGTGCACTTGGTCAATATACATATGAAATTCTCTTAACATAATACTCCACATTTTCTTTTAATTAGTTCTTTTAAAAATAAAATAATAAAATGAAATAATCAATAGCATTTCTGGCACGTGGCTGGCATCGGTATAGATTTTGCAGGTGACAAAATTATTATTACGCATGAGACATCTTCAGTAAACAAGAGCAACATTGTTGTTCAATAGCAGACGGAAATAAAGAACGCAGGAAAGATTGACCACGCTTCCCAGCCAGTGCAAATGCTCTTCTATGATGCGCAATTTTACGTCACTGGAAAAGCCATCCAATCAAAGAAATAGGAAACCACGACAGGAAATGAAAAAGACCTGATAAACAATACAGCTGACCAATCATCCTTTAAAATCTGGTTTGGTGGAGTGCTCGATAACTTGTTTCATATGCATCAGTGAACACAACGCAACGAACTTTACGCAGGATATTAAATATACCAGGGGACAAGTGGAATATATATTTTTTAATAGTTACAAATGACTGCGCCACTATATTTCAGCCTTATTTTGTTGAGTTTCTTTTCAAATTCCTCTTATTGTTACAGCATTTGCCGTTTAAAAGAAATTTTCTGAGGGACAAAAAGAAGCACAAAAGAAAACAACAGAAAAACGGGGATTTAAAAAAAAAAAAAAACCGCAGAAAAACGGGGATGTCAATGCATAACACTAGAAGAAAAAACTTACTAATGGTTTTCGAGTGCTACTTTTAGAACTTGACAAAAAGGAAATACACTCGTCCTTCAGTACACTATTGACATTGATGACGTTAATTGCGTCACGTATTATATACTTAGATGAAAAGCCGCGTCTTTGACGTTAATAATGGTTAAATCATTCTTTATCATATAACTATGAGAGATAAAACGCAAAAGCCTGTTCGGTGCTAGAGGAAATTTCAAAACAGACTTGTTGTTATATAACAAGAGACGATTTCTAAACGAAGATGGGCAGACCTAATATATAACCAGAGGACGCTTCAAAACGAAAATAGACATGTTACGTAACTAGGGATAGCTTCAAAACGAAGATAGATGTGTTATGTAACTAGGGATAGCTTTAAAACGAATATATATATATATATATGTTACGTAACTAGGGATAGCTTCAAAACGAAGATAGATGTGTTATGTAACTAGGGATAGCTTCAAAACGAAGATAGATATGTTATGTAACTAGGGATAGCTTCAAAAAGAAGACATAACTGTTAACGCGAAGATTTCAAAAGCAAGACACATGTATATATAAATATAATATGAATATGTCTCCTCTGTCTGGCAACAACTACATATATTTAATTAAAAGAGCGAGGAAGAAATGTCCAAAACTCAAATTAATGTCCCCCTTTTCCCCATCTGCCAACAAACTTATCGAATTAATTTCTACTATCGTGGAAAGGAGGTGAACGATATTTGCGACATCCAACAGCTAGACTTCAACAAACATAAGTAAACGATGGTGGGTGTAGCAGAGTATATTTTTCTAACCGTATTTCTAAGCTTTATTGTTATATAAATTATTATTAAATTGTCAAATAACCCGACCTTGGGCACTCCTTTAGGTAGTATTTTTGTAAGTGTCTGAGTTGGAGTAAACACTTGAGTTGAGAATATGCTAGAAATTGGTGATGTAATAATGCAAACCAATTAAAGTATTTTTTATTATCCAACGGTTAAGATTAACAAGAATGAGGCCAGCCAATGAGCTGCAACAGTTTGACTGCTGTAGAAAATTATATTGTCTAATCACTTGCATTTGGTGTGGCAAGAAGTCGGGTCTTGAAAAGCAGCCATTTGCTTAATGGTAAGTTAACTGATTGACTGAGAGAGAATAGACTTAGAAATATTTCGTGCATTTTTGCTACTTATGTGTTATACTTGCGTTTTACATAGAAATATATTATGTGAGTAGACTATTATTTCTACAAGTGTTTGAACTAAAATGCTCGAATATAGTAAGCTAAACACTTGACAGTGTCCCTAGTGAACCTGTTCATAAATTGAAATGCTGTATTTATTATGCTGTATGCGAGTATTGGCCTAATAAATACTGTTGCAGGAAACTGCAAGTTGAGATTTGAATGCAAGAGAGAATAGAGTTAAATATGTATTAACTGGAAACTTATCATTTGTTCCCTGATTACATTTTACAGGGAATAAGCTGCCTTTCTTTCTTTGAATTATTTGAATCTCCTGGTGTACTGATTATAAACCACTGTGACCAACTGCGGTAGAGGCAGGGAGCAGTGTGTAAGTGTGGAAAATACACTACACTCCGTTTATGTATAGTGGCAGAGTATGTTGACTACATAGAGCAAATTCTTGTATAAGAAAGTTACTGGAAATTGCTATAAATGCTGTTCTGCTTGAGGGAACTAAATACGGTGAAGGTGTCAAAGTAATCCTCGAGAGAATAGCAGTGAATCAATGTCCTACAAACACGGGAGAGAAATGTGGAACTGACTTAATAATAGTGAATAATAAACATGTCTTTGTTATGAAAGCACATGAAAGACTATTGAATTGCACTTAAATCAGGTTACACAGAAACTATTATCTCTTATCTCTAATACCTCTATTTCTGTTCTCTGATAGGAACTATCCTGTGATTTGTATTGAATTGTTGAACTTTTGGGGATATAAGATTGTATAGTGTAAAAATTATTCGAACATGCTTTCATGGAAATATTGATGTCAAGTATTTTTTTTCATTGTATTTACTATATGTATATTTGATTATTGATTTAATAAATTTATTGTCCTTCTTACACAATTCATAATCTTGTGTTGGAGAAGAAAGTGGTTGGATGGGGGCTCGTTAAATATAGATTAAAGACATATTTTTCTTCTCCTTAAGTAAGATTTCCACCTACAGAATTATTGTGAGATGGTAAATGTTTGCCTTTAATGTTGTGGTAGAGAGAAAACGTTTACAGCACCCCCATATCCGCCAAGTGAGAGAAATGGGTGGTGTCTGCTGGAGAGTTATTAATTACATAAATTAAGATTTTCATCACTTGTAATTAGTTATGGATGATTAATTAATAATAATAATAATAATAACTAGGTGGTGTTGGGATAACAGTATGTAATGATCAAGTTTCATTTTCCGTCACAGAGATGGAACCCTTCAAACAGATATCAAACTTACAAATACAGTCTACTACATATTGTATTGTTCATTTAAACTATACTCACATTTAAACTTGTAAACAAAACAAGTATACCAATGGCTAGCAAACACCACTCACAAAATATGTGACAACACTCTCCTTTCTTCAGCCAAAAGTTACTTCTACTACTAGTACTAGACTTCAAAGTCTACATATGGTATGAATTATTTGCTTAATTTGGAGGTCTCAACAGATCTAGTGGTCGGAACTGAGATCGCACTGCCCCGCGCTTGCTCTTGTTGGTTTCAGTTTCAGTGGAAGCAGGCTCAGCATTAATAGCTATGGATATCGAGTCCGGAAACAGTTACAGGTGGCCTCTCTAATTAAAATATGTAAACTAGTGCTAGCATCGATAAGTGGTTTGGTTCAGACAGAGATGGTGCGCGTTTATGTGTTTGTGTATGCGTGTATGTGCATATGTAAGTGTAGGCGTATGTGTCTGTGTATATGTTATGTATGCGTGTATGTGTGTGTGTGTATGTGAATGACCAGGTAAGCGGATCCAGAGTTTGAGATTGCTCTTTAAATTGTGTCTTGTGTGCGGCAATTCTGCAGAAGGGAATGTAGTATTTTACGTAGGATCTTGTGTAAGCTTGTTATGTCGGCATGAGATTTACAGAGATATCAATAATCTTGTTGTGTGCTTTGCAACAGATGTGACTGACGTTAGCTCTTCTCTCTGCTAAAGGCTCCCACTCGAGGTCCTGGAGGACTGATCTCACTCTTTTTCCATGAAGTTCTTCTGCAACAAATCGAGATGTTTGTCTGTGCAAGTTTCTATTTATTTTACGGAGTCTTTTTTTTTTTTTACTGTGTGAAAAGGGTTCAAATTGCGCATTATGTACATTATGCAGGTCGGACGTATGAAACGTAGAGAGAGATTTTCATTAACTTTTTACTATTTTCTACAGGAGTCAAGTATGTTTCAAGATGTTTAACGTGTTAACAACTTTAGCACATGATAAAAGTAAAAGTGATGTGACCTTCCAAGCATATGAAAGTACTGATTTCTGCTACTCATCGCTTTTAGTTGTGACTCTCAAAGAGTTTGAGGCAAAATTTCCAAGCTCTACTATTTTTTCCTAATCATGAAGATAATCAAAGTCTTTCTGAGTAAACACAACTTATTTATTTGACAGTATCAGAGAGATATTATTGTTAGTCGCCATCCTGACCACAGGAAACATGGTTGAAAGAATAAGAGTTCACTCTAATCACTGCACCCAACTTAACAAAGTAACTTGCAAGCAAGTGGGAAAAGATTTCGTTCCTAATAACCACGGGCTGTTCTGAGAACATCATCTATTACGAAATAAAATACGTTCTATTTCTTTTTTCTAAAGATAAACTATAAGGACTAGGCCTCTTACAATGGCTACAAGCACTTGATAACTATAAGGACTAGACCTCTTACAATGGCTACAAGCACTTGATAACTATAAGGACTAGACCTCTTACAATGGCTAAAAGCACTTGATAACTATAAGGACTAGACCTCTTACAATGGTTACAAGCACTTGATAACTATAAGGACTAGACCTCTTACAATGGTTACAAGCACTTGATAACTATAAGGACTAGACCTCTTACAATGGTTACAAGCACTTGATAACTATAAGGACTAGACCTCTTACAATGGCTACAAGCACTTGATAACTATAAGGACTAGACCTCTTACAATGGTTACAAGCACTTGAAGGTATAAGTCTAATATAACAGGTAACACATGTTAACAGTCGGACAACTATAAGGACTAGATCTCGGCTATAAGCACTTGGAGGTATATGTCTACGGTAATGGGTAAGACATTTTAACAGTCAGTCAACTGTAAGGACTAGGACTCGTACAATGGCTACAACAACTTGAAGGTATGAGTCTAATATAACAGGTAACACATTTTAACAGTCAGTCAACTGTAAGGACTAGGACTCGTACAATGGCTACAACAACTTGAAGGTATGAGTCTAATATAACAGGTAACACATTTTAACAGTCAGTCAACTGTAAGGACTAGGACTCGTACAATGGCTACAACAACTTGAAGGTATGAGTCTAATATAACAGGTAACACATTTTAACAGTCAGACAACTGCGAATTGTATCAAAAGGTCTTTCTCGTCAATGCGAAGGGTTTGAAGAAAACCGTTTCGTGTCTCACATGACAAGATAAGTAAAATCGCAAACAAGAAATTAATTTTAATTAATATCCACCTTTATAGTCTACCTATTTTAAGTTTTATAAACCTCATGATTAAGTTTCCACTTACAAATTAAATCATTCGCCCTTGGCAATGATCGTAATTACACTGATCAATATAATTATTCGGTTTCCACTGAAGAAAAAAGAAAAATCTATTACGACACAGCCATTCATCAGGTAACAAAACAAAAAATATGGCGTCTATAATTTAGCTATATTATTGCAGATATCACATGAAATGATTAAGTTATGTTAGTGCGCATGCTCTCACATTTATCTTTATTAATAAAAAAAATAAATAAACAAGAACAAAAACAAGTTTCATGCAATATAAAGGTGGGGTTCCTTACAGCGTTGTCAAGTGCTACTTATTAAAATGTCATAGATATGTGCAAACTGTCTGCAGAAAACTGTTCTGTAAAACGTATCATTTACAGGAAAACTGACACCCATTTTCTTTCCTATTTTTTTTTCCACGATTAATCTGGCTTACTGCTACTTTAATAAGCTTTATTCGTTTGCGTATATATAACTATTATTTTTTAAAGGATTTATATAATTTAGCAACAGATAACACACGAACATTTCAAAATGGTCGATTATAAATGTATAAATCCTGGCAGAATTGTAATATGCTTTGGAATAGATGCTGCTGTTCTAATAAATAGTCTGTTGATTTTGTGTGCGTGCGTGCGCGTGTGTGTGAGCGTATGAATGTATATTAAACCTGGGTCGTTTTAAAAACTTGCAATCAGTATAAACAATTCGACTGCTACTGGCTCCAATTTCATAGCATCCGTGTTTACAAATTATTTGAAAATATTTGTATAACTTTCAAGATTATTTGGCATAATTGAAAGACCTGAAAAATCGTCCTGACTGACAGAAGAACAGACTGAGAGCCAGAATGTCAGACAAGATAGGGATAGACAAAGATTACAAGTTTTACTTACTTAATTTATGGGCAGTGCTTCGGCCTTGGCCGATTTCACGCTGAGAATGGGTTATGAGGGGTGTTTGGGAGATTGAAGGGGGACTATGTCTAATCTACGATGTTTGTTCTGTCTCATGTAGTTGTATATAATGTTATTTGCTTGTTTTATCTTATTTTATTTTGTTGTGCATATTGCTTTTAGCGGCTGGATAATATATGGGATTCATATGGTTGTTGAATGAGTGATTTTGTCTATAATTTTGTCTGTGTTACTTTATTTAATTGGTTAAAGTTTTGACATTTAGGTGGTTCCCCCCAGTCATTACTTTAGGTGGCTAGTCCTTAGACATGTGGGACGGTGATCCAATGTTAGCTTCTCACCACAAGTCATTTATTTTATGTTGTAGAGGGCTTCGGATTATCCATATATTTGACCGTGGATGTATTAATTTGGAAACTTTATATTTACAATAGTTGATGCTGTGGATCACAAGACAATATACATACGGTATAATTTCCACACCAGTCCATGTTGACGGTCGTGCATCCCAATGAACCTAGGGTAAAGGTTACTAAGCAAATTGGAAATGCTTGACCCTAGTGTAACTGTCGCCGAGCGAACGGCAAGCGCTTGATCATAGGGTAAAGCCTACCGAGGAAACGTAAAATGCCTGACCCTGGTGTAAAGGACGCCGGGGAAACGGGAAGTGCTTGACCATAGGAAATGTTTAACCCTAGTGTAACGGTTACAGAGCGAATGGTTAATGGTGGACCATAGGGTAACCGAGCAAATTGGAAATGCTTGACCCTAGTGTAACGGTTACCGAGCGAACGGTTAATGCTGGACCGTAGGGTAACCGAGCAAACTGGAAATGAGTGACCCTAGTGTAATGGTTACCGAGCGAACGGTTAATGCTGGACCATAGGGTAACCGAACAAACTGGAAATGCTTGACCCATAGGGTAAAGGTCAAGCGAACTAAAAGTGCCTGGCCATCACTAACAAATGCATGTGGATATTCTTTCGTATGTTATCTCTTACAAGGTGTATCAAGTATAAAATAAAATATATAAAAATCATAGTCTGCTATTTAGCTGGTTGGAGAACCGTGCGTGGGTTGGGGTGGGTTGGTGGTATTCTTCTGTTCTTTCGTTAATTCAATTCCGTAACATCGATAATTCAGCTGCAGTGACGAGTGTCCATACTAAATGTGGCCAAGAGAAATTTTGAAGCATTCACTGCAAAGCAGCAACATGCAAGCGTAGCTGTAAAGACTTTCGATCTATTCTTCGAAGATGCAAATTTTAATCCGGAGAAACTGGTGCAACTGCTAGCATCCAGAAAGAGTGCTGACATGTTTGCCAGTGGTAGCACGTAAAGGAACGCGAAAAACGTGATTCCAGTATGAAGCCAGCGCCTTTGGCGCCATAAGGAAAACTAGCGTTTCGTAAAAGCCACTCCCACCAAACGCTACAATAAAACGTGCATCATTCACAACTGTCACTTGAGTGATGTTCACCAAACGCTACAATAAAACATGTGCACCATTCACAACTGTCACTTGAGTGATGTTCACCAAACGCTACAATAAAACATGTGCACCATTCACAACTGTCACTTGATCGATGTTTACTAAACGCTACAATAAAACACATGTACCATTCAGAACTGTCACTTGATCGATATTTACTAAACGCTACAATAAAACACATGTACCATTCAGAACTGTCACTTGATCGATATTTACTAAACGCCAATAAATTGAGCACAACATTTTTTTAAAACATTATTTCTCACTTCTAATACTAATCGGAGAGCATGTGAAGCGAGTGCTAGTTTTCACTACACCAAGCGACTCCGTTTTAAATAATTACTTGTAATGTTATCTAGTTCATTTCATTATTTGTTTTTCTATTCTATGCATAAATTAATCAAACTGTCAGACTTACACAAAACGATGCCTTCCGGTGTTGTTGCATTTATGCTCAAGGCTGCATCTAATTCTACTTGCACACCCACAAACACGTATACCACTTCTTACGTCACATGTGGCGATACCAGCAAGGTAAAATGATTTCCTGGTGGTCACCCATTGCCTGAAAACAATAGCCATGAAGTCTGCCTCGGTCTTAACCGAGTTCCTAGCTAAAAAATGAACAAGTTGATGCAGGCTTCCATGCCGTAAATTATCGTATTCAGTTTTTTCAGATTTAATAATTTTCAAATCATTAATTATGTGTCTAGTGTCTGCTGCGTGTTCTTCAAACTGGTTTCTTCAGTATATGATTTGCGTGGCCATGTGTTATGCAGTCTCAGAGATCTGGTATAATACTGGGGTGAAAGAAGCTTAAAAAACTAGAATGTACATCGAAGCAGATTCTATACGCTGTAATTTGACAAGAGTATGGTTTAAAATAGGGTGAAATGTGCTCCGTTAGATTTTTTTTTTTTTTTAAAGCAAGAGGGTGGTAGTTTTGATGCCATGCACGCGTATTGTATCTAATTATTCAGTAACAGAAAACTAGTTTCAATAGCATGATATGAGCCAAGTTGTAAGATTTTCAAGTTTACAAAATAGCAGTTGATTAATAAATATAAAATTCTCGTCTATGTTTTCAGTGGCGATAAAGTACTTGTATCTAAATCACTGGCTCCTAAATATAAAATCACCAAAGTAAATGACTGGAAAAAGTGGAATGCAGTCAGGAGAAATTGTTCACTCAGATAATATTTGAAGTATATGGTTCGTGTGATTCTATAGAGAAAGATTCACGCTTTATTTTTATTTTTTTAATGTGAGGAATATACAAGTATTCTCCTTAATACTTAGGTGATGAAATATTCAAATGTAACCTTATATTTTTCTCCAGAAGTATTAAATCGATTAATGTATATATTATAATATAATTTATTAAATGCTGTGTGAATTAAAGGTGTTATAAATAGTATATAGTATCAAGTGGCAGAATGCCATTAATTTAGTAATGATCGACACGGTAACGTGTATGCTGAACGAATGATAAAAAGTATGAATGGATGGCACTATGGACCATTGTGGCCAAATACTAATGCCTGCGTCAACGATGTATTGCGTCACTGGAGGTTTATTATTTTGCAAAGCCTTGATTCTGGTTTCTGGTGTCGAATCCTCACTGGTACCCCTGGATCTTCATCTCCTGGTATTGTGCCAAGCAGACAGTTGGGTTGAAGACAAGTGATTAGCAGCAAGCGCGGAGAGAGTGGTACCTGGTGTGACAGGTTTTCTGTGTTGCAACAATCTTGAGA
Organism: Sinotaia quadrata; assembly: GCA_028829895.1. Classification (NCBI taxonomy): domain Eukaryota; kingdom Metazoa; phylum Mollusca; class Gastropoda; order Architaenioglossa; family Viviparidae; genus Sinotaia; species Sinotaia quadrata. The sequence goes on along the minus strand of CM054179.1, from coordinate 124,814,760 downwards.
GATGTTCCGTGTGCTATGCCAGGTGTAAACAAATGCTCCTGTGTTGTGAGTGATCTGGTGTAACAATAAGAGCAGTGAGAGAAGCCAAACCGTGTCATTGACTTTACCGTCATGACCTTGCCGTATGACGAATATCAATTTTCAAGTGGAAGAACGCATACGGGCAAGAAGAGGTGTGTTGCTGCTTGTGTACTAATGATGTCGCCATTGTGGAATATAAAGTGCCAGAAGAATCGAGTTCATCTAAACTGAGAGAAATGTCAAAATAGAAGTTATGAAATATGTCACGTCTTCTACTACTCCGTTCACTAATAAATTCCTTACCATTTAAGACGTCAGCTTTATTTTATTGTTTTGCTGGAAGCTGTTGAAACTGAGTTAATATGTGTGAAGTTACTGTTATTTCAGGCATATAAATGTATTGTAGCATTTCTTTTCTATGACTAGAAAATACTTTAGAAAACAAGGTTTGTGGAATTTCGCTTTAAATACGAAACCCTTTTAAGCTGCACTTAAAGTAGAAGATGTAAGATTTCTGATCCATTTGTAAGACACGAACTGTGTCAACAAGCTCACTAGTATGTGGATACTACACACTGGCAGAGTGTTAGGAAACTGTGACTATATGTTGATGCTGTATAGAAAGCAGATGGAAAATACATGCTCAAAACATTTTACTAGCTTACGCAAATAATGAAAAAAGTTATGAGTGAGTGTGTGTGTGTGTGTGTGTGTGTGTGTGTGTGTGTGTGTGTGTGTGATCACGTTGCGCACATTTTTGCAAGTTATATTTCTAAGTTTGGGCACAGTTATATTTACCAGTAATCAGTGAATTGTAAGGTTTCTTCCATTTCTCTTACGCATTCTACTGTTTATAAGGGAAGGTGGGTATATCATATGCATGTACAATGGGACAGTATAAATTAACAAATGAAGTCTGGTATTTAAAACCTCTAATGTTAAAGTTCAAAGATGTGGAGTGTATGGGACAACCCTGTTAATATGTCCAAAGATTAATTAATCTACAAGAGGATAATTACTGGAATCTGGTAACAGACCGGAGACTGAATGAAGGAGCTCTTCACATCATCTAACCAATAAGTACCTCATCACGAAAGATTGGGTAATTATTTTAACAGTTATTTTTTTGTTTATTAACAGTTCTTAATTAATAAGAGAATAACCTCCATAAATCTGCACTATGCATCAGATAACAGAATTCAAGTAAGAGGGTGGGCCACTAATAACAGGTGTTAAGTAACCCTAAAGTGAACCAATGGGAATGCTTCAAAGATCGTGCCATACGTGAGTGCAATACTAACTACTAAGGGCAGAATGTGTATTACACTTACAGACATCCTCAACTAACAAGATTAGTGAGAGCTGAAGAATCTGTCATTTGTAAACAAACCTAATAAACCTAAGAGCATCTTTTCTGAATTATTTTATAACTATTACTAATGTTTTTTCACTTTCTGATGCTCAATCTACCTGTATGTAAAATGTTTAGATATTGCCATTCTTCTACTGCAAATATTACTGTTTTGTATTGAAACTTATCTGCATTTTGCCACAAAAGTGCATCATGAATGCCAATTTATGATGTACTTTAATAAGTATTACATCTTATTATAAGCGAAGTTAACTGCATGCTAACTATAATGTTTAATAAAGACTAATTTTTATGTAATTAAAATGACGGAAAGTTGTGATTGTCAATCTGATTGTCAAAGATATGGCTTTACCTTGACTGATCATTTAAACAAATGTTTTCTCTTGGTCAGCAGTTTTGATATTAACAAACTATCAGTACAGATATGGAACTTTAAAACATGCAACTAAGCAATAACTTACTCATGGTGTGCATGACTGGCAAAGTCATGAATGACAATATTTACTTTATGAATAACAAAGTCATGATAACACATAATAAAGTGAATATTTACCAATATATAACAGAGAAAACTACAAATGATATGAAATGGAGTTTTTGTTGTTTTTGATTTTTTTGGGGGGTGAGAATTAAAAAAAAATTCTACTTTTTTTTTCTTTTAGGGGGAGACAGATTGATTGTCTGAATTCAAAAAGACTATCGGGCCTATGCAGCAGAAGAATCATGTTATGAGAATGAACTCTGACCGCATGTTTTTGTTTATGTGATGGGCCGCTAAAACAGAAAGAGACTAAGAGAGCAATGTCCAGATTTAATATATGAGGTATTTGATAATGATATTGATAATGTCGAAAACATGATATCGCTGTGGGACGATGATAACTGACGATAGCACGATAAGACCGTTTCTTAAATGACACTGGAAACCTAAAAATAAATATAAAATTTATATTAACACTTCCCCGTGAGAAAATATTCGTGTAGATGAACTATCCCCATTCCCGGTAATTAAAATAGACTAGAATCAATGACAAGGTGATAAAAACACCTCGATTTACAACGGTCTGACGCCACCCAAAGGAAATGCACAACGGACGAGTGACGCCCGCCGTCTGTCAATCACAATGCCTGAGCATCATCTATTTGCCCTATGACGCAAATAGAAAATGCGAGATTGGGGATGCGATTAGGGTTCAGCCTTGGGGGGGGGGGGGGGGGTAAATCAAAATACAATGCTGATTTAGGACTAGAATGTTCTTCAATTTTTTTTCCTTTTAACGCTCGAAACCTATACTGTAGGTTGCACAAAACTGTAACTACACTATATCTATATGCTTGTTTTCCTCCCATAAGCCGTCATTATACACAAGCCAATTCGATTATCTTTTAAATTAGCACTCATATTTAATATTGCTACTGATTATTGAATTAAAAATAATACGGTCGGCGGTTCTACACACGAAGGATTTAGTCTGTTTATGTGTTGTTGTTTTTTTTAATCATTACTCTTTATTTTTCATCTAGGTCATGACAGAAACGTTACAAGAGCATTGATTGCTGTGACATGTAACAGCAGGAAATTCATGTTTATCGGCAGTTAGGTCTGAAAGTGGAGTTCCAATGTCGTGTTTGTAAATCGAAGTGTCACATGAACAGGAAAATTAATTCATTATGCTAATTACAACAAAGGAGGGAACTAAAAGGAAGGAGATAATGATGAGGGGGGCGGGAGGTATTGCATGGGGAAGTGAGAGAAGGAACTGGAAAGAGAAAGTAATTAATTCATCACTTTATTTTATCTTCACAAACCTGCTATACAATACTTTCATGATGAAATAAAAGAAATTGGGGGAAGGTGGGGGGGGGGGCAGGCAGATTGGAAGAGAAAGAAAAATTCAAGAAAATCGCCCAATAAAATTTTTCTGTTTGATTTAACCAATTCTTTTTATTTTAATGTCTCAATGTTTGAACATCTTAAATCTAAATGTTTACAAGCATCTTATGTCTCAGTGCTTAGAGGGTTTGCCAAAATAAATACAGGTCAAAATAAACGACAATGTGAATAACATTTTCCAAAGGTTTTCTCAAGCTGAGCTGGATTTCGTGTTTGCACCCTCTTAATAGCTTTAGAGTTAGTTTTTTTTAAAGTAATGTAATCGAACACGCCACAAAAACCTATGTCTCTAAAAGAAAAAGAAAGCAAACAAAACACTATCGTTAGTTACAAAGAGAGGGCCTATAAATTTTAAAGATCTCCTTTCTCTTCCAAAATTATACACGTGTTGCAGAATTTAGTATACTTATTTATTAATTCCTAAATGATCCACCACAATTATCGTTTCGCTTTAAAATTTACTTGAAATGGTACACCTTTCTGTAAATATAATATAATTATGCCTCCTATCAAAACTCTTTCCACACACACACACACACATGCCATTTGTTTTATTGATTTAAATATCTACGCAACTATTTCTAGTTTGATGCACTGCCTAGGCACAATGGACTAAGCTTGGGGGAGTGGAGGCAGTCTTCCGGGGTATCTCCAACGGTGACTACTGCAATCGACTCTATACTCGCCCGTTAAAGAGCGTACGGAAAGGATGTGCGTCATCGACTGAGCGGCGATCGGCGCCCTTTGAAACTCTCAGCTAACCAACCCAAAGTGATCGTGGTCTGCCGTATGATGACTTCCTTTCGTCTCGTTAGAATGTTCCCATCTCCAAACAACACATGCAGTAACTAATACGTCACGTCAGGTGAAAGGTCGGGCACTGACTAGATGATCAGTCCATAACTCACTATAACTCACTTTATTTATGACTACTTTTTTTCTTTACTACCTTTATTCGATGGCACATTCAACCGCTAATATGTATTACGTCCTTCCTCGCTCTTTAACAAATGTAACTAAACCTAAAATATCTTAGGATATCACCACCTATTTTGAGGTAAGGAAAGTGTGACAATATAAACGAAAATGAGATAATTATTTTAAACTAATTATGACATAATTGCAAAATGTGTATCTTCAGGAACATTTCTTGTAAGACTGCACGATAGACGGTTGTATAGTGTAAGAATTTACTTCGGGTGAAAACTAACAGACAGACCTACTCTATTAAATGTCGCTCGTATGGGCGCAGGTGCATGATTAAGTGTGAGGTAAGACCACTTGTGCCCAAAGGTATCTCCTTTTGTTTTTACTAGGGGCGACTCGTCATGGATTAATGACCCTGCTTCGCCTGCAGGTCTCTGACTGTCCACTCCTGTTTTTGTTTTGTTTTATTTTTTTGATAGTAATACATGTTCAGGTTCTAGTACTGTGAGACTTAGCACAAAAGCAAACTATCGCTACATTCATTACTTAAGAACTTTGACAATGTGAACATTGCTCAGGGCTATAATTTATGCAATCATCTATGTGTCTCCACTGAGTTCATCAAACATACCAATTCCAGCCAGCTTAGTCATAGAATTGATATTAAGAGGGTAGGAGACTGGAACTCTATCACTCAGACTCACTAACACCATCAATGATCATTTGTGGTACTGAACTCCAGACTGGTAGTGTCTTCTGCATTCAGAACATTCTAATCGGATCTTTAACTACTTGATCAGAGTTGTGCTCAAGCACTCCTTTTATTATAACCGGTGTTTGCTTGTTGGAATTTCAGAACAATGAACTATAATGGGTTTTTCATGGTAATTTTAAGTGTTCCTCTTTTGAATTCATAACCTCACTAACTCATTGGCCATTTCTCTGCTATGGACATTTAAGGTCCTGTCTTTTGTTTCTTTTGCCACCATTTCTTACTACAGTCAGCTTACACATCAGACAGGCCATTACTTGTGACCCCAGTCGACTTACACATCAGACTAGCCATTACTTGTGACCCCAGTCGACGTACACATCAGACTGGCCATTACTTGTTACCCCAGTCGACGTACACATCAGACTAGCCATTACTTGTGACCCCAGTCGACGTACACATCAGACTAGCCATTACTTGTGACCCCAGTCGACGTACACATCAGACTGGCCCTTTCATGTGCACTCAGAAAACTTCCAACCAGATAATCAGACGTGTGCTCAGGCATTCATTTTGTGGATTATAACTAATTTTTCTTGTTGGAATTTCCGAATAACTATGAATAACTTTTGTTTTGCAAAAGTGGTTTAAATCTGTCCGGGGTTTTTTCCTTTCTTTTTTGTTTTGATTTATTACTTCTCTTCATTTACCATGAGCAAAGTGGGGTTTTAAACAAAATTTTGAATGCCTTTTCAAGAATCTATTCCTGCTTTACGTCAATTGCTGATCAAATTCTTTCTCAACTTACCGGCTTGCAACTGTCTCATTTTGGGAGACACTTGACCAATGAGACTGCAGGATCTGACCATTTTATATACCCCAAATCAAACCTGGTAAGACAAAGACTGCCAAAGACTTTACCATCGAATGACAGCATGCCCTTCCAACTGTTAGGACCTTACAAATGATGAATATACAGACAGTGACTGCATTAATGACACATTACATTAAAATAGCTATTTTGTGGAACATAGATCAAGCATAACACAAAAAAGGGGATGGCTGGGTGAACTAATGAGTGTGGTATACCAGTTAAAATCAGTAATAAAAAACAAGAAGTGTGTGTGTGTGTGTGTGTGTGTGTGTGTGTGTGTGTGTGTGTGTGTTTGTTTGTTTGTTTGTTGGGGGCGGGGAGATAAAAGCTTGGAGAATAAAATCTTCTTTAATCTAAGAGCAGCAGAAGCCAAACAAATCATCATTAACAGCCAAAACCAAATATTGGAAAGATTATTATAGCAACAAACAGCTCAAAACTAAAGTTAAGGAGGGGTGGGAGTGCACTCTGCACAGTCGGCTAACACTGAATAGAAGAGGAAAACCACTTAATAGTAGGACTGTTCCACTTTTACAGTGGTTTTTACACTGGAACCTTTAAACTTGAGTTTCCACACCCAAGGTTAATTTATGGGCCCAATCCTTGTTCCTACATGGTAATGGTCAAATGCCAGAAGGTACAAAGACCATGCATGCAGTACATAATGGCAATCATTCAACTTCTCATCCTCAACCTTGCTGACTGACACCTTCCATATCCAGCATCTGTGCCAAGGAGATCCTCTTAGTCTTAAGACTTATAGTTTCAAGGCAAAGTTATTATTCTCAAAAACTGATCTGTCTGAGTAAAATTAACTGAAAACTGATGTGAATCTACCCGTTTGTTACTTATCTAAGTTATCTATTGTTCATTAGATTTGATGTATATTGTACTGAGTATCTACACTTGAGAGAGTTTGATTGAGATGCCATCTACTCATGTGTCCATCTGATGCAAGAAGAATCAACGTTGTTTATGGAATGGCTCTAGCCAGTGGCTGCAAGGTGCAAGAGAAATGTCTAATATTCATTGCTGTCGTTATCACCCATCAATATATCCCACTTATAGATTATGTTAAAAAATACAAATGAATGGACAACAATGTTCATTTGGGTTATATTACTAACTATATTTAGTCTAGTAGAGAAAGTGATTAATCTACCGTCAAATAATTATTACAAAAAAATACTACTGAAGCATAAAAGCATAAACGGATATCAGTATACTGTAGACACACAAAAAATTAGATTAAGTTATAAATGTTTAATGAAGAAAAATTATTAATTAACCAAACAATTAACAGCTGTTGTATCTCAAACTTTACAATACAGTGAATCTGTAAATAGTGTTTACAGTAATGATAATAAAACTTCTAAACTGCTTGCAACTGGAAAGGTGAGGGAAATGCCTGCAGTGAAAATCTTGCTTTAGCCAAAGGAGAATGAACAGTCAAAATTTAGAAGAATGCTCTAGCTGTGATTTACTCAGACAAATAATGTAGAATATTCTAGCTGTGATTGAGTTCAATAACAAACATAGAAAAATGATCTAGCTGTGATTAGTCAAACAAAACCATGTAGAAAAAAGAATTGCCTAGCTTGCTTAAACCAAACAAATAATACAGAAGAATGAACTGTCTAGCTGTGCTTAGTTAAACAATGTTTTGCAAAGAATTCATTATTTAGCTCGATGAGTCAAATAAAACAGTCTAGTTGTGATCAGTCAAACACACTAAAGTACACACTTGAACTTTTGTTCAGTATCAGTTATTATTATTCTAAGGTGACTAAACTGTGAGGCGGCAGGCATTGCCGAGTGACAGAGATACTAAGAGAGAGAAAGAGGCAGAACGGTAGAGAGGCAGAACGGTAGAGACAGAGAGAGAGAGGAGCAGAAAAGCAGAAAGACAAAGAGAAAGAATGTGTTCGTCAGACGCCGGAAAATGGAGCCAGGAGACGTGAACTACGATTTCGCTTGTCCATCACACCCGTTTTCCACCTATGCTATCCGTGATTACCTGTGTGGAAGGTTGAAAAGGTACCCCGAGCTGAATGCAACCGCGCGAGATGCAATGAATAATTATAAGGCCATTTAAGTGTTAGTGTGTCCTGATAATTTTATCTGATGCAAAGAATTCGAAAAAGATTTTAAATAGCGACCTCTATAAACGCACGTGCTTGCGAGCGTAAATTCTAATTTTAATTATCAATTATTCCAATGAAGTCGGCTCAGTTCTACGTTGGTATTCATTTGAAGACAAAATAAAAATAATTTCTTGCTAGACTTCGCTAAGGTGTCACTATTGTGATACCACATACCTTTCGATATGTTTAAACGCCAACCCTGTTGAAATCCTGAAGGCGTTAAACTCCACAAATTCCAAATCAGCAACCCAAATTAAAAGTTTTGTTTTTAAAACAAGTGCAAAAACAACATAATATTTTTAAAAAAAGGTCGTAAATACATTAAAACATCTGTACTACGGTTATAATGACCTGGCAATCGATTTGGAGCAGATACTGAAAATTATTATGAGGCATAATTGTGTACACAAGTTTCGAAGAGAAGCATAAGCATTCGTGTAACAAGAACAACACAACAAATCAATGAAACATCCTGTATATGAAGTTATTTTTTCTCTTTAATCTTTGAGAATATGCCGGGAAGTGGAATTATTTTTTTTTTCCAATTTACAATAGTAATATTATTTAGTAATGTATGTAGTCTATAGAATCTACCTTCGCGCATTGTGATTCGGCAATTGTACTCGATGTTAAACTGCTGTTATAAACACTGAATTAATGCGACGTCTCCGTGCTGATGAGTCAACGTAAGCTAACTAAAGCTACTAAGTGCTATCAGAAAAATGTTTGCTCGCCAATCCTACATAAGTTTACAAGAACGTCCATGTAGTCAACTCCACTCAAGCCACGACAATAAGTGATGACATTCTTAATTCTTTCATTTCTGGTGCAAAAGAAGAATGAAGCGACAGCCACAAATAACTATAAGTTACAAGCACCAGTACTGTTTAAAAAGGTGAAGGCGTTTTTTTTTTAATTGTTTTATCAATAGTGTACTAAAATCAGTGTAGCTTGAGTAGTGCAATTTGCTGGATTCAGGTTTCACGTCCACTTTAAACTTTCGCTGACTTCGCAGACAGGCGCTTGTGTCAGTGGAGACGTAAAATGCCATGGGTGGGATCAGTGAATGTTTGAGTGGGTGTTCTGTGCTTTGGGTAGGATAAGTGAATGTAAGAATGGGTGTTCCGGTGGGTTTAAAGGTGCAGTTTTGTGTACTGAGCAGGCGTCGCATTTATTATACCGGTTTTCTATTACTGCCTGCAACAAGATGACCGTTGCTCATCTAAAAGCAGATCCAAAGAAATTCTAAGTGAAACTCTTAATTTAAACGATCGCGATTTATAAACGACGGCTAATTCTAATCTAGCAATTAAACAGTTAAAATGGCAAATCAAAAGAATGTGAGAGGGAAGGAGGAGAGAGGAAGAGGGAAATTTTTCACAATTGTTCACCATGTATATATTTTCTGCGGAAGAAGATAACGCTGACTGAGCAACATAACACACACACACACACACACACACACACACACACACACACACACACACACACACACGTTTGTAACGTCCGATATGCTCGCTAATCGTACTTTTGGACTCTAAACTCAAATCGTAAACCCTGTATAGTTTTTCGCAAATTTTTAAAACTGAAAGTCCTGATGCCCCCTCATATTTTGTTTAAATTACAAAACGTCAATTTAGTGATGGTATAAGTCGAAGGCCAAAGGTCATTTATAGCTGCCGTTCGAGCAAATAGCTATTTTATTATAATTTTCAATCTTTACAAAATTAATATCTCAAAAGATATTTTTTTCTGGGGGATTAATAATTTCATCCTATTCTTTCTGTTATTCCTATATGCAAATAACAAGATACGCAAGTATCTCCGGAATTATTAAATGCTGCCTCAGTTTTCTTTAAAACAGACAAATTTAATTGTACAAGATTGGGGGGGGGGGGTCGGGGAGGGGACAGTGTACAACAAAGCTGGTTTGAAATCACATAGACTAAGCCATGGCATAGGTTACTCAGAAAAGCAGGTGACGAATAAACGGCGGTCAATGGGCCAAATGCTGACCACAACAATTGCAGATACAAAAACGACATCCAGATGGTGGCAGAAAACAGATCCAATCTAAATGCCAGCGTGTGGCAGCTCCCTCGTATTTGCACGCACACACACACACAATGGGCAAGGAAGCATAAGTCGTCTAGCGCCAGCAGACGTCACCACAAGGGACCCACAACCAAAGACGTAATTGACCCGCTCGGGGCGTAGTCGCCTACAGACCCGTGAACTCTCCAACCGGTTGCAACCTATGTGTGCAGTAAGCAATGCAGCCCACAAGCAAGCTAATCCTTTTACTAAACCGCTGCCCAAAACTTTGTCTTCAAGTGACTGCACGGCTTGGCTTTATTCGAGGGAATTCCTGTTTATCACTATCAGACTTCTTTTAAATTTTTGCTAGAATGTAAATTAAGAAATTTCACAAAATTAGTTCAAAAGCTGATTTTAAAGAAGCACTACACAACTAGCTAAACAGCCAGTACATTAAGTACTTTTTAAAGTTACCTGACTAAAAGAACGGACTTTTTTTAAAATTTAAAAAAAAGGGGGGGAGGGGCAAATATTAGCCATTTATAGCTGAAATGAAACAAAGGATAAGACTAGAATGAAATAAAAGTAGCCCTATCAGAATGCATGTCCAAACAGACTCGTAGACTATGTCCCGGAGCTGTATGATGACTTTCATAGTTGAAATGCTACTTTAGTTGTAATATTGCTTGATATTTCTGACTGGGGGTAGATGTGCTCTTTCATTAAAATTACAATACAGTCAAGACAGTAGGTACATTTGATTTTCTTAGTAAGAAATGGCGATGTAGGCGGGAGGTAACAGAGAGAGTGAAGGCAATTATTTGACTTGTTCCCAATATCTGTACTATAATAATATATTTATATTAATACGTGTAGCTAAGTGTAATGTATTATTTTGTATGTTCACTACGGCCTACAAAGTCCATCCCTGAAATCTGACCTCTGCGACTAGATTTACTGCTTGAGGTCGGGAAGTTCGTTTTTCTGCCATTCAGTGCCCTGTACATTGTGCCCATGTTAGCTGATGTATAATGCGAGGGTATACACTTTTATCAGTGTCTGCTGTTTGACGTACTAGGTAACTGTATTAGCAGTTTATATATTTAGAAAGGAAATTGTTTACATTTTCAAGTGATGTACTTTTATATGATGAATATTTCTATGGTATTTGCATACTTTATGATTCATGTCTGTGAGAATGCTTTTCCTACAGCCCGTCAACACAGACATAATATTAGACATATTACACAGAGTTCAGTATTAAAGCATAATCATGGTAGTTTCATTATATATTTGATTTGTTATATAACTCTTAGGCATTTAGCTGTAATTGAGATCTGAAAGCAAGAAACGAAACAAAAGTTATTTTTAGAAGTCTTTTGCTCCAGATTTTCCCTCCTGCCTTCATGGGGTTTTCACTGACAGCCGCACTTTCAGAACAGGTGGTAGAGGAAAAGAATAAAATGGACAGACAAGATCAGAGGATAGATGTGTAGGGAGAACCAGGACTCATGGGCCTTAGGGCCAATGGTTAACATGGGTAGTTTAGGTTAGATTGTGAATAGACTAGTGAGTATAGTGTGGAGACTGAAGAATAAAATATGTACATAGTAGGTGAAGAACTGTTATTTAACTTATTCTGGTGTCAATGAACTTGTGCGCATTATAACAGATATGTGTTTTTACATGCCGTGCCATGGACCTGGACAATTTGTACCATTTATTTATTTGCTGCCCTGGTTCCGTCAGTTCAGAGACAGTGTTTTATAAAAACAAAACGATCATTATTACAAAGAACTTTGTATCATGGTTTGTGAATTTGTACAAATGATGCTAGATGCAGAAGACACACATCATCATAATGATCACCCTTGACATTAGACTTGTTCCCCAATATCTGTCTTATAATATATATTTATATTAATATTACTACTAATCTGAAAAGGCTATATTTTTATTACTCAGCAGTACAAGACATACCAATGACAGATGAATATAAACATCTTTCAGAATTGAAAAAGAAAAACCTATTAGTAATATTATTACCTCAATTTGTGGTCAGTTTTAAAAGAGGCAATTCAAAGAATGAGAAAAAGAGAGAATAAAGAATGGAGAAAAGAAAAGGGAAATAAATAAAGACAGAGTGAGAGAGAGAGAGAGAGAGAGAGAGAGAGAGAGAGAGAATAGATAAAGAGAGAGCAGTCAGGATGAGGACAAAGAAAAATGATAGAAACAGAGAAAGGGAGAGCAAGGAAGGAAGAAGACATGAAGAAAGAGAAAAAGGAAGATAACATAAAAAGAAAGTTTGGTGAGGAAAGAGAAAGAAAATGATAGGACAGACAAGACCTGGAGGGAGACAATATAAAAGAAGAAAAGGAGAAAAAAACATGAAAAGAAAACATAAAAGTAGCAGAACACAAAAGGGATGGGAAAATAGGAAAGGTAGTTAAAATTTCCAAAAGTTGAGAGATGATAGAAAAGAAATAAAGCAAAACAGAAAATGGGAGAGATGAGAGAAAACAAAATAAAAAGAGAAAGAGTAGAAGACAAAAAGAAACTGGATGAAAAAAGAGTTGAAAAGAAAGGGCAGTGAGATGATAGAAAACAAAAAGAAATAGCAGTATAAAAATTAGAATGGAAAAAAGGTTGGGACAATAGAAAAGGAAATGATTGAAAGAGATGAACAGAAACTGGGGTGATATAATAGAAAATTATAAGAGATTAAGTGTACAATGGGGGAAAAAAAAGAGGGGGGTTGATAATAAAGGATGGGACTGAAAGAGTAGAAGAGGTGGGTATAAGAAAAAAGGGAGATAAATAGTAGAACAAAAAGGGATGGGATGATTCTACTAATAGAACAGAATAGTTAAGTTGGGGGAGGGGGATAAAAAATGGAAAGGGTAAAAAGAGTATGGGAATAGAGAAAAGGAAAGGAGATTGGGTGGGACAAAAGAACAGGCAAGATAGAAAGAGAAGAATAAGGTGGGGAAATAGAAGAAAAAGAAAGAATAAAAGGAGCAGAACAGACAAATATGGCAGAATGAAATGAGATGTTGAGAAATATAGAAAAAAATACAGACAGAGAAAGTGTGTTGGGGAAGAGGATGAATGAGTTGTTGGAACAAAGTGGGAAGAAGTGTGATCAAGAATGACATTTCTCAAAGAAAATTTATTCCCATCCCCACAACAACCCCCTTTCATGTACAAGATGGTTCTCATCTGTAAGGGTAACTTTTCAGTGATCCACAGGAGTTGTAACCAATGTCACAGTGTTCGGACCAAGTGTTCTAAAAAACAATATAATTTCTTCCTATATCAAATTTTGCATGATGTAATGAAAACATTCTGATAGGTCATCCTCTCACTAATACTACTGTGATGGGCATGCCACTTAAATCTTTCATAACTAATTGCAAGTGATAAGAATGTTAATTTTATTATTAATGATCCTCCAACAAACACCACTCGAATATCACTTGGCGGATATGAGGGCACTGTAAACTTTTTCTCTCTTCCACAACATAAAACAACATTTACAGTCACATAAACATTTCTGTGAGTGGAAAACTGCTTACTATAGAAGACAAATCTGACTTTAACTTATTTAGCGAGCACCTCCACCCACTTTCTTCTCTGAAATAAGATTTAATTATCAATATGGTTAAGAAAGCCAATAAATGCAAATGGTACTCTACACAACTAAATAATATCTGGCTTTTTAATCACTGAATGAGAAACAGCAGTCTAAATGGTGTATTTCAAAATATATATATAACATTATGGTAAAAGTGGGGATGATGGACAGGCAGGCAGCTAGGTGGGTGGGTGGGTGGATGGACAGACAGACAGATGTGATCCAGTACACCCATAAAAGTTCGACTACTTTCTCATCATTTTAAGTCCTAACTGATGAAAAAGATTATTAGGAGACAATTTATTATTACAATATTAGAAAGACATAGTTAATGAACTCAAGTGACAAAAATATTTTACATGTGCATGTAAAAAATAAATCTATAAGTTTAACTGAGGTCATAAATGCAAAATAATAATTCACTCAACTTTCTCCAGTCACTCTTTGTTTAAAAAAAAATAAAATAAATAAACAGTTAACTGCTATTACACCATCACTGAACTTAAAAAATAATAATAATAATTAAAATTCACACATTCAATCTTAATGAGATATCTAATAGATAGTTACTAAACAATTAATGCAATCTGGCAGATATATAATGCTACACCTTACTCAGCCCAAACATCAGATCCAGCTCACCTTAGCATCAATCCTCACATGCAGTTTCTAGAAACATATCTTTAAAACTCTAGACAATTGATGAACAAAGCTTCTTTTCTTTTTCATTTCCTTATTCTAAATTATTCATTTTTAAAAACAGAGGCCATGTATTACAATTATACACTTTAAAACTAACTACCATTCATACACATAAAATAAAGTTTACCTAGGTAAGAACATTTGATAGTAAACTTTATATTTTGCATAAATTTATCTGAAACTACAAAGACTCAAAAGACTCCCCCACCTCTTAGAATACACAATGAGAAAGGCTTTGCCCTCACCCCACCTGTGGAGTGCTCAATCCACAATGTGTAAGATGGATTACTAATATGATTCACAGCTACAGAAAGAGAGAAAGAAAACTCCACCCCAGAGATGGACATAGTGAAAGTCACAGTCACATGCATGCATGCATACTAAAAAATTAAATTACTTTTGTTTATATCAATGCTTTCTACTCTCAAGCAGCACAATGATTTTCTGCTAGTCATTAATAGTAATATCACCATTACTAAAAAGTTTCAGTAACAATATGATTTTATCAAATGGCATCTTAGAGTTAGACTAGCCATCATTCTATAAATATCTATTTTAGTATGTACCCTCTGCAATATACAAATTAAGCCGTTAAGTATATGAATAAAAAAGCTGGTGAGCAAATTAAATACCATGGTTTGCTTTGCCTAAAAATTAATGAAAACAATTTTCTTAACCAAATCCAATCATAAGTCCATGGAGCTAAAATATGTTCCAAATACTGATAGTGATACTAAATAATTTCTCAAAATGGTATGATTGAAAAGAAGGATCCAGAAACTGAGAAAGGAAAAGTATGTTCTTCAAACACATAAAGGTCTACTCCAAATGCTACTAAAATGGAAAAATATCAAGACACTACAAAATTTGAAAAAAGTACAAAATGTAATGGACAATCAAATGTTTGCATCCAAACAAAGAACAGAGAATTGAAAAGTGTCCAGTTATTGAAAGTTATCTGACCTTTGGATGGACAAACGCTAAACACATACCACAAATATTTACTTTTTTTTTTTAATGGCAAAAAGTGTTCCAAGGCCAAATACATCTAGAAAATGCCTTTTCAGCCAAATGTTTAGCAACAAACTAAGTTCAACACTAATTAAGTGACTTAGCAATTATGAATTCATAAGAAAATGTGAGAGGCAACATGGTGATTACTATTTACTAAACAACAGTGCTACTGCTGGACATTTTTGCTCCAGAGCCATGATTTTGCAACAACAAAAAATATGCTTGACAATACTTTGACTTCGTGATTAGTGCAGCTACCACTTATGCTAGTATAATAGTAAACTTGTGCATGGGAATTTCCCAGAGCTAATCTAATTCAAAATTGAATTTGAAGAGCAGGTTGGGTCTTGATCCTAAACAGCACACATAGGTATTCCATAATCTCATCAAATAAAAATGTTTTAAATTTGTAAACAAAATTTATCAGTAATTCATCTTCTTTTCAATTGCAATCTAACGTACCATCCTGCCAGTTAGTTCCAAAATCACAGAACATGGAACAAAACCAGAAATGAGGGAAATGTAACTAATACAAACTGGCAATATTGGAAAAGTGTGTACACCAAATCAAATCAAACCATTAGATTTTAATGCAGTCCTAAGAGACCCATTAGTCAACATTTAGTGTGTCACTGTCAGACTTAACTTTCCTACAACAGAGAAGTGCATTATCAGAAATCCTGAAATCACTTCATGCATGACTTCAAAATCAAAGCATACAGATTAAAGACTTAGAAATACTTTTTAAAATAATAATTATTGAAATGAAGGCATCAATGAAGTATGTATAAGAGTGTGACAAAGTAGTTTTTAATTAAAAGATGGAGCAAACATTATGGTTCCATAAACACAGAAAATAAAAAAGTAAATTTGGAGATTTTTCTTAGTGCTTCATTATGTTGATTAACACATCTAATAGTTTTTTTACAAGTGTAGCTCAACAGAAATGAGCCCGTGAGTGGATATATGGATTGATAAAACCCTAACTTTCAAAACTGGTAGGGATAGAGTTCAAACATCATTCAGCCGCATGTGAAACCAGTGCCTAAACTTCATGACCACCAACCTCCCCAAATGTGCTTACAAAACAAAAAGACCTACTGAAAGTTAAGTCAGTCTTTCACTGTAAAAATCTTAAGTCATATGCAAGGCACTTTTACTTTAGTTTGAGAACTAAGCTGCTTTTACTTTTAAGTAAATCACTAAATGTGAAATGACAATATGAATGTTTTGTTCTTTTTATATTCTGAACGAGTAAAGAAATTTAAAACACTAATGTAATATTACAATACCTGTAAAGTGTAATGGAATATTAGTCATAAATACTCAAATTTAGATCATCCAGAAACTTAAAAGTATCACTGAGTATATAAAGAGTAAAAAAAAAATATAATAATGCATATTATATGTATATATATATATATATATATACAGTGATTTATATGATTAAAATCATATAAATCTATGAAAACCTGAAACATTGCAAGTTATATTTCTCAACAAACATATGGTTCTTCCTAACACAATTAAACATGCTTGATCCTCACATAATGAATGAACTCAAGCCAGTAGTTTGTTTCAGCAATAAGAATACAGGATGCACTTGCATTATAATGCATACAGTTATAGACTAGACATCCCCTGATTTCCTCCTGCTGAAAAAGAAAATTCTCACAAATGGCAATAATAAGATAGTTGTTGATATATGCAGATATATGCAAAATAATATATGCAGAGGAACTGTGTAGCTTTCAACTTACTCAAAAGTAATACTTAGAAAGTTAGAGATAGAATTCAACTTACTGTTCACACTGTTAGTGTGTATGTTTGGTGATATGCTCAGCCACAACATGTGGATAAAGTCCAAAACAAAATGTATGCACCTTGTTACTTATAAACAGAGAATATTTAGAACCAGTATTTAAATATGTATGATTGTGTTGTTGATACATTAATATTATTCATAAAACTTTGATAAATACTAATGTGGTGCAACTTGTTATTTAATACTACTATTTCTCTTTCAAATTTATCAACTCGCTCTTTCACAGTTTCAGGATTCACAATAATATGTACTCACCAAAGATTTCTCCACCGCTTGCATACTCTGTGACAAGGTATAGCATCCGATCTGTTTCCATCACCTGGTACAATCGAATAATATGTGGGTGCCTCAACAATTTCATTATTTTAATTTCACGGAAAATCTTCTTCAGATTATCATCTGTCAGCTGTGTCTTGTCGATTATTTTTATGGCAACCTGAAAATATTTTTTATATAAAATTCTAAATTACATAAACATAACACATATTAATTAACAAAAAAAAATGTGTAATGAACACAATCAATATCGTGGCAGAATAAATTTGCCTATCCCTATTTTAAAATTGAATTGTTATATAAATTGTTAATTGTCAGAGTAACCTGATCTTGGACACTCCTTATGAAAAGTATTTTTGAAAGCGTCTGAGTTGAACTTGAAGTAAACATATGAGTTGAGAATATGATAGAAATTGCTGATGTAAAGCAAATCATCTCAATGGACTATCTAAAAAAATTACCTGCTCTAGAGAAATATATTGTCTGATCACTTGAATTTGAATTGGCAAAGAAGTCAGGTCTAGAAAGATGGCCATTACTGCATTAGCTTGATGGTAAAGCAGCCTTTTATATTTTCTACTTTCTGTGTTATTTGAATCTACTGGTTCACTGATTCAGTGATTGTATTATGTATACTGCTATGACCTGGGAGACACGGGAATCATCTGCCACAGTGTGTGTAAATGTAAAAGAATACAGTACACTCCTTTGAGGTATCATGGAAAAGTATGCTGACTACATGAGCAATTTCTGGTTTAAGGAAGTACTAGAATTGCTTAATTGTTATTCTGCTTGAGAGCTGGTAAGTGGTATGGCAAGAAAAGAGCCTAGATTGGCTTCAAGGGAATAGCAGCACTGCAGTGTTTTTGACATGTGCAGAGAAAAGCATGTGGTGTTGACATGGATAATAAACTTGGCGTTGCAAAAACAAGGAAAGACTATTGAGACAGTGGTTAATTCTGGTTATATAAAACTATTATCGCTTATCTCTATAACTCCATTTCTGTTCTCTGTTAAGAACTATCCTGTGATTTGTATTGAATTATTGAATTGTATTTTTTGGATAAAGGCTTGTGTAAAATAGAAATTATTTGAACATGGTTTCGGGAAATATTGATGTCAAGTAATCTATTTCATTTCATTTGTTATATGTATATCTGATTGTTGATTTAATAAATTTAATAACCTTACACATATTGATAACCTTATGTTGGAGAAGAAAGTGGCTGAATGGGGGCTTGCGAAATATAGATTAAAGAAATATTTGTCTTCTTTAGTAGGAAGTTTTCCACCTACAGAATATTGTGTGACAATAAATGTTCATCTTTAATATGTGTTAGAGAGAAAACGTTTACAGCATCTGTATATCTGCTAATTGAGAGAGACAAGTGGTGTCTGCTGGAGGATCATTAATAATAATATTTAATAAAATAAATTAAGTTTCTCATCACTTGTAATTAGTTTCTGATGATTAATTAATTATCCATAAACCATGTGGTGTTGGCATCAGGTTTAAATATGGAGGTTTAAAGTTTGCTGTATGTTCACAAGATCTAATACTAATATTAGCAATATATATATATATATATATATATATATATATATATATATATATATATATATATAATGCAATTTGCCAATAGTATTAAAACTTTTATAATAGGGTTAAAAATACTAATATTAATAACTGCAAAAGTAATATGAATACAAAAGTAACAGTGCTATCACTTATATTACTTTTTATTAGTTATAAAGTTATATTACTATTACTGTATTAGTAATAGTATTACTGTATAATAGTATCAAAGATTGTTTTAAATTTCTATTACACAGTTATGAACTAAGTACAGAATTAGTGTTATGAGTATCTACCTTATAAATTTAAAAACTATAAAAAGTATCATTAATAATCTGAACATTACACTTTATCTAATGAAGTGCTCCAATAAAGATGTCACCAGTTACCATCAGAAGTACCAATATAATATATATATGCACATCCAGACAAGAACTCTGAAGCACCCTCTGTTTGAAGCATACAATCTATAGTGAGGCATTATAGATAACATTATTTGACTGAATCTGCTCTTGTGGTGGAAAGAATATCAGTTCAAAGGCTTAGAATAAATCCACAAAGAAAGGGAAGATTATAACTTGTTATGATTACTTTAACTTTACACAATCTTGAAACAAATACACCAAAATAAGCAGATTTGCTTCTAACTTTTCTCTTAGTTATGTCTGCAGAGAAATCTTTCAAGGCTTCAGGATATAGCCAGATGTTTATTGTGTTTTGGGTTGAAGGCAATGGGTTATAACTTATTGTTTTTGTTTTGTTTATCTTTATGGTACATATTTATTTATTTTTATTTTATTTTATTTTGGTAACTGTTTTCTTGTGAAGGAATAAGAGGTTGATTCTTATGTTTCAGAATAATTTTAGAGAGATTTAAATTATCAATTATTTTTAAAAGTTAATGCATAGACGATAGCGTGCAAATCAATATATTTTTATTTTTTTTAAAATGCATTTACAAGGAAAAAAACACATTATTTAAAATTGCCTTGAGTCAGACATGCTGTAGAAAACAAAATTATAAAAATTAATAAATTAACGCAAACAGTGAAATTAGCTACTCACTTTGATACACACAATATAAAAAGTGCAGTCTTTCCAAGTACATGTAATTCTATTCATTTTAACGTACAACACTGACAAAGAAAGTGAAATGTTTTTCCAACAAGTAGAATGAATGCTTAAATATATAAATAACAGACAGCTTCTGAGGATAAATGAATAAGTGATTTTTATATGATGCATTTATATAAAATTATAATAATAAATAATGGTACAATTAATATGTGTTATGTAGAAAAGTGGAACCATCTTTTATTTTGTACAGCAAATCTCAACCTGGATATTTTTGTAAATGTTACTTTCCACTTGTAGTTGTAGCTGTAAATGTAGAGTTCCAAAAAACTGTTTTTAAATGTAGTTTTCTATGAAAGTGTATGCACTGAAACATTTCACGTTTTACCTATTTTACTTGTTGCTAGGACATCATCTTTGTGTCTTGTTTGCAAAGTTTCAGCTGTTTGAGTTTTGTAAAACTAAAGAATTAGACATTCAAAGAGTTCTGATCAAATGATTAAGGTGAAAAATTCAATGAATACTTATACTATTACTGATAACTTTTATGTTTGGCCTTATTGGTGGATTGCAATATGCACTGATTACTTTCTTTTCATTGAAAAGCAGTTAAGGGATGCACCTGCACACACACATGAAATATCTCCTTTGATTTAAAAAATGATAGTGACTTGATTTGACATAAGTGTACACACACATATAAATGATATAATTTAAACAGTTTAAATAAGAATGGTTAAATAAAAGTGTATACAAAGAGAACATGTTTTCTTCACACACACACACACACACACACACACACACACACACACACACACACACACAAAGTATCTCCTTTGATTTAAAAAGCGATAAACAGCCTGTCCTTCTCCTCTATCTTAAACAGAGAGTGGAAAAAACAAAGGATGCTCCTTGATTTGAAATAATGCACACACACATATAATTTAAACAGTTTAAATAAAAGTGTATACAAAGGGGAAATGTTTTCTTCACACACACACACACAATCTTTATACTTAAAGGTTACTAACTAGAGTACTAATTCAATGCATGCATTTAAATTATAATCAGTATTAATTTTTTTGCTATAGTTTGTTCTTGCAATAGTCCTATATATATCAGTCAGTTTAGAAACTTAAAACAAAAGTTAGGGTACTACTACTAGTAACAAGTACAAACAGTTTTGTTAAAATGTCTAAAGTGAATACATACAGAAGTTTAAATCTACAAGAAACAGTAATGCAGCTATTGGCATTGGTATTTAGGGATTATTTTTGTTAGCTTTTTATAAAAGAGAAAGACATAAAAGAGCAAGAGTGAAATTACAGCAATCAACAAAAGATGGAAGCAGAACATAGTTTAAAATTAAATATTCCTATATTATCTATTCTTATTTCAACAAATGCTTCTGGTTAGTTCAGCCATGCTCTCTCTTTCTGGTGTTTTGATTCCATTGTTCTCATAAGATTTCTATATATGATTTTTGCCACTTCACTGTATCTTATGTAACTAACAAGAATACTATCTGCTCTGTTGCTGCAGCCATTCTCTCATACGAGTCATAGTCTGCAATTAGGAAATGGAGCTTTTCATGTCTTTGCTATGTAGGTTTTTTCAACTTATAAACCAGTTTCTCCCAGCCATCTATATGAATCATAATGACTGCCTTCATGGTGTATTTTTTTAGTGCATAATGCCCGTGGGAGGGTTTTCTGATTCCAGCAGTCTGCCATTGCTTGTTTCATTGTCTTCTTCCATGCATCTTTATTTATTTGAGGTAGATGATATAATCCGGTGTGTTTCACTACTTCTATCAGCAGCACATCTTTGCTGCTGCTCCAGATGTATTTGACAAAGCCAAAATCTCTCCTTCTACTTCAACCTTCACTTTTGGGAGACCCTTTCTCCCATTTTTCTTGATAGAGAGTTCATCTGTTTTGGCACGTTAGAGTAGATTATGCATTATAATATAAACAGTTTGCTAGTCTAATTCATAGATCTCATCTGCTGTTCTTTCTAAAATGCCTACAGTCTGGATGTATTTTTTAGCACCAGCTAGGTTTTGGCTTGAGGACTCCTTTTTTATATTTACTTTTAACCTTGGCCTTTACTTGTAAAATCAATTTTGTCAGTGCTGAGGTAGTACCCAGATGCTTGCAAAGAAAATAAATGAATTTATTTATTGCGAGGCTTGATTATAAGTCACATTGCAAATTAAAATTTGAGCATCATTTAGCAAATGACCTTGACTGACGGTACATAAAGTTGGTCATGTGAAAAAAAACCTCACATATGCTTGAAGGTCAAGGATGCTTTAGTATCGCTCCAAAAACTTCCAAGTGCTTGAATGTCACTCTCAACGACTTTGCGACAGTCATGCTGCATTTTGCAACCTCAGACAATGAAGAGTTTAGTGGCTTTGATGGGCCCTCCATCTTTGAGTCGCTCATGATTTAAGAATAATTGTCACTCTTGGCAACTTTATTTATTTATAATTGCCTAAATATGTACTTATGCAGTAAGGGGGAAAAGAAATTTTCAAGCACTATTTGCCAATTACTTATTTCCCACTCCCATAAACATGACAATGCAATCTAAAGCTGGCCATGTAGCTCAAAAACAATCCCACGTATTTAATTATATGTTACATTGAGAGTGAAAATTCATGCAAATGACCTTGAATGTTGATTTTTAATGAGTACTTTGATGAATGCAACAATGCAGCATACATCTATCATTCTATGTGAGAATAATATCTCCCACATGCTTGAAGGTCAAGGGTACTCTAGCTTTGCTCCAAAAAAAAAAAACTCCATGTGCTCAAAGGAATGCATTTTGCACAGACAGAGCTGGAAAACTATATATATATATATATATATGATTAATTGTAGGCCTCCTGAGGGGTTATTTTACTCTTCTGAATAAGTCTTTCCAACTTTTCAAATGTGAATTTCATCTAAATGCCCTCACTGAGAGTCTGGAGAGTATTGATCAGAAAATTGATGTAATTTTCATTTTAACTAAGTTAATTCATTTTATAGTAGATGGCTAAATACCTATGTCAATTTCTTTTTCGGATCATAGGCTGCTTTCCTCATGAATGAAATGTTTAAAAATAAGAACTATACAAAAATGCAGTGTTGATGTAGCATCGCTTTGAATGATTCTGCATTTTATTGTCAGTCAACATTTTCAATTTCACTTTTATTATATGTGACTGTCACTGATGCTTAGATTTTAAACTACAGATGATATCTAGTATTTAGTAATAAAAGTACTAGTATAGACTCACTATCCAAGTCTATGGACCTGTCATGGATTTGTTTATCATCCATGCTAGATTTGTTCTCCATTTCCTTTTATCAGTGCTTTAGTTTTATCAACTGCAAGTTCATTCCTCTGCTACCTGGCCTAGTCCCCTTTTGTTCAATGGTCAGCAGTAGATTTACTAAAAGGTGACTCAACATTTGCCATAACTCCTGATAATAATTTACAACTACAAGTGACAGACATGTAACTTCACAATAGCTGTTTGGTTTTGTGCCCTTTTCTAGGTCCTTTATGATTAGGCTTTTTCCCCCCCCCCCGACTGTCCAGGCTAGCAACTAAGCAAGACTTTTTGTGCTTTGCGACTGTTCAGTAAATTTTCCATGCAGAGAGGCCACATTTCAAAATAGGCCAGAACCCAGAGGCTATCTAATCTGCAATGTTTCTTAATTTTTTCTTGAAATATGGCTGTAATTTTGACATTTTCTACCTGAGTGTTACCTTATGTTTTCAAGTATGCCTTCCAGTGATCTGGCTCTCGAGGCATTATTATGCATATTTGGCTCACTCCAAATAGTTCCCCGAAAGAACTTCGTATTAATGTTACTTACTACCTGTTGTTCTAAACTTATTTTCTATTCCCTTTGAGTGCAAGATCAGGTTTAAACAGAATGTTCTTTGGGAATTTTGCTGACATCTTATACTGCATCTATTCCATGACTTGGTCCTACTGGTCTGTTTAGTAACCTATATTGCAGTCTACATTTCTTTTATTTCTTCTGATGATGATGGCATTTGTTAACTAATATCTGCTTCAGTTTTCTATTATTATGCAATTAATTGGCCAGCTTCCTTTAAAGTGTAATGTGTGTGTGTGTGTGTGTGTTTATCCTTATCTTCCATATGGTTCTGGCATTTGTGAATGCTTTAGTTGGCAACATGTATTTTTCTATTAGTACTACAGAGGCAATTAGGTTATTTGTTTCTATGCTATTACTAATTAGTAAAAAACATACTGGTGTCGATATGTCTTATAAAACTTTACCCATAAAAAACTTCAAAAGTCCTCCAATAAGCACTTATGTACTTCCATCAGATCTATACTGAAAGTTCCTGTTTCAGTGTCCACTTCTCAGAAGAATTATCCCCTAACTTCTGCTTTCAGTATGAATAAGTGAGTTTCAGTACTTGGTGTTATAGTGCTATTATTATGGAGTCATGCCATTCTTGATTCCACCTTTTACAATTCTTTGGACAATGAAGAGTGTATTTTGCAAAATGATTTCTTCTGGTCAGAGGCGTTCACTGATTGTGTCTTCTAGATGATATTTTATGTGGCCATTTTCATGCATTCTTTTCCTGTACGGTTTGCTCTAACAAGTAACAGTAATAAGTCATATATGTGTATTCTCCTTTCAAATCGTTTTGTGTGTTTCATCAACCCATTCCCCACTAGAAGCAGAATACCATGGAACACCTGATCAGGTAGTGTATGGGTGTACATTAGGAACCACTTTTCCTTTCCTTCAAGTCCAAGGGGCAATCAGGGATGGCAATTGGATTAAATTAAATTCTAGGTCTTCAGACTGAGATCCTGATCCTAGACTACTGAGACACCTCATTATTAATTTTTTTTATACTATAACTGTATACTATAAGTCAGGGGTGCATAAACTTTTTAGGCAAGAGGGCCATATTTCCCATTGATAGTGTGTGGAGGGCCGCTAGTCAGAAAAAACAATACAAATAATGAAACAATGTGTTTACATTTGTAATAATGCTAACAAAAGTAACATCTTAAAGTCCTCCAGGGGCCACACAGAGACCTGTCTAGGGCTGCATGTGGCCCATGGTTTGTGCACCCCTGCTATAACTAAAGTATTACTATTAGTATTGCTAATATGACCTATAATTTTAGTATATGTTTTTCATGTCAAAATAAGCAACAATCTCCAAATTCAATACATTACTAATCAATACTATGATATAATTTAAACAAGCTTGGCTTAACTACTTTCCAGAACAGTAGAACTGACATGATATACACATGTACAAGTATCTTTACTTATTTAGTTATTATATTTAATATTAAAGAATAAAATTAATATGATTAGTATTATATTAGTGATAGAATTTACTCCTAAGTACTATACTAATAGCGATACTATTACTAATAGCGCTGATAAACTGTCTCACATTCAAACTCACTATTAAAGTATTAATATTATTAGTTTATAATTATATTATATATATACATACATAAACAAGAAACCAAGTTCTCTCTGTAATGCTACTGGCATCCATTCACAAACGAAGTAGTAAGTAGTAGTATATCTCCAATATCCGGACTTCAATTCTTTGGTATTCATTTGGATTATGAGAAAAAGGTTAAGGAAGACCAGTGACAACAAAAATGTGGGGCATCCAGAAATTCAGAAAAATATGGGTTTTTATTTGCAAAAATCACTTCTGGCAGGAGACAGCATGCATTTACTTAACAAACTTATTAATAATTGACTTATTTAAATAAACTATAACTAAATATTCTCTAGTATGTAGTATTATAATTTATATGTATTGTGCAGCTAAAGAGTATTTATTAATTAAGTGTATTGTTCATTGGTTTAGTCAGCTTTTAATTTTAACAGTAATAATAAAATACCTCACAAAGTATTAATTATAAGGACTACCTGTCTTCAAACATAACTGTTACACTTACAATGTTAGTGTTATTAAACTAAAAAAAAAAAAAAAAAAAAAACTCATATAAATAATAAATGAATTATAAAACAGAAGATCTCTGTAAATTGTTGAAATGTTTACCTAAAATCTTCTGTTTCTCGACATTAGTGATTAGAAAGAGTTCTTTAAATCAATACAGAGGAAAGGAAAAGAAAAACACAAAAATAATTCCTTAATCATAATAAAATAATAATCTAATTATTCCCCGTTCCCCATCAGAAAAAATAAATACACAAAAACTATAAGTAGTATAAGATATGTTTAGAAATGCTTTAATTTAAAACAACTACTGGAACCATGTAAAACTATTAAATTATTATTTAACTTTTAATAGTACCTAGTTAACATTTTTTTATGATGGATTTAGCTTATTATGTTATTTCCATTTTCTCTGTCTTTAAGAATAACAACTTTATATATATATATATATAAAGAACAAATTATAATATGCTTAAATCTTCAATCATACCTGTCAACCCCATCTTTACACATATTTTTTTTTAAGTTCTCCAAGTATTACAAAAAAATCACTGCTTGAAATATACTTGTAAATGGTGTATATAAAAACTTGCACCCTTCACTAAGTTATATTTTTATAGAAACCCTACATCCAACTATAAGCTGAAAATTTAGGCTTAAAACAACATCTATAGGCTTATATGAAGTTATATCTTCCTGTCATAACTTTATTCTACAAATACAATATTATATATTACATTATCATATTTTTTTTTAAACCAAAAGCATTGATCCTTGGAAAAAATTTTCATCAGAGATCAGGAACCAAGTGAGTCCAAGACTCAGGAGCTTCAGTAGTTTTTTTTTTTTTTTTAAATAATTTATTAACAATCTCTCAAATATATGGCTAAAAGTAAAACAAATCTCATTCCATCAATTGAAAAATGATCATATTTATTAAGTGATTTTAAGTTTGTTTAACCCCTTGCTTGCTAAGCTTCTAAAACAATTATAATTACATTTCCAGTAAAACTGTGTATATTAATTTACTATTTATTATTAGTATTGCTATATTTTTTTTGAAACATGACAAAAAGATTACTGGGGAAAGAAAGAGTCCATCTTATATTAATTACCTTCCTTACAACTATAAGCAATAAAGTGATATAATAATTAATATTCAGTGTTCTCCAAAAAATTAACAAAATGTTATAGATGAAGATCCCTAGTACTAGTAGTAGAGAATGTAATTATGGGGACATTATAAAGTTTGACAATAAGCCTCAATCATTCAAACAATGGAAGCATTACAAAAGAAATATCTTCAGTTAATGCTGACTAATTTCAAAAGAAGTCATTTGTAAACAGTTTGGCTCAATCTCTGGGGAAGTGTACCATGATGGGTGGGGTGGGTCCATCTGAAATGTGTTTTCTTAAAATAAAGCAATGAAATATCATGTGTTTATTTTCTATATATTCAGAATTGATGTGAGAGATACATAAGATAGTTGCATGACTGTGTTTATTTATCTTTGAAATACAAAGTCATTCTGAATTGAAAAATGGCATCTTTTTTATTGTTGCATGGATACAGGCATTTTCTTTAATTTTCATTGTTATAATCCAACAAACTTACCATAAAATTAACAAGGTTTTCTTAGAAGTGAAAATACATTAAAGCAACATTCAATATTAATTTTATTAATTTTATCAGCAAATGGTCAACTCTCAAAAACATTCTGTGAAGAAATAACATTTTTAATTTTATTAATTTTAAAAGGCACATTTTTTTTTTTGCAACGCTTAGTTTCTACATAAATCAGATCAAAATGTCACTTTTGTCAGACAAAAAACGCTATGCATTTTTTAATTAGGCTTTTTTTTGTTGTTGTTTTTTTTTGTTTTTGTTTTTTTTACTGGAAGTATTTCATATGCTAATTTTTTCACATTTAATTTATTCGTTATATTCAGAAATATTCAGCTTTAGGAAAAGTAATTTGACTTCATTTCCTTTCTAATATGTTACAAAGGAACTAATAAATTTGTAAATATAAAATAATGACGATGATACCATTTACTACTTCTTACATTTTTCAAAGACACCATATTCTGGAAAGATAACTCTCATGTCATTTTGTCTTGGTGTGATGAGCTTTGGTCCAAATAAGAAAAATAACTTTTGTTTCCCATTCAGATCACATGGTTGCAAAGGAATGGTGAAAAAAATGTTGGATTCATGGATGTTAGAACTTACTACTTAGATTTAGAAAACAGCTAAGACATAGCACAAGCCACAAGAGTAAGAATAAGATTTCTGATAATCTTGGTGTATTTTGATTAAATTGATTAACATCATAAACAGCTTACATATTAATATACAATAAAATAAATGTAGTATTTTGCATTGAAAGTTTCGCATAGTTGTGTATGTGTTTTCAACGTGAGCTAGTTAAGGGTAGAAAAACTACATTCAAGAATAAACATATTGTAATTAGGCTTATTTTATATATTAAAAACATTTTATTTAAATAGATACTTTGTTTATTACTTAATATTGCCTTTGCAGCATAATAACTTAGCCTGTTTCATGATTAGTTGAGAAAAATAGAGCTTCTTATATGATGGCTGATAATTTTGTTAATAATAATATGGTTTCCATGTTGCAAAGATATAGTTTTTATACCCTATTTTAAATTAAAATGTATCCAGATTAAGTTATTAATTTAGGTTAATAAAAAAAATATATTTGTTGAAATGAGATAATTATATTGCTTATTTTTAAAAAAAAAAATTTCTGGTAAAAATTTTTTTTTTCCTGGTAAAATCTTCCGTTTTATGTTTTCAACAGAAATTGAGAAACATAACTCATATTACTATTAGTCATAAGCTTTTAGTCATATTTCAAACTCCTATAACATCAACATTTTTATAATTTTTATCTCTTCTTATGTTTTTATGAGAGCATTGGGTCCTGTTGTAGACTTACAATACGTATATAAAATAATTAGATTTTAATGCACTTTATCATTTTATGTAACAAAATGGTACACTTCCCAAGAGAATGAGCTATATATGTACTTGTGAGTCAAACTGCAGCAAAGAGAATCAATGTATAGTTTCCTAGAGAGAATACTCTCCAGAGAGAGTACAGCTTATTTTACATCATAAATCATGTTGTTAAGATATGTGAGAAACATTTTGAAAGAATAAAATTAGTTGATGTTTTGTTTTTCTCTCAAGTTAATGGAAAATCTATAATATGTGAATATATTCTTTTAGAAAGAATATTTAGAAGAAATGCTGCTGCTGTCTATGTAAGTATGTTTATTTCTTGAAGCAGAAACCAACTAATTATCAATATTTCTAATACTAATACAGTAACAGTAAGTGCATTTCATTCAGCTGTCCAAATATCATTGAACATAAACCAAAGAAATATTAGCAAAAGCACAGTACCATTAGCTTTGTACAGTGAATGCACTCAAATTCAATAAAATCAAAGGTTCAGTAGGTACACACACACACACACACATGATGTGCAATGTTGGCCTTTTTCAGTGTTCTGTTGTTTCATGGCTAAAACAAGTTAGTTACTCATACATAACAAAATGGAATCTGTATAAATAAACTGATAGAAATTAGAATTGCCTTAAAATAAATTAAGAAGACGCTTGTTAATTTCCAGAACTTCCACACTTCTAGTTCTAAACATGCTTCTCACACACCCTGAACACAAATAACATATTCATTGTTCAATCCCTTAGTTGTTGCCATATGCTTAATTTCTCAAAGCATATATTAACAAAACCAAAATAGGAGGGGAGGGGGTTGTTACTGTTGTTGTCTATGCCTGCTAATGTTAAACCTACTCTAGTCTAAAATATTGCAAGTTTTGTGTACTTAATAAATACTGCATTAGAACATAATTTTATTTGGGTCCTAACAATAATATTAAAATTTTTTATCACCATCATCACATTTTAAATGAATTATCATAACTCATGAGAGATTCACGCATCACTTTTTTTTTCTTAATAAATTGCATTGTTAAGCATCGTTATTCAGTCATCAAAACAAAACCAACAAAAAAGTGGAGATTAGTCCCTTACAATTCAAGTCCAAGTTCTAAACTGTTCTAAAAGGTATAATCCAGTTCAGTTCAGGATTAATATAATTTATATTAGTGCAAGTGAGCTGAAGTTTTGTGCAATCTACTAAAACAACAAATAAGTATAAGCATGTGAAACTATCAACTGTTACTGCTAATACTTGTGTTAGCAAATAAAACTTGACAGAATGTCTACCTGTGTGCCCCAATCCAACAATGACAATATATTAATTTTAAGACTGAACAAATAAACTTCCAAAAGTTAAAAGAGTCAACATCCCAAAACTAGAGCTTAAAAGTGATTTAATTCTGAAATATCTGAATTACTACTGAATATAAGAGTAACAGTACTAACACACCCATCTAAAGACAAAATAAAAAGAATAACACATTCATAATTACTGCTAAACATATCAGACTCAGTGACATCAAACTTTTTTATAAGTGGATTAGATTATTCCTCATTTTCATGTCACCCTTCAAATCCATACTATTTTACTAGCTACTATGCATGCTGGTACTAAAACTACTTAAGAATAAGACTAAGAGCAAGATACAGCGAAATCTTACAAGTGAGTAGTAGTACTAGTACATGTGTGGAGGGGGTGGGGCATGTTCTTGCATGTGTGTGTTGTTTTTAAATTGAATTTAAAAGTGTTTTTTTTAAAAAATAAATCTAATAATAAAAATGCACTGCTATAAACATGGGTCAAAATGCAAGAAAATATTTTACTGCACCCAAGTCTCCCAAGAAAAAAGAAATGAAGATTTAGTTTACTCAATAAATCATATAGGCCTAGGCTACCAATGTACCATACTACTGTGACTATGAGTATGAGTACAAAAGAGAAAAAATGGAATATAAAAGTTATACACCATTTTTTTTAAAGCTAAGAATGCCAAGACTTTAGAAATAGTAGTTTTAGTACTAGATGTAGGACAATGTCTTTAGAATGGCACTTGTGTCAATAGTCAGATTAATGTTAAAAAGATTTATCGAACAAGGGGAGGGCGTTTAGACTACACTTGTGACACCGTTTTAGTGTTTTCCCTGTAAATGTTTACACGAGTTTACATGAAAAGTCTAGAAGCACGTGAAAGTTTCACGCACCACAAACGTGAAACAACGTCATGGTTTCGCAGCAACCATTCACTGATTCATTTGTGCAGTGCTTGCAATAGTGTACAATGCACGTAGACGAAGGGCTTAGAGTTACACAAAGCGACAAGATAAGAACTATAAGAAGTTCTCATTAAATATTCTTTTTAAATAGTTCGCCTGTCAGACTAGTGTTCTGATAAATGTCAGTAGTCCATGCTAGAAAGAAAACCACTCACGCATCAACTGTTTCGAATGTAGGAAGGAGTTTTTTAACGAGCAGCAGACCCGAAAGTAACGTGGAAGATGTTGCAAAAGTTAATGTCTAGGATACTCACCTTGGTTTTTGTTACGATATGGGTAGCTAGTTTGACGATCGCAAAGTTCCCCTTGCCAATCGTGCGATTCATTTCATAGTATCCTACCCGTACAGGTCCACTGACACCCAGTCCTCCGTGGGTCCGTCCTACTAACATGCCTGCCATCTTGTTTACTCCTGTAGTGTTACGCATGCACTATAGTCTCGACACCACAATGCTGTTCCTCTACAAGCTTTCGTTTCACGTCATACACATTGTTTGTACACGCGTGCCAGCACAGCCACCGCACTTGTCAAGGAGAAATAAGATAGTATGCAGAAGTTTTTCAAACTGAAAGAAAAACAGAACTGATTCAACGTTTGTCTGCTCCCTATAGGCCTGACTTTAGCAGGACTGTCACAGTTGTAGAGAGTATTTTGTTGTTCAAGTAATGCGCTGCCAGTGTCGCATGTATGCGTGTTAGCGACTGACTGTCGTCTGCGGCTGTGTACTCGGATGGGGTCGCAAGCTTGAACAACTGTCAAGTTGATCTCGTATTGAGATAACCTCTCCTTGTAACGACGCCCTTGTTTGCCTAACCAATCAACGACAAGAGATCAGAGCATTTCTTTTATCTCCCTGTCTTTAAGATTCCCTATCTTTCGCTTCTTTGAAAATGAAAGCAAAGTTGCCTATAAAGTTTATGATTTTAAAAAAATCGAGGGAGGGAGGAAAGAATATTATAACTTTTATTGTCAGGTTATTATCTGTTTTTTTATACCCAATCATTATTTTGATCGATCAAATCATTAAAGTTTTCCCGTTAATAATAACGTAGGATAAAGTTGCAATTTTATTATGTTGAACCAATTCATCTTCCATTGTATGGATCATCTGATCCCAATAGGCCCACTTATAAGTTATATAGCAGCGGTAGGGTTTTGGTGGAATTTTTTTTTTCGCAAGGCAAGTCTAAGACTCAGATATTGCCAGTCGTCTGCTCCGAATAGTATTACGGCAAACAGCATCGTCTTGCAAAGTGTAGTGGGCGAGTGCGCGGACCATGCTGCAGCTCTTAGACCGCCAAGTGACTGAAATATATGCTGTCAGTAGGCCTATAACTGTGAAAGCTAAGACGGTTTGTCTGTTGTACGCTGCTTCTATGACTCGGTGTTCGAAGAAATTTCAAAAAATTCCTTTGACGAAAGTTAGGAGTCAAGCCATTTTCTTCATGACCTGCTCTCCTTTCACCGGTAACAATGCCGTTCGTACTGAACCTCTTGGCAGATTGCTGCTTGAGTCCTTCATCCCTGCTGAAATGACGTCACTGGACAGACTTCCATGCCATAAATGACGTAGTAACTAAAATGCATGTATTTGTCCATGTAGGGATATTTTCTATATACAGCATAACATGTGTATATGCAGTCAAGCTCAGTATCTAGGTTTAAATTAACTGGTGATTACCAACAATTGTTGTTGGTTTTTATGTGTGTGTGTATGTGTGTGTGTGTGTGTGTGTGTGTGTGTGTGTGTGTGTGTGTGTGTGTGTGTGTGTGCTCTAAACTTACCCAAAATGGGGGAGAGACCATATGATGTTACTTTTTTTTAAAAATGAATTGTCAAAATCTCTGGCTAGAGTAAGTAGGCCACACAGCAACAACAACTGCCAACACATCATTAACAATGACAACAAACTCATTAAAACAGTATATACCGCATAAGATCTCTTGTGTGTCCTGTCAGCTCTTCGTACGTGTGCGGGCGAAATATAGGAAATACATTTGAACCCCTGTATATTCGCCTTTTTCATTTTTCACAGCATACCATCAGATCAGGTAATTCATCTGTAGATGATGAAACTGTTTGTCTGGTATCTAGACTGATGTGGCGGGTGGGGGGGGGGATCTTTTATCCGAGCGTTGTATTTTCAAAGAGTTCCCACACTTTTTCTGTCCCCAACTACCGAAGCCTTCACTGTCCGATATAAATAAAACCATGCACATTATATACTATCACGTTTCATTGATGGTATAATGACAAACGTTTGGTTGGTTATAAATAGCCATTTGTGCAACAGAGGGTTGAGAGAAACCCCAAATCGCTCAGTTTTGACACTTGGATAGTTTCTCTACTTCAGAAGATACAACTGAATAGCATAGTTCGATAGAAAGAGTGCGAACTGAACTATCAACGCGAGGACAGAACCTTAACAGTTAGCTTAAGGAGAACGATTTGATCTGTCAGTATGACACTGTGACGATGCGTGCAAGAGAGAACTAGCGTGAGACTTGAACCCTATAACGTACTTCAGAGAGCTAGCTATTGGGACGAGGACCGAACCCAACCATTTAGTTACATAGAGCGAACTGTCAGTATGAACTCCGTGACAAAGCATGAAAGGGAAAATTATCAGTATGAGAGCTGCTTAAACCGTAAGATATAGCGTGGATTAAACGCGCTGACGTTCGCGATTATAACGGGTTCGTGCTTTCACCCTATAAGTGCGAGCTCTGACTATCCGGACTCCGATTATCTGGATGCCCATATATCCGATTGCATTTCCAATCTGGAATTCAGACTGTGGAAAATAAATAAGAAGATAAGGCTGGAGGCTAGAAGAAAGAGCCCAGAAAGTTACAGTCTTGATCTAGAACATACCATTCTTGGAAACGAATCGTGAATATTCTTGATTCCCGAACTTGGCCTGCCAGAAGGATATTTGACATTTGGCATCTGCCTGTGTGGCTGTGACACACACACAAAAAATAAAGTTTAAAAACTGCACATGTGAATAATTTGGACCTGCTAGTGTGCCTCATTAATGTGGACCAACAAAGAATTGTTATAATCACCGCAATAAAACCTACATTACGTCATTCTGTACTCTACGAACCTTGCTCCGTCAGTAAATATTCAAGTGGTTTGTCCTCCTTCATCTGAGGTATCTAAATTGTGTGGCAGAGTAAATTTGCCCGTCCCTCTTTCTAAACTTAATTATTATATAATTTGTTAAATGTCAACGAGACATGTCCTTCGGTACTGCGCATGATGATGTTTGTGTAAGTACTAGAGTTAAAATAACAACTCAGGTAAAGAATATGCTAGAACTTGCTGATGTAATCCAAACCAGTTCCAAGTGGGTGAGGGGTTTTCTGACTAATAGTCTCACTTGAAGAAAGTTCAATATTCTAATCACTTTGATTTCGTGTCCAAAAATGAAAGGCGATCATTAACTTATCCTAAGATAACTGACTGATAAAGAAAGAATGGACTTAGAAATATTTCGTACATGTTTTATATTGATCTATGTAACTGAGCCATTATTTCTATATTCACTAATTTGATTTTGTTGTACACTATGCTTGTGGATTTTGATCGATGCATTGTTTCTTATGCTGCATGTGTATTGGGTTAATGAATATCTTTGCAGGATTTGTAAGTTGAGAACAAGAGTAAGAAAGGTGATTTAGAGATGAAATATGTCTAAAAGTTAGCGCTGCCCTTAATTTTACTTTTGCAGAAAGGAGCATGCCTTTTGATGTTTTGTAACCTTGTATCTGCTTCAGACTGCAGTGACTACTCTACTCTATTGGATCATAATGATGTGTATCCAGCATTGCCACTGAACTTACAGTAAATGTGTTGCTGTAAGCTGATTCTTGTGAGTTCCGTTCGAGAGCCAAAATGACGGAAATTTAGTTTGGTCTCGAGAATTCACGAAGATTTGTTAACATTTTTCATGGTGCGCTTGGGTAGTGTACACGGATTCTGAAATACTCCTTGCGATGGGCTTTGATAGTTCATACAAAGTTCTGGACGATTCTTCAACAGTGTGCTTTGTGAGGGCATCGAAGATTCTGGGATGGTTGTGTAATGTACCTGAATGGGCACGTAGGACCATCATCTAATAAGAATAAAAGTGACTTGTTGCAAACCACACTATTGTGAACACGCGCTAGGGACAGCTCCCATCATTGAAAAGGTTATGTACACTGACCATAATTATCTCTATAAAACTCCAATCTCATTTCTATGATGAAACTATATCTATGAACTTAATTATATATTTATGTTAATTTGCCTGCTGATGTCTATGCTAAGATAAACTGAATAAATGTCAAACATTATTGTGAAGTGTTGTAAATGTCAACGTTCTTTTGATTAAATTCATATGCTGTATATATGATTGTTAATTTAATAACTTTATTGTTAAATTTATTAACTTCTTGTATATATTATAAACATATGTTGGTGTAACTGTGGGTGGATAGGGGCTCATTACATATAATTAAAGACGGATTTGTTACTCCTTTAATAAGACGTTTCCACCTACGATAATAATATTTGACAAGTAACGCGTTTGTATTATTGTTGTGGAAGAGAGAAGACTTTTACTACACCCGAATAATCCGCCAAGTTGAGAGGCGAGTGGTGTCTCCTAGAGAATTATTAATTAAACATACATTAAGATTTCTCCGTCCTTTGTAATTAGTTATGAATGATTAATAATAGTAATAACCATAACCAGAAACAAAGGAGTGCAGGACACATATTGCAAATAAATACATGGCTCCTATCAAACAACTTTTCGACAAAAGAAAATCCAGCAAAACAACTGCGGAATGTAGCAGCATAATCTGTGTATCGTCTCTCATTGCCGCTTCTCGCATGCAACACCCATTTCGTTTGGTTGGTTTTTTTTTTGTTGTTGTTGATTTTTGTTGTTGTTGTTGTTGTATTTTTTGGTTTGTTCACTCGAAGCTTCGTTAATTAATGAGTTGCGATTGCACATTTAATTATGTGAATTTTGTAGTGTTTGATTATCCAAGTTGTCGGTCTCTTTCATCTCAGATTAGTTGGATAATCCGACGCCTTGTTGTAAACTTCAGTCAGTACATTAGCTTTTCCCAGCTCTAACTGCTCACTCTTGAGCTGAGCGGACAATGAATATCATTGTCACTCTTGGCACTGAGGGACTGACGAACTGATACTACCATGGTTCTTTCAGTGCGGGTTCCTAATCAAGGTCAGTGCGGGTCCCTAATCAAGGTCAGTGCGAAATAAGGCAGGTGCAGCTCCTAAGACAGCTGTCTTGTTCCACCCATCCACTCCTCTCACCCACAGTCTCTACCCCTCACCTTCACCCTACCGCAGACGCTGCCTCTTTTACGTGCCAATACGTGACGCAGTTGGCAATCAAAACCTTTTAAATCCACACCCACACCTCTTCCCATCCTTTACATGGTGCATTGTGAAATCTTGCACGAGTTCGACTCAGATTTCTCAAATAAAAATAAAAATAATCAGTATTATCATTTACTGACAACAAAACGCTCATGAACGTGTATTTCCTCTTTCAACTGCGAAATCAAAGTCTGTTGGAAATATATATATTCAATACAATTTTTAAAAAAATAATGCAATTAATATTTCCGGGCTTCCACAATGACGCATTAACTGACCGTGGTTCACTAGCAACCCACAATAGGGGACCAACTCTTAGTTCGATGGAATGGCAGTTTGACACCTGGTCAACGTCGTCAAAACAACCGCATTGACAAGCGCAGTTCGCGTGCCACCGCTGGTTTGTTGTTTACTTTTTGTGGGGAGGTTGCTGACTGCTCCCACCCCCACCCTGCTGAACGAATCATTCTGCAGGCATTCTATTAAATGATAGAATAGTGGACCTTGCAACGGATCCGGTAATAGGAGATTTTTGTAGATCACGAGTGCCTAACGTGTCATTAAAAGTCCCAGGCTAAAAGCCATTGGTAGCGTACTCTGAAAGAAAATGGATAGGCTGCATTGGCAGATAAGTGGGAATGCAGACAGGGGGAAACAACGAGGGTTAGATCAGTGAAGGACATACCTCTTGCAGTTTCAGTCTCCGAGAACGCAACTCGGGGAGTAACGTATGTAATGCAGTCGAGGAGAACAGAGTGACCTCCGAGCAATGGCATAAATTGTATTGCCATTACGTCATCACTTCGATCCTACACTTATAGTTCGCAGTTATGGTATGTTGTCTTGGGAGCTCAACCGCACACAGGAGGTCTTATGGTGGCTTACATATTATTTTCCCCTAAATACAAACGTACTTAAATAGCATACCTATCTGATAAGCGTCAAACTGTTAGTTTGCAAGGGTATTGACATTGGTATGCTCACCCATTTGCATATTACTTGCTTTGTAACCACTGTGCATCAGAAGCAATAATCGCAGTCATGACCGAATGTTTTATCATGATATCTTAAAGTATTTATGACACTTCAAAATAAATAACTATGTATGCATGCGCACCTTTGTGTGTGTGTGTGTGTGTGTGTGTGTGTGTGTGTGTGTGTGTGTGTGCATGTCAAAATATATTTGTGTTTATGTGTTTGTTATTATATATGCTTGCATATAAGTATCTGAGTTCGTGTATATGCGCTCACATACACGCGCACACGCACACACACACAAACACACATATATATAGAGAGAGGTGTGTCTCTGTGCACGCACACATGTTTTTCTGCGTGTATGCATAAGTGTATGTGTATAGGTGGGTGGTCGAGTGCAACTATAAAAGTTGGTGCTGTGTGATACATTCACCCCACTCGCTCCTGCAGCTTATAGCACGTCACAGTAGCGTGATTTGTCGCACACCAGACAGATCGATAGAGAGATGCAATCTCGCCCCCAGTCACACTCAATCAAGCCGTGACAGATGTAGATATTGATAGAATAAACAGACGAGTCTGACAAACGACTATGTGACATCCAATGTGCAACACAAATAGTGGATTAAAAGAAAATGCCGCTTAAAAATTCTTAAAACAAAGACATAACAACGTCACAGTTAGCCCAATAGTCATGCAAATTCTACGTAAATAATTTATAAAGAAATGCATAGTGTATAAGAAAGAGTTCACTCAGTTAAGCGGGTCACTAAGGTAGCAGTCTCCTGTTATAACTTGCAGTGAATTATCTCCCTCTTTGAGAAGTATGTTTCTAGTACATATATAGTCTTGCAGGTTTGCTGACTAGGGATATCTAAAATGCGAAAGCGGCGGAAGCCGGAAGCGTCCCCTACATTCAAGACAAGACTCGGGATAGCCGGTTGACAGTTTAGAGTGGTAACCAATAATATTAACACAGGTCTGAGATAATAGCACATAGCCTTAAATCAGAACTGAACCAAGCAGAATGCAATTGTCTTTTATCATTAGCTAAGACAGTGTACAGACCACAGTATTTGTAAGCACTCTCATAGTAAATGACTCACACGTTGCTATCCTATGTTGCTATCCTATGAAAAACATAATGCTCTCTCTACAAGAGATTTTTTTTTAAAGACCATGACTGAAAAGCTGCACAGATAATAATTAAAAACCTGTCTGCTGTGTGTAGAGGAACTAATACAAGGAATATTCTAGAGAGAGCCATTACAACAATACCTAAACAGGAAGCAGCCATGATAGGGAGAGAGAAAGAAAGAACATCTTTTATGACAGACTATGCATTGAATAATGTGTGGTGAAGCAGAAAAAGGTTCACTAAACAATTTTCCCTTAGGTCACGCAGAAAAGAAAGGCTCTTTCAGAACTTATCAAACAGTTTTAAAATACAGCAATGGAAAACTACAAAGTATTCGATCTTACATCTCTAAAAGATTTAGTTAAAAGTTCGGGACAATTATGGCCTGATCTGTTAACATGGACTCTGTTTACGTGGCAACAGCCTCTCTTCAAATCTGATATAATATATAGGAATGCATGCATCAGTTCTGGAAACCTCCACTTTCCTCCAAACTTTCTAATCTTATTATGTCAGTCAAACTTTCTAATCCTATTATGTCAGTCAAACTTCTAATCCTATTATGTCAGTCAAACTTTCTAATCCTATTAAGTCAGTCAAACGAGGAAAAATAAGTAGTGCACATATGCACACCCTTATAAATGGCGATCATCTGGTCCTGCTTCATTCGTACATTTGTTTTCAGGTCTTACAAAGACAGAGATGAGGGGAGGGACAGAGACAGAGAGAGAGAGAGAGAGAGACAGGTAACGTGCTTGTGCAAGGACTGCCATGGAATCAGGGCAATTTACCAGTGACCACAAAGATGTTCGCCTTGCACAGTAATTATCCCCGAGCAGAGCAGGGTGGGTGGGGTGAGGTGAGTAAAGCTTCTGAGTACTACATTACGAAAGTAACTTTCTCCTTCAAAAAAAAAATCTCATATCTTTCCTACTCCTACCCCTGTATTAAGCTGTATCCTGGTGTACATGTTTTGGGGGAAATTAAACATGATCACTAAAAATAATTTTAAAATTGTCTGGAAACAGTTGTTGGTTATTGCAGATGGAACTTACCAATCCAATTTTTTTCTGTGAACGTAACCGAATTACTCATTCATCCATAACTTTCAGATTCAAACGCATCAGTAAACACAACTAACTGGCCATTTTTTTTTTTCAGAACAAAACTTTTTT
This sequence comes from Sinotaia quadrata, assembly GCA_028829895.1. Lineage (NCBI taxonomy): Eukaryota > Metazoa > Mollusca > Gastropoda > Architaenioglossa > Viviparidae > Sinotaia > Sinotaia quadrata. Next base: position 124,774,727 of record CM054179.1, on the reverse strand, counting down.
TGTCAGCACCGCTTATTGACCATTCTTTCAAACTAAAACTTTTTATCAACACTGTGGATTAGCTTTACTTTCAGACCTAAACTTTCCGTCAACACAGCTGATTGGTCATTCTTTCAGACCAAAGCATTCTAACAACACAAATGATTTGCCTTTTCTTTCAGATTAACACTTTTTATCAACACTTCTAGATGGCCATTCTTTCAGACCTAAATTTCAATCAACACAGCTCAATGGCCATTCACAGTTTCTGACCCAAACTCTCTACCAAGGAAATGCAAAAGTAGAGATCATCTCTGGTCTTGACTTTCTTTCCTCAGATTTGTTGTTGTGGTTGTTGTTTTGCTGGTGGTGAACGAAAATGAATGGACAAGCACATTTTCTTACTAGCCCACCATGAACTCCATCTTTGCTGTATTTAATGTCCCCAAGATCCCAAACTTTCCTCAGCTTGTCTGGACACCTATACTGAGTTTTAAGGTAAGTCTATTGTCGCACTGCCAAGTAATTGCCGCTCTTTACGTGTAATAATGTAACCGATTGACTTATTTTTCACTAAACACCGACAGATCAGCAGCATTTGTCTGAGAATGGAATACATTTCTGGTTGGTTGATTAATGGATTCACACTCATTGTTTGTTTGTTTGATCGATTGGCTATTTCATTCTTTGATTTATTGATTTTAATTGCTTGTTTGCTAGTTTGACTGTTGCATTGACTGTTTTGTTTCTTTTATTGGCTGTTTGTTTGATTGACTGATACAATGATAGACTGGGGGACTGCTAATGTGATCTGATTGTTTTATTGGTTGATTATTTGCTCTCTGTGTGTTTGATTGACTGATTCAATGATAGATTGGGGGACTGCTAATGTGACCTGATTGTTTTATTGGTTGATAGACTGATTCAGTTTACACTGATCGATTATTTATTAGCTGATTGTTTGATTGCTTGCATGATTGTTTGATTGGTTGACTTACTGGTTGATATACTGAATGAATGAATGTTTATGTTTGCGTTTGCTTTTCCGCTCTGTTTTAACGCTTGTTTAACTTATGTTGCTCCTATTTTTTTGTTTGATTGACTTACTGGTTGATATATTGAATGAATGAATGTTTATGTTTGCGTTTGCTTTTCCGCTCTGTTTTATGCTTGTTTAACTTATGTTGCTCCTATTTTTTGTTTTACTGACTGTCGAGGTCAGATGGTAAGACTATGGGAAGGCACAACAATTTCGGTGAAGGTCGGGGTTTGAGTCCATCGCCGCGAGGAAAGCTTACACTCGTGCCCTTAATTGCCCGACACTTTAGCAGGGGAGACAAAATTTCGGTCGTCTGTGGGGAGAGAGCGGGTTGCTAGAGATGTTTAGCCGTTGCTAGAGATGTTCAGCAACAATCTGAAGAAAGAAAAATGTTGATGCTTGGCCGTGCAAATTTGCAGCAAAGCCTTTTGAGGATGCCCCTATTCCGTCCACCACCCATCCCTACACCCACCCCCCACCGAGGCTATTATATTATAAACTCTTCAAACAAAAGAATGTCTCCCTGGGCACTTGCATAATTTGTTTTTAATCAAGAAAATCCGCATAAGGCACACATATTTGAGTATGTATCAAAGATGGATGGATGGGAAATACATACCTACATAAATATTTTACCCTTGTTTATTTGTTGGTTATTTGCTTGCGCTTTATAAATTGTCATTGTTTCATGGTGTTCGCTTTAACATATGTTAATAACTTTTTAAAAATTTGTTTTATTCTTTTACGTGAATTCTTTCAAGTGCAAATCTAATCACTAGAGTGATTAGACAAACATACTCACTGTTGAATAAATTCACTTTCCGTGTCCGTGACCTCACTTAAAATCCGAAAATAACAATACTGTTTGAAAGGTACAAATAGTTGCGAAGGCATCGCATTACAGTCTCCTGGCGATGCCAAAACAGTGATAAGCTGGTTCACGAAAGACCGCGAAACGAAAGATTTTTCTTAGTCCAGTAAATAAGCATTCATGTCTCCTAGTATTCAGCCAGTCCGCTCTGCACTCGGTGCTACATCGCAATTAAAAGCAGTGCTGACATAAATTATAAACGGCAAGATCATATTAGTTTAAAGCAATAAATAAAAATGAGAAAACGTATGTCTAAGAACGGGGAGGGGGTGTGTGAACATTTCTTGCGCCGCTTCCATGGCTTAATATCTTTTTTTTTTCCTGAACATGTTAGGTATGTCTTTGAGTTTAATTTTTTTCTTTTTTCTTTTTATATTCGCTGTTTACGTAAAGTTTTGTTTGTTTTGGAAATTTTTCAACTGATATTTTATATAATTTTGGATTTTACTTAAGGATTGGATATCTTCTCTCGTTTCTTTTTCTCTCCCTCTCTTAGTTTAAAAGAAGATGAAGGCATGTTTTACATATTAATTTTTTTTTTTTAAAATATGTATGTATTTTTAACTTTATATTATAATTATTTACAAACATTCACATTCACACACGCGCACGCATGCACATACACACGCACACACGCGCGCGCGCGCGGCCTTTTCCTGCCTTCTGATCGGGCTCCGAAACGCGACTGAAAATTGAAGATATATATTCATTCATGTGCACAAAATAACTGTTAGCCTATCTCTTCTAGTGAAAATGATGGGGCAACAAATATGAAGTATTCTTTTACTCTAAACTTGAAATATATTATTTGCTGATCGCAGCAGCCTGTTGTGAGGGATGCCGCGAGGGCCCTGGGGGACTGCGCTTGCCTTTCAGATTCGTAAGTGGTGCAAGAGGAACTGCGCGGTAGCTCAGGGGGGAGGACAACGCATCTCTCGCTGAAAAGTCAGAAATTTGATAGGGGCACATGGATAGTTTGGGCTGAGGTAGGACCTGAGGAGACTAGCCTCTCGTTAAGATGTCCTAGTTCGATTACGTGAAACGACAGCTCGAGGGCTAGGCGCCTATACTTCACTATTGAAACACAACGATAAAGCATAGTAAGTTGTCCACTCTCCAGTAATGACACAATAATTATGTCCCTTGTTCACAACTTAAGATGTAGTAGGCTAGATGTGAAGGCTTGAACGTTGTGGCCTCTGTCACTCCATATTTCAGTGCACTTTCGTTTCTTTTCTTTTTAAACAGAGCAACTGTCGTAAAGGCTATTTTTTATTTTTTTTTTCAGCCAGCACAAGGATTTTTGGCGTAAGCAGTCATTAGCACGTGTTCCGCTTCATCGTCCCAACCGTCGGAGTAGACATCAGAACGAGTGGTTAAATGTCACCGATACGTTTTACGACTCTAATGCTAGAAACAAATGCAGTGGTAATTTTAAAAATTAACTAAAGTTTATTGGAAAGGAATCAAGAGTGTGTGTGTGTGTGTGTGTGTGTGTGTGTGTGTGTGTGTGTGTGTGTGTGTGTGTGTGTGTGTGTGTGTGTGTGTGTGTGTGTGTTTAAAAATTAAATTGTTAAAACTGTCAAAAGTTGATAAGTAAAAATGATTGACAGAAAGGTTACTAAAAAAAGAAAAATTATGCCATAAAATAAAATGAGACCGGACAGAGTTAGAAAATTAACAAGCTATTATAAGTTTTATGAGTTTTAAATATGTTAGATATTTAACAAACTGTGTATTAATATTTTATGCGTTAGAATTTTAACAAACTGTTTTAGAAATTAGAATTTTTTTTTAAAAAACTGTTTTATCATTACTTTTTAAAATGTGTTAGAAAGTTAACACCATGTTATGACACGACAGTCTTGTTACTTACTGATTTTTCCCCTTAACTGTTAGTGTTTTGCTTTTTCAAGCCAAAGCATTGACTTTTAAACTACATTCATCTGTGCATGGCCCCATTGAGCATGTTCGATATTTCATCAAGAATTTAATGAAAAAGGTGATGAAAGTGTTCTAGTTTTCAAAGCCAAAATGCTTCCTTTCTCCCTTCCTCTCATCCCCGCCCAGAATTGTCAGTCGGCCAGTCATAAATCCTGCAACAATTTAGAAAGAGGTATCCCAACTATAACTTTCAACATATATTTAATGAAGCGAACGGGTTAATTCTCGAATACATTTAAAGTAGTAAACTCTGTCTTCACTAAAGATTCATTTCATTAGAGCCTTTTATTTGAACACACAGCGACATCAAAATATGATATGCTTCTGTATATTGATTCACACGGTGGTTTTTTTTGTTGTTGTTTTTTTTTTTTTGGGGGGGGTTCGTTAACTTCCAGAACTATATAAGCGTTTCTATCACCGCTTTCGCTAACAGAGCTATTCAAAATACTTCTCACATCTATTACTAAAACAGCCATTCATGATGTCCCTTGCGTCTTTGATTATTAAAACCATTCCAAATATTCTTTGCACTTTATGTTCCTTACACGTTTGACTCCCAGAACCATGCAATATATACTTGACGACTTTGACTTAAAGAGCCATTCATATTATCTCTATATCTTTATCGTAAGAGCCATTCAAAATATCTTTTCATCTCATCTGTTCCATGACCTAGAGTGGTCGGTGGGTCGCTGAGCTGCTGAACGGTTGACCAGCTCCCTCCACTTGTCCCGGTCATGTGGCCAAACTCTGTGTCACTGCGAATTTTTTTCCCCCAGACCATTCTGCGATGTTGTCGGCCCACATTTTTATCTTCAATCTTTGATTAATAGAACCATCCAAACTGTCTCTTGCATCTTGGACTAAAAGAGCTATTTGTCTCTTACTTCTTTGACTGACACAACCATACACAATGCCTCAAACGTTTGATTAAAAGAGCTATTTGTCTCTTACATCTTTGACTGACACAACCATACACAATGCCTCAAACGTTTGACTAAAAGAGCCATTTGTCTCTTACATTTCTGAATAAAAGAGCCATTTGTCTTAAACATCTTTCACAAATAGTGATATTTGTCGTTTACAGCTTTGGTTAGCAAAGTTATTTAAATTGCATACATTTTCATACAAAGTCATTCGAAGGGTGTCTTACATCAATGACTTATTTAAACATGCAAAGATTGGCTGACGTCATTAATTCACGACGCCATTCAAAAGGTGGCATATAACACTGACCGAAATTTACAGGCTTGACTTAAACAATTTAATACTATTGAAATAGTTCACAACACTGTGCACAACATGACATGACATTTGACCCCCAGAGCCTTGCAGAACGCTTTTAAACATAGCGTTTAGTGCTATTATTACACGCATTAAATCGTTTTCTATCTTAACAGCGATCACGTAAACACTTTACACAAACCATATTAAACATCATTTGTGCTTTAAAAAGAAATAGGATCTAAAGAACTACCCTTCTTTCTTTTATAAAGGTAAAGTGGTGAAAATTAAAAGAAAACAAATGAACTTTTGAAAAAAAAATTGTTTATACTTTGAAACAAACGAATATATTCTAAGAAGTGCAAAAGTCCAAGAGGTGATTTAAAGGTGAGAAGATTAAAAAGCATTGTTTCCATGAAACAGTATGCAACATAAGCACAGTGTAGGCAAAAAACATCTCTTTCAGGATTTTTTAAAAAAGATTGTTTTGATTCATTTTTAGCTTTTGTTGATAGGCTTATTAAAAGTAAAATTGTATCCGATAAAATATTATGGCACTATTTTTAAACTTAACAACAACACCAACTGTTGTTATTGTACTTATTGTCAAACAGATCTCAAAATGACATTGTGTGTTGATTGTTGCAGATTTTTGCGGCAAAAAAAATTATTAAAAAAAAATATTGAGTTGGTGTACGAGTTAAATTGTTACTTTAACTTTGAATTTCCTCAAATCGATAAAAATGCTGAACGAGTCCTCTTAAAAACGAATTTGGGTTTCAGAAAGTTCAACAGGCTGGACGCAGCGTTTAAGATGAGTAATTTCGAAAATTGATTTACAATATATATTATTAATTTAATATGTTTTATCACATCGCTAAAAATGATAATTGTGTCTACTTTAAACACTGTTTATGTTTGTCTGTGTGAGTGTCTTTCTTAAGGTTTAGGCAGTAAGGAAAGATCACGTTATATGACTTACTTTTGCGTTTTGTTTTCAATTATCTACATATTTATAACTAAGACCAAAGAAAGCCTGCAAGCAATTTGTTTCTTCTTTTCCCAATTCCCGCAGAACAGTATTAAATTTAGAAAAGAAAAGTCTGAACATGAAAATAACAGACTTAATGTGAAATTTTATACAAAGAAACATCTGACAGGCCATATCATTGAAAGGAAAGTTATACAAAAATTTAAAAAATGGGCTAGACTTTTGAAATTCGATCATTACAGGCAGTGAAAACCACAGGGTCATTCAGGACATATCAGTTGACGGACGCGGGTAAAGAAACCCGACACCAGAAAAATCGAGAGGGAAATAAACACAAGTGATATTCTAAAATTCTATCCAAATTGTGCAGGTGGCGTACTTGATTAATTAGTATAAATGCTGCTATTTATGGCTAAAAAGGCATGTATGTGTGAAGTTAAAGTTTATTCTACGAATGTTTGACAATCAGGTGTTAGAACATGAATATAATTATGAGTCTAACATATGTTGATAATGTAGTATAAGAAGATGTACAGCTGAGGTTGGGATATATTTGTACATGATTGCTACTTGTTACTTCAGAGATTAAATAAGTGTCTGTGCATAACGCAGGATAAAAATATGTTTGAAGGAAGTCTGCATGTACACCTGAGGTTAGTGCATGGTGTGTGTGTGTGTGTGTGTGTGTGTGTGTGTGTGTGTGTGTGTGTGTGTGTGTGTGTGTTTGGCAGATGAAGATGATTTGTTATTTATAAATACATGTACATTTGAGGTTAAGATATGCTTGTTTAACAGAAGTTTATAACTATTATTAATTATATATATATATATATGAATCAGTATCCTTGGCGTGCTAACCAATCGTCACCAGTCTTCACCACCAACTAGTGTACGTTAATCCTGAAAGCATTTTTCTTCTACTGTTTCAGTGGTTAAGCTTGCAACTGGTTACTGTTAAACATACATATAAGCGAGAATCTAACCACAGAGATCTAATGACAGAATTAGGTCATAATAGGCCACCATTTAGTACAACGTCATAACTTGGCAATTAGCACAAAGGGCCCGCCAATTTTGCTGTGACAAAATCAGAGGCTGATAATTAATAAAAAATATTAGAAAAAACTTCTAAATGGGTTTACGAAGAAATGTGATGAGAGATGTTTCTTCCGAAAGGTAATATCGTATATAGCAATATAATGGTACTACTGTTCACCGTCAGCAAAGTTGACTTTGTGTCACTAAAAAACTCTAAACTCGGACGAAGGCGGACATTTTTTTTTTTATACCGTTTATCTCACTGACGCATAAATATTTCAGTACAGTATGCAGCATAAACTGTCTTAAGATGGAAATATATATTTCCTGTTGTACACCATGGGCGATGTCGTATCTTCACGGCGAAGCCTCTGGTAAGGGTTTTAACTCAAGATGATCGTTGACTTTTAAGACTTTTAAGTTAGAACTGACTTTCATAGCTCTCCTAAACCAGTTTGTTGCTGCTCAAATAGTCTACTGTTCTATTAACCTACTTCTTATTGGGGATTATCCCTTAAGTAGCCAGATGAGCTGTCTCAAAGGAAATAAAGCCTCAGTTGGAGCATTTAATTTACAATTTAATTTACAATTTAGTCGCATTTGAAGTTAACGTTCTCTCCACTTTCTCTCCCCCCTCCCACCCACACATACACCACCACCATATATGGTTTTAAGTACTGCGTGCACTGATGGGGAAAAGCCAAAAACATTTGCAGGAAAAAATATATCCACTTGGTTGGCGAGCCCACTGTTACAGGGAATGTGGTAGATACTGTTCATGACTTTAAGGAATAAATAAACATGGCCTTTGCAATCTACACACACTAGTGTCATTTATTTTTCTTAAAACAATGCATGGATTTCGCCGTCGATTCACAGGGAGGGCAGGTGTATCCCGCAAAGTGACCTTTTAGACCATAAAATCATTTACACTTATTTGTGATTTGTTTCTGTGTGGAGATCGTAAAGCAATAGCAATTGGTGATTTGTTTTAATACATCGATGTCGTAGAGCATGTTACTCTTATCTGAAGTACACAACAACTTGCAAACCGCTCCCAACTAAGACGCCGTCGCGATACGACCCCGTCTGTTTGAGGGGCTTCGGACAGAAGGCAAAATAGCCCGTGTAACGAAAGCTTAGCCGGTCTGAGAATGGGACATCTGATCTAATCGCCTTTCAGAACAAGGTGTCAAAGCCGCGTGTATCTGCGCCACGGAGATCTTGGGAAACAAACTGTGACGTCAGTGGGAGTAAAAGTGGGATCAAATTCCAGAGCAAACATTCCAAACACTTATTCGCTCAGTGATACGCTACCTACTTACCTTCTTGAATGCGTACTGCATATACACCAGAGAGCAGTATTCTTTGATTTTGTCGACATATGAAGGTGCGTTTGTAAGTGCGTACTGCGCATACACCAGAAAGCAGTATTCTTTGATTTTGTCGACATATGAAGGTGCGCTTGTAAGTGCGTATTGCGTATACACCAGAAAGCAGTATTCTTTGATTTTGTCAACTTATGTAGGTGCGTTTGTAAGTGTGTCACAATTATTTGGATATTGTTGCAGTGTTGCGACTACCGTATATGAAAATGGTCTAAAATTATTCGAGTGAATTCCTCACTATTCAGTCTCTCAGTATTCACTCATTATTCACTTTCTCAGTATTCACTCATTATCCACTTTCTCAGTATTCACTCATTATTCACTTTCTCAGTATTCACTCATTATTCACTTTCTCAGTATTCACTCATTATTCACTTTCTCAGTATTCACTCATTATCCACTTTCTCAGTATTCACTCATTATCCACTTTCTCAGTATTCACTCATTATTCACTTTCTCAGTATTCACTCATTATCCACTTTCTCAGTATTCAGTTGCTAGTGGAGATTTTAAACTAAGTTCTTGTTGTTTTTCTTTGATCAACAAGCAATGATTTTAAATAATTGTGACGTCAGAAGAAGTACTTTCTGTTGACTCTTTCAGTGGTGTGGTGATATTTACTGACTAGGTTTTGCTGTTAGTGAACCCACGTGTCTCTCTTCCCCCCTCTTAGTTTATAGTCACCATCATAAACCACGTGGTCTTATTGGTGAGAAATGATGACCTGGTGGATGTTCCATGTGCCTGTCTTCCATCTCTAGGTTTATTGTGATCATCACTGGCCACGTGTAATCAGTGGGTCATATTGGTCAGACGTATTGATCCAGTGGACTGTCCTTGTATAGGGTCGTCTTGAATGTTCTCGCGAACTGTGATGCAGCAGACCCAAGGAAGCAAAAGTTCTCAAAATGAACAAAATGGTGCACGACCATCATGGAGACATTTCTCCGTAAGACAAGCGCGATGTTTCTTTTTTTTTCTTTTTCTTTAGAGAAAATTAAATCTTCATTCTGTTTTAAGATGAGCTATTTTCAAATAATCAAATTTTAATTTGTAACGGGTAACGCGAACGATTTCGCCCTCTATTCATTGTGCTTCATTTCCACTCCAGCATGGGGAGATAATCGTCTGTTAAAATTTTCCACAATTTTTTTCATCTAAACTCAGTTCCATTAATCGGGCAGAATGTGGCCCTGAGTGCTATAAATTTGCCTGGGTAATGGAGGTCATTGTCACAGGCATGCCCGCTTAAAGGAGATTGTATCATATCTGTCTGTTTATTTATTGAAATTTAGCGTCACTTTTGTGCCTGATTAATGATCCTGAGTGTCACATTTCTGCCTGATTAATGATCCTGAGTGTCACATTTCTGCCTGATTAGTGGAACCAGTGGCGTAGGAATGGATAGTGCAGGTCGTGTAATGCACAAGGGTCCCAGCGGTCGGGTCGGGTGGGGTGGGGTACTGGCAGCGAGCGGAGTATATATATGTCTATGTTGTATGCAACAGCGGTTTTTTTTTCATTTGAAATCGAAGGGGCCTACCACCAAAGCTCTGCTCAAGGGTGCCCCCCGCCAAAAAAAAAAAAAAAAAAAAAAAAAACAGCAAGAAAAGAACCACTCGCTAAGCCACTGAATGGAACTCACTGTCACATTTTTGCCTGATAATGGAATTCATTGTCAGAGATTTACTAGGTTTTCCTTATTAATGGGAATGATTGCACATTCTGTTTGATTAATGAAATAATGGAACGTAGGTTCACATTTCTATCCAATTACTGGAACCGTCTCGTTTCTGCCTTATCAATAGACCTTGTGTCATTTTTGTCTGATTATTGAAAACCAGTGGTACATTTCGACCTGATTATTAGATCCGATTGCCACATTGGTTTTCTTCTGATTATAGGAACGTTTGCTAACAGAACTGATTTTTACAATTTCGTCTCATATATTAATTTAACTGTGTTACTTTTCTACCTGTTCAATGGATCGTCAATAGGTTAGCAGACTCCACCCATCTTAAGTGATCGGTTTCCTGACTCAACAAGAACTTGAGGAACTCCTGTAAAAGACCTATTACTTGTATCACCCGAGTATGGGTCAATAGAAAATTTTAATTTTGAGTGAGAGTTGTCTCCTCTTGTTTCCTACAGCACTCCAAACTGACGTGGACGCTGTGCTAGCGTTGAAAAATGAAAGTGTGCAATGCCATTTTCGGAATAAAATAAAAATCAGGTCTATGTGTTACGTTCGTGCATGTAAATATGATCAGAGTTACGTTTCTTTTCATGCCCTCTTCACATGACATATTCCAATTCAGTGATTTGGAGAAGAGAAAATCTACAACGGACAGGGTTTGAAATATTTGTTTAGAATACTGGAGAAAGGCATTTGATTTGATCTTCGCCTAATGATTCATTCTTCAGCGGCAGTTCATTGCAGTTTACAAAATTTTGTGTCGCATGCGTTCAGTGTGTGGTTTTAATTTGCCTCCTGATTGCAACATATGGAAAGGGTGTTCACATTTAAGAGCCGTAAAGCTGAATTTCTTTCTTCACCAGTGCCTATGACAGTTCCTCATGATTTATTGCAGATGTTTATTTTATTTTTTTGTCTTTTTGCTTTGTTTTGTTTGTTTGTGTTTTTGCGGGAGTGGGTAGATTTGTCAGGGCTTTGCTTCTTTATTTGTTTTCCTTGTTGTTTTCTAGTTTTTATTTTACAGTCGACGCTAACTTGTTTTTGTACCCAGTGCTTTCCTGCTGAGTGCATTTGTGATGCCAACGCCTCCTAGTTAATGGCTATATTATTATTATTATTATTATTATTATTATTATTATTATTATTATTATTATTATTATGTGCAACTCAGCACACCATGAGGAATGTTCAAATTAATCTTTGTGAATTCTCAAGACCAAACTAAAACCTCACTTTTGACTGTATTGGCTCTCAAACTGAATTCACAGAATCAATTTACAGCAACACGTTTACTGATGATAACATTGGATACAGACACCGTAGTGATCTGGTAAAGTACAGAGTCACTGCGACCTGAAGAAGATAAATAAAAACATCAAAGGGAAAAAAAAACTCGCTCTCTCGCAGTGTTCAATTACAGGCGTATTTCATCTACAAAACTCCTTTCTCTCTTACAAACATTCTCAACTTACAAAACCTGCAACAATATTCATTAGCCCGATAGTACGCAGCATAAGAAATGTTGCATCAATCAAAAACTCACAAGTATAACGTGCAACGTAATCAAATTAGTGAACATAGAAAAAATGGTTCAGTTACATAAATCATTCTCTTGGCAGCAATTTCTAGTATATTCTCCACCTGAGTTGTTTACTCCAACTCTTGGCATTTACAAAAATATCATAATAAGCGGTGCCCAAGGTGGGGTTACTGTAACATTTAACAATTTATATAACAAATAAGTTTAGAAATAGGGATAGGCAAATTTACTCCGCTACAGATAGATAGACAGACAGACAGAGAAAGAGGAGAGAGAGAGAGAGAGAGAGAGAGAGAGAGAGAGAGAGAGAGAGAGAGAGAGAGAGAGAGAGAGAGACTTGCTGTGTTGCTTGATTCCTCGTATGTGAAATGACATCGGTTAACTAACTAGCTAACTAACTAACTATTCAACTCACTTAACATTAACAAATTTCTTTATTGGATGTTAAGGTGTCGCAACAATACAATTTCACGTCCTCCATAGATTGTCTTTGCAGACTTGAAAATAACCGTCCTATCGGTTTATTTTAAAACCAAATTTTCGAATCACATCTCAACAAGTAAAAAGAAGAAAGCAAATGGTCAGAATGTTGCATTATGACATAAACACTACCACGTCTATTATACTTTTGGACATTTTATGTTACTGTACTTTTGTAAACGTTAATTAATCGTTCACATCCATTATCGTTAGCTCACAAAGTAATGTTTTAAACTTTTTATCCAGCAGGCTGGAGTTCCGTCACGCCTCATAAAATGACAAGAGCATTACTTGCACTCCGTTTTGCTGTTTGTTTTGCTGTCTTGAAATGTCATTCAGTTCTATTTACAAGTATGTGCCAACTCTTGTTCACAAGTTTTCAGTTGATTTCAGTCGAACCGGTACACGAGGGAGATAAATAAATCAGTATCTTGTAAACAAACAAACAAAAAACTCATCACCTTAAACCCTCCCAAAATAAAACTGATTTAAAAAAAAAAAAAAAGATTTGAAAACCCAGCAAACGTTGTTGTTTCTTTGTTTCAGCCATGTGGTTCACAGTTGCCAGACAATTCGATATATCGCTCGACAAATTTTGAAATCTAATAATTGTCAAAATACAACACCACCAAAGATAGAACGTTAAAAAGAGGTGAAATAAACAACAAACGTCAAGAATGAGTGCGAATTCTTCGGCATAGCGACGTGTACTGCACTTTACGAATTTTCTTCCAGATAAATTGCGCATACAGTCAGGCTCTCCACATTTTCTATATTTATAATCACCTCTAAGGAGCAGCCGCGCAGTTCATTAGGAAATGCCGCACAGCAGTTTCGAAATTCCACGCAGAAGTTTTTGGTAGCAAGCTCAAACAACCGCCAGTTCTGCGCACGCAGGAAAAATATTAGAAGGAACGGTTATTGTGAGAAGATTCTAAAAATCGTGTCATACACTCAGGTGTTAATGTCCTTCACTGTGTGCGCTTTTTCATCTATCTTTGGTCTTTGTTATGCTAAAATTAATATCCCTGAATGGATTGGGTGAACTTTGTGGGTTTCTACGTGTTATCTTTCACTTTTGTCCTGCTAGAAATATTCTCAAACTGTTGAAGCATGGATATTATTTACCTGTCCCTCGTGTAAAAGTCAAGTTTCCAACTGAAGTCAATGAAATGAAACACACTTCTAGAATGGAAGTCAACTATTTTAGAACGTACTTGAAATATTAATTTTTACTATGGAGATAAAGTAATTTAGTTCGGACGCGAAATAAATCTTTCACTATACGTAAATACTTTAGTTCATACGTGAATACCGCTTTGAACAAGAGTAAGATGTTCTACCCCAGACTCGTAATACTATTTTCAACATAGAGAAAAATAGTCACATACAGACATTCTACCCTGGACTCATAATACTATTTTCAACATAGAAGAAAATAGTCCAGTACATACGTTCTAACTCGGACTCGTAAAACTATTTTCAGTATAGAGGAAAATAGTCCCTTAAAGACATAAGATATTCTTCAATCATTTCTAGCAAGGGCATGAAAAATAATTCCTGGAATGGATAGAAAAATAATCCAAATATTGGACCGAATTTCTTGAATGAGTGCATAAATATTCTCATCACTGGATACGGCTACTTGCTCCACCTATGGATCAACATGGCTCAGCATACTTCATCAACTCAATGACGTCCAATAATTATTCTCTCTAGATCAGGGGTCAGCAAAGTCTGGCCTTTAAGCTAGATATGGCCAAGCTAGTATTCCAGTCTCACCTAATGCCCCCACCCTTAGTTTTTTTATTATTGGATCTGACCTAATTGAATTGTAGCGGTTTTGTTCCCCTTCATTACTGCTGGTTACAGCTCAAGCTGTAGCCCATGTTTATCTTTAGAACCTATGTCAAGTGCTTGTGTGAAACAAAAGGGTCTTTGAATGAAAGGTCTTTCCATACCCTTTCGACTGAGGTATGGGGTTAATCCGTTTATGGTGTATTCATGACTTGTGGGACAAACGCAATCCAATCCAATCAAATGCAAGCTATCTAAATCACTCATTCTTACAACAAAGGCTTCCAACGTGTATCGAATGTGCTTCCCTAGGCAAATTCCGAAGTGAAATTAGTTAAGTTTACACTAAATTTAATACTGTATTATTGATTTAGATAAGTAATTTAGTTGCTATTCTTTAAAGAGGTTATAGGTTTTTGTAGTTTAATATGATTAGCAGTTGTTTCCATCATTTTATCGTAGTAGTGGGTCTGTCAACACATGATTATGCTCTTGAACCAGGAAAGAACAATCATGTCGCAATCGACATAAAATGTAGAAAATATACTAAATTTTATGAATTAATGATGAATTACATACTTGGCAGTATTATTATTTCACTTTAATTTTATAGATAGATGTTTGATGTGACTTTGTTAATTCATAAATCAATGTTGAATTAGGTCACTACAAAAATCAAGGAAGATTATCATTATTTACATAACATTACAAAGATGGTACTTTCACTTCTAACCTTGACGTTCCACAGTTTTACTTGTCTGTTTAAATAATTAGGCATATTTAACATTTTAACAATCTAAATATAGTTTGTTTTTTTTTAAAAGTAAGAAAGCCGAAATTATTTTAATTGCACAATCACTTAGTGTTCAACATTAGTGTTTCTTCTGGCCTAGTGTGCCTTCTTGACCTCCTGAAATGGCCTAGTAATCCGAAAAGTTTGCCGACCTCTGCTCTAGATGTTCATTTGAAATACGTGTCTTTGTGGAGACTTCTCGATGGTCGATTTACAGTCACCGTCTGTTCTTGACCGCACCTGCTGATTAAAACGCCTTATAAGTCGACAGGAAACGATAAATAGTGGTCAGGTGTTACTCGACTGGTTCTTACTGGTGGACAAATAATTTTATTTTATTCCAGACCTTCAGACTGCATGCAACGGAAAATAAAAGGCAAAAGTAAATTAGTAAACAAATTATTTTTTTAAAAAAAATAACAGAAAAACAATAAAGTTTATATCATTTGCAAGATATTTTATTCCCTCAAACTATTTTTTTCTAATATCATACCATTCGAAATAATTCCTCTTCTCCGTTAGTACAAGGCTATAATGGCCCAGTTATAATGCAAAAATGTCAGTTGGAATGGGATAGTGTCTTTTCTTTAAATTGTTATTAAAAATGTATTTATTTTAACCCTTTGTCGAGTTATTAGAAATCCAATGTTCACTAACGTATTTTCGAACATGAATGTAGCTATATATATATATATAATGAGAGAGAGAGAGAGAGAACGAAATAACAGACAACTGTTGATTTTGCGATCAAATGATATATCATGCTTCACTAAAAACTCTTATTGATAATCCTATCTCATAAATTATGTGACTGATATTGGTACACATACTTAGTTTATAAGACACCAATGGGATTACATAATCCTGCACCCTTTCCATCTTGACATCATCAAATCAAGCCAGCAAACAAGAGCACCAATTGATCTTTATCGTTGTTATGCTTACCCAACAGGGCAATAGGATAACGAGACGCATTTTAAAGTGGAGGTAATTCTAGTTCAAATTTATACATGCAGCTTACAGTAACGTCGCACGCACTTGACACCAAACTTACCAAATCACTAAGTTTTGAACGGGTGGAACGGACACGGGCATGATTTAAAAGATTCTAGTTTCGAGATTTTTGAAGATCAAAGCACTAAAAGTAGTGATGTTTGATCAATTTTCATTTTTCTCCAGACAGACGACTTTTCAAAAAATAATTGTGAATTTGAAACTTACCAGACATTGTCCACAAAGAGTTAAACATAAATCTTCTAAACAAGCAATTAATTAAAATAAAGATAAGAAAGAATTATGTATGTTTGTGTGTGTGTGGTGTGTGTGAGAGAGAGAGAGAGAGAGAGAGAGAGGAGGGGTGAGGGGTGAGAAACAAAGATATTCTTTCTTAATGTAAAAGCTAATTCTACCACTAGAAACTAAAATCTCTAAAGATGTCTTACTATTAAAAATACAATTTCTACAGTTTTCATACTACTAAAGACTACAATCTCTACAGTTGTCATACTATTAAATACTGCAATCTCTACAATTGTCATAGTACTAAAGACTACAATCTCTACACTTGTAGTACTAAAGACTACAATCTCTTCAGTTGACATATTACTAAATACTACCCCATCTCTATAATTGTAGTACTACTAAAGAATGCAATCTCTGCAAATGTCATAGTACTACTTAAGACTACAATCTCTAAAGTTTTATAGTACTAAAGACTACAATCTCTACAACTGCCATAGTACTAAACACTACAATCTCTACAGATTTTATAATACTAAAGACTACAATCTCTACTGTTATCATAATACTAAAAATCACAACCACTACAGTTGTGGGGCTACTAAAGACTGCAGTCTCTACAGTTATCCTCAATTATTTTTTGTTTATCGTAGTTTTCAGGTGGTGTGGCAGTCCACACTCTGACGCGCTCGCCCACACTACACTGCAACGACTCCCACGTTCGCTCTCATTGGTTTTGAAAGACTCACGTCTCTTTAGAATCCCTGCTAAACTCCATCTATCGTAAACATGCCAATCAAACGTATACATGGGTGTAGAACTCGCTTCTGAAATAATAACCAGGGGCTCACACTCGGAGAGCATCGACCATTTAAATAG
Organism: Sinotaia quadrata; assembly: GCA_028829895.1. Lineage (NCBI taxonomy): Eukaryota > Metazoa > Mollusca > Gastropoda > Architaenioglossa > Viviparidae > Sinotaia > Sinotaia quadrata. The sequence goes on along the minus strand of CM054179.1, from coordinate 124,757,826 downwards.
TAATAATTGTACTTTATTTCCTAAGCATAATCCACTGTGGAAACTCGATCCCACAATGAGTACAAATCTCATTAAGGCGATGACAAGGGGTAATACAATTTATAACTAAACGGGATACAACATATTAATAACACAGTGATAAGGAGGACTGAGCTAATCATTAATACTCTACCGCTGTATCTTCTGTTAAAAGGTCTACTTGTCAGCAAAATGGATTAGACGCAAAACAATTTCATTATGCTCGCAAGTCGAAAGTATAATCAGGAAATTAATTAATTGTAATTAATGTTCATTTTTACAGGCAAAGAATTCAGTCGCTCATTATGTTGATTATCATGACCCTCTCCTCCCGTCTATCAATTAAAACACCCTCAAAAATGGTCATAATTATTATTTTCGGTAGAATAGGTTTTTGAGGGTAAATAAAATTATGATACCTTTACATTATCTGTATTGTCGAAGTGCTGGAAGAGTACGGGGGGTTGCTCCTTCACCCAAGCCCGCAAATTCAGAGATATGTATTTATCATGGACGCGAGGAGATGATAAGATTCTCATAATGTAAGAGAACCTCTCATAGTTTAAAATAATCTGTTGAAAATAGTATAAGTAGTAAAAGTAGTAAGAGGTCAAAATAGTACTAGTAGTAAGAGTAGTGATAGATCAAATAGTACTAGTAGTAAGAGGTAAAATTAGTACTAGTAGTAAGAGTAGTGATCGGTCAAATTAGTACTAGTAGTAACAGTAGTAAGAGAACAAATTAGTACTAGTAGTAAGAGTTTTGATAGGTCAAATTAGTACTAGTAGTAAGAGTAGTGATAGGTCAAATTAGTACTAGTAGTAAGAGTAGTGAAGGGTCAAATTAGTACTAGTAGTAAGAGTAGTGATAGTAACAATCATAAGAGGTCAAATTAGTAGTAGTAGTAGTAGGTCAAATTAGTACTAGTAGTAAGAGTAGTGAGAGGTCAAAATAGTATTAGTAGTAAGAGTAGTGATAGGTCAAATTAGTACTAGTAGTAGGAGGTTAAAATAGTACTAGAAGCAAGAGTAGTGAGAGGTCAAAATAGTAGTAGTTAAAGTAGCGAGACATCCAGCAGTCCTAGTGGCAGTAGCAAAGGTTAGTAATTGGTAGTAGTAGTATTGGTAGTAGTAGTTTATATATTGTTCACGATTCTCTTTTCTTACAAAGGCGAAAAACAAATCTTGCTAACAAATTTACTACAAGAGGTTTTCAGCCTTCGTCATCTGTACACTCTTGAAACTCATCTGCGGTCGAGGTTGTATTTAAAATTGCTACGGTCTGTTTCAGGTATGGATTTTGTATATGTTTTTCACATAGATTTCTGGACATCACTTTTTATTATTTTTATTTTTAATAAAACAATAACACACTATTGATGCATTAAAGAATAGTAAAGGCATTTGCTGTGAAAAATCTTTTACAAAAATTCCAAAGGAAAAAAATCGATGACAACCTGCGTCATCGGTTGCTTTAAGCTTTTGCATTATAAAGCTGTCTAATGTCGCATGCAGCATTCGCCAGAATTTTGTAAAAATTGTGATCGATTTCCATACAAAAACACACATGCACACTTACACTCACATGTATCACATACAAACTTTATACGCATACACAAATGCATACCATTGCTGCTTTCTATCTTTTAAGGAAAATATATAAGAATAAATGTTACTTGTGATGCTTTCCTTGCTATGTATTGGATGGAATTCTAAGAATATAATTTAAACGAATTGTTAGCTCTACATTTCAAGGCATATGAATCGACTGGTACACTGTTAATCTCAATTGATGCACATTATTTGGTTTTCTTTTAAATCCTCTAAGATTTCTTAAGACACCACTTTTTTCTCCCAGCAATACTTCTGGGATACTGTTTTTCTCCACTCATTAGTCTTGCGACTTTCTTTCTTTCTCTGAACCATAATCTTGGGAAACTCGTTCGTTCACTCCAAGATCCTCCTGAGACATTCGTTCTTCCTTCACACATTGCTCTTATGACACTCTTATGACACTCTATGACACTCTTATGACACTCTATGACACTCTTTATCTAAATATTATTTGGGTGACAGTTTTTCATGTTCTCCGCAATACTCCAGCAACACACATTTTCCAAGAGTACACCTCGGACACTTCCTTTCTCAAACAAACTATATTGGCAATCTTTCTTTCTCCGTACAATACTCCATTGACAATCTCTCTTTCTCCGTACAATACTCCATTGACAATCTTTCTTTCTCCGTACAATACTCCATTGACAATCTCTCTTTCTCCATACAATACTCCATTGACAATCTTTCTTTCTCCGTACAATACTCCATTGACAATCTTTCTTTCTCCATACAATACTCCATTGACAATCTTTTCTTCATACAATACTCCATTGGCAATCTTTCTTTCTCCATACAATACTCCATTGACAATTTTTCTTTCTCCATACAATACTCCATTGACAATCTTTCTTTCTCCGAACAATACTCCATTGACAATCTTTCTTTCTCCGTACAATACTCCATTGACAATCTTTCTTTCTCCATACAATACGCCATTGACAATTTTTCTTTCTCCATACAATACTCCATTGACAATCTTTCTTTCTCCGTACAATACTCCATTGAGAATCTTTCTTTCTCCGTACAATACTCCATTGACAATCTTTCTTTCTCCATACAATACTCCATTGACAATCTTTCTTTCTCCATACAATAATCCATTGACAATCTTTCTTTCTCCATACAATACTCCATTGACAATCTTTCTTTCTCCATACAATAATCCATTGACAATCTTTCTTTCTCCATACAATACTCCATTGACAATCTTTCTTTCTCCATACAATACTCCATTGGCAATCTTTCTTTCTCCATATAATACTCCATCGACAATCTTTGTTTCCTACACTACTCCATTAACAATCTTCCCTACTCCATACAATACACCATTGACAATCTTTCTTTCTCCGTAAAATAATACTCCATTCTCAATCTGTCTTTCTCTACACTAAAGTCCACTGATATCCCTGCTTTCTCAAACAACACTGACAATCTTTTTCCTCCATGCAATATTACATCGACAATCTTTCTTTCTCCATATAATACTCCATTGACAATCTTTATTTTCTCCATACAATACTCCAATGACAATCTTTCTTTCTTCCAAACAATACTTCATTGAAAACCTTTTATTCTTCTTTCAATACTCTATTGACAATCTCTCTCTTTCTCAAAAAATACCTCACCGTCAATCTTTATTTATCCATATATTGACACTTTTTTTCTCCACACAATACTCCATTGACAATCTCTCTCTTTCTCAAAAAATACCTCACCGTCAATCTTTATTTATCCATATATTGACACTTTTTTCTCCACACAATACTCCATTGACAATCTTTCTCACGCAAACGTCCATTGACACTGTTTCTTTCTCCATATATCAATCATTCTTTCTCCACACAATATTCAATTGGTACTCTTTTTCCACAGAATACTCCATTGACCATCCTTCATTCCCCAAACAGAAATTTATTGATACCATCTCTTTCTATCTGGACACAATATGTTACATTCCAGTATTTATTTAGAGACCCTGTCTCAGCATGAGGATTTAAAGATTATTAATTTTCAACATTCACTTATTCTGACGACAGACTAGTTGCCAGATTCACCCTTCAGCCTCCTAATTTAACTCCCTTGGTTTAGATATTAAATTTAGTGACAGGCAAACCTGTGTAATAGTACGTTATCTAATCACAACTAATTATGCATTCAAACATTCATAATTCAACTCAGCCCCCTAAACCAGTTCCTAATTTGGTCTTCCTAGCAATAATTAGCCAACTTCTGTAATCAGATAACAATAAAAATTTAATAAATTTAACAATTAACAGGTAATTCCATACATCAAATCCCAATACGAAGGTCATAGGATTACCTATTGTTTTAAAAGTTTGTACGAATTGCAATTTACAGTCTGATTTAAGAGTCCACCACTGTCCACTTAACTTTCATCTTGTCATCCGTTATGGCAGCACTCACACCCCAAACAATATGTCGTTGGATCTCGCTAGTCTGGCGGCAGTCGCATCACCCGTCACAAGAATAGTGTCGATTTGGGCTCTCCAACGTAGTAGTCGTAAGACCCCGTGTTCGGTAAGTCTTGTACATTGAACACATCAGGATTCACGTAGAACCCAACATGAGGTTTTAAGTCTGAACTTCAAATACGAAAACCCACTCTGAAAAGATAATTGTTCATTTCTATGAGTGACAATTCTAGTTATTCCTCAACCCATAAATGTGGCATAGACAATAGAGTAGCCTACTTACAAATCGACCTTTGAATCATATTTTACATTGAAGGATAAAATATGAAAAATAAAAAGATATAGTTCAAAATTACGAACATGCATTTTACAATTATAATGCAACATATTACACGCAAGTGGGTTAAATCATTACATAAGGAGGTAATTGTATTTTACAATGAAAAGTGAAATATGAGAAATAAAAGATATAATTCAAATCACACACATGCGTGTTATGATTATAATAAAGCATTTTACATGCAAGTGGATTAAATCATTACAAACAGAATACTCCAACGTGCACAGCATTTTACAATTTGCAATTTAGTTAGTTAGCTTTCCAAAGAAGATAAATCGGCGTTCCATAATCTTTACGCAATCCAGCAATTATTTAGAGTTACAAATACATATTAATCTAGTCACTCTATTCTCTGGACACTCCACAGGAAAAATAGCAATAATACAATTCGATCACGATAGATATGCAAATAGCACACAACAATGTTCTTAATAAAATACAGATCATAATATCTTAAGAATTCGATGTGTTTTACCTTGTTCTGAATGCAAACGGGGTTTTCTCGATTCACGGAATAATATGGCGGCCTCTCTGGAAATGTCTTAGGTGCTGTTCCTCGTGAATGCGGGCTTGGACCCCGGTTCACGGTATATAAAGGTACATATACATTTATGGCGGGAAGCGCGAAAGCGGCGGAAGCCGGAAGCGCCCCCTACACTCCATCCATCCATCCATTATGGCGGGAACGTCACTGACACTTCGCATCGGACCACCGACGGAGAAGCACGTTCGAACTCAACATGGAAACACGCTCCACCCGATCGACTATCAACTCTAACTACCCTGCCCCTTTCAGGGACGGAGGAACAAGTAGACATTAGCCCTTTGCCCTTTTCAGGGCCGGGTGAACAAGTAGACATTAGCCCTTTGCCCTTTTCAGGGCCGGGTGAACAACGCGAAATCAAGAATCACGCCAGAGCCATGGAGATCTCCATCTATTCAAAAGAACACGGAGAATACAAACTATGGCTATCTTCTCGTTGCCTGTCACTCGACGACGAAATCGACTGCATAAAACTTCCATATCGAAGGCTACTGTGGGGTTTATTCAGCACAAAAAACGAACGTGGTATACGTGAAGCTTTTGAAATACATCAGCATTGGAGCCATTCGAGAAGAAATACAAGAACAGGGGAAAACGAAACGCAAACAGCACCAGTCGACACGTGCGATAATGAAACAAATATACACATAGTCTGGAAAATTTCGCCAAAGACCAAAATTAACTCCACGCAGACTATGAAGGAAAAAGATAATGGCAAAACGGCATTTTCTCAGACACCAGTATCAATGACAGAAGAAAAGAAAACGCACACCCGAAGGACCGCAACTGAGGGGAAAAAAATACAAACAGAGTCAAAGAAGGAAAAAAAAATACATCTTAAAGCTGCAAATACTCAGACAAATAACACTGAGACGAATTAAAAAGAAATCCAAACAAACGTAAGAACGAAAGAACATCAACAACCGAATGAATTTGATACCATACTGGACCAGGTTTCAAGGGAACTCGAGGCCGTACCCCTCTCACCTATACCAGCGACGCCGCCTAGACCACCAACAACGGCGACAACGACAACAACAACATCAGAATGTCAGCCCACACCACCAACAACAACACCAGAACAGGGCGAAAAGAAAAAAAGACGGCGCCCGCCACCACATATTCGGAGGCAACAACAGCGTCCTCAACAACAACCGCAACAACATCGCGGACAGCAGCAGCAACAACAACAACACTGGCTGTACCAGGAACAACAGTACCCCTCTTGGGGTTATTTTAACCATCCAAAGGCCGATTTAATCCAACTGCTACTCGACCATCTGTACTGGCCGCCAGTGCCCACCTTCAGGCATCCCAACGGACACCGAGGACAGCCACGACAACAACAATAGGAACGAACCTTCAAAAAGCTTAACGTAACAATATAGAATAATTATTAGATAGGAGGTCAAGTATAATTTAGCCTTGACTTCGTTACACAATACTTCACACAATACTCCATTGACAATCATTTTTACTCCACACAATACTGCACTGATAATCTTTTTTCTCTTCACTGACAATATATTTCACCACACAGTACTCCATTCACAATCTTTTTCTTCCAACAATATTCTTTTGACCATCTTTAATTTCTCCAAGAGTGCTGCTTGGACATTTTGTTTATCAAACAATACTCGTAATCACTTTACTTTCTCCATGCAATATTCCATTGGTAATCTTTGTCTATACAACACACCACTGGCATTCTTTCTTACTCCATGCAATACTCCATTGGTAATCTTTGTCCATACAACACACCACTGGCATTCTTTCTTACTCCATGCAATACTCCATTGGTAATCTTTGTCCATACAACACACCACTGGCATTCTTTCTTACTCAATGCAATACTCCATTGGTAATCTTTGTCCATACAACACACCACTGGCATTCTTCCTTTCTCCATGCTATACTCCATTGGTAATCTTTGTCCATACAACAGTCTTTCTTTCCGTCAAAATTATTTTCTTTGAAATGTTCCTTTCTTGTTTTCTTTATGTCTTTCCTTGACTTGCAACTTGCAAAGTATAAACTTTTTTCTTATAGTCTATATGTACATTTTCTTTTGTTCCTTTCTGTTAATGTTCAATATTATTTGATTTTTGCTTGATTAAATCTCTCTTTGTTTCTTTCGTTACAATCTTTTGACTCATTTTGTTCCTTCATTTTTGTCATTTTATACTGATGTTCTGTCCCTTTAGTTTTTGTTGTTGTTGTTTGTTTCCTCTCATTCCTTTGTCTTCTTATTTTGTCTTTGTCCATGTTTATTTATTTACATTAATTCCTTGTTTGTCTGTTTGTTCATTTGTTTCTTTAAATTTTTTCCATGTTATTTTGCTTCAAATTTATTTTGTCCCTTTAACTTAATTTAATTTTTCACCTTGCTTCTCTTTTTTGTTTCACCGGACGTCCGTGTCGTGTTATAATTTTTTTTAATTAATTGTTTGGCATGGTTTTTTCTCGTTTTAATTCTTTATGTTGCATCTCTCCTTTTGTATTCTTTTTGTTTCGTCCTCCTTTTAAAAGTAGAACCCCATTTATGTACTTCAATAAGAAAATGCTTGCTGTTCTAGTTAGCAGACAGTACTTATTTCTCATTCACCTGTCTATTAGTGACAACAACAAAAAGTAATGTAGATTTTTCATTTCGTATCTCTAAGTTTAAAGGGAAAAATGAAATGGATGTCTGTGACAGAAATATTGTTGACATCAAGACTTGTATGACGTACACTATCGACTGTCTGAACTAGGTTTCGGATTACCTTTGACCTTTGGCGCACAGTCCATTTCACATCCTCCGTTCTTTATCATGCATGGGCAGTATCTTTGTTCGTATTCTTATTTTTGTTCTTTGTTTCCTTAATCTTATTTTTGTGTTTCGTTTCCTTATTCTTATTTTTGTTCTTCTTGCTCTTGTTTTTATTTTGCTCATGTTCTTTTTTTCTTCTTTTTGTGTTCTTGTTTATCCATTTAGTTCTTTTTCTTCCTCTAGTTCTTTTGCGTTCTTCTTCTTCTTTTTCTTCTTCTTCGTCGCCGTCGTGTCTAAGCAACCTATTATTTTGGTATGGCAATAAATGTGTTTTGTTTGTGCGTTTTCTTCATTCTCGTTATAAAGGATAAATGAAGAAGAGTGCCATTCCACAGGCGTACAGAAATAATTTAATCAAGTGACAGGATGTGATATCCGCGACAAAGTAGCTAAATTTAAGTCAGCCATCTTCTTGTTTATCCGATAAATGCCCAAGACGTAATAGAGACTTCTTATTGAGTGAAAATTGAATTAGACTATTGGATAGTTGTAATTATGATCAGTGTCAAAAGTGAAAATTTTCATTTATAAATGGAAACAGAACCTCATGAAGTTCAGAAAACTTAAAATAGGCGGCCGAATTCATGGTCTGTAACGGTGCAAATCCAATGATTTTACTTCTTGTTCTTTTATCTGTAATTTGTTCTTCTAGCCAGTGTTCTTGTTATTTGTTCCTCTTCCTAATGTTCTTGTTATTTGTTTTTTGTTGAGAGTAAGAAAGAGAAAGAAAGAAAAGAAACAAAGAAAGAAAACAAGAAGGAAAAGGAACAGAAAAAGAGAGAGAGAGAAAGAAAGAAAGAAAGAAAGAAAGAAAGAAAGAAAGAAATTTAAATAGATATGGTGAAAAAGAAAGAAAGGAAATTCAGAAATCTATAAAACGCTCTAAGGAGAAATTATGTGAAAAAATATAGCAAGGTCTCATATTCACTTGTTTCAAGAAAGGGGAGTAACTAGATCTGCTTACGCTATGCTGAAAGAAATGAGTTTGGCACAAAAGTAAATGTTTAACGGGTGGAAACAGTCAGAAGCAACCTTTTGGTAAAGTTTTGTAAAACTTGCTTAACAATCCGGTGTTGCATGCTTTACAGTTAATGTTCAGTATCATCAATAAAATAAATTGTTTCATTCTATAAAATGTGCAAACGATACAACAGGCAAACCTGAAATAACCTCACAGATTTTATCATCCATAGACGAATTGAATGCAAATGCAAGCGGAGATGTCGCATGTCTTAAAAGTAAATATTTTGAATGTTCTGTGATAAAAAATATAACTACAACTCTTTGGTATGATTGACGGATTTATCAGAAAATCGGGACCTTTAATCTTTCGTGCCAAAGATCGATTTATTTATAATCGATTTTACCAATAAAAACTTGACATAATTGAAAATATCAATCATTTAGATCCTCGTGAAAGTCTACTCTAGTAAAATGGCCGTCATTGTGTGTATGATTGTATATTAGTCTATGTCAGTGTGTGGCGGAGTAAATTTGCCTAACCCCAATTTTAAATTCAATTGTTGTATAAATTGTTAAACTGTCAAAGTGACCCGACCTTGGGCACGCCTTATGATGATATTTGGTTAAGTGTTGGAAGTAAACAACCCGAGTTGAGAATATGCTAGAAATTGCAGATGGAATGCAAACTAGTTCAAATGGGTTAGTATTATCCAATGGTTATGATTTACAAGAATGAAACAGCCAATGGGCTGGCATCTGAAAGTTTGCCTGCTGTAGGGAAATCTATTGTCTGATCACTTGAATTTGAAGTGGCAAAGAAGTCCGGTCTTGAAAGGGGGCCTTTAACTTAACGGCGAGTTAAGTGACTGAGTGAGAATGGACTTAGAAATATTTCATGCATTTTGCTGTTGATATGTTATACCTGTGTTTTATGTAGATATGTATTAGGCAAGTATTTCTACAAATGTTTGAACTAAGATGCTCATATATAGTATGCTAAACACTTGACATTGTTTCTAGTGAACTTGTTGATAAAAGCAATATGCTGTATTTATTATACTGTGTTTGTGTATCAAACTAATAAATACATTTGCAGGAAACTGTAAGTTGAGACTTGAATGTAAGAATGAATGGAGTTTTAAAAAAAACGATAAACTGAAAAGTTAGGTTTGCTCCCTGATTATATTTTTCAGAGTAAAGCAGACTTTCTCTCCTTGTGTTATTTGAGTCTCCTGATTCACTAATTGTAAACTACTGTGACCGACCGTGGTAGAGGCGGGAAGCAGTGTGTGTAAATGTAAGGGAATCCACTGCACTCCCTTGATGTATTATGCAAAGATGCTGATTACACCAGGCAATTTCTGGTACTGTGAAGATACTAGAAAATGCTACAAATTTGTTGTACTGCTTGAAGGAACCGAACAGCAAAAGAGGGCGCCCAAGTTGGCTTTGAGTGAATAACAGCGCATCAGCATTTTCGATGTGTGCAGAGAGAGACAGGTTGATGTGGACAATAGACTTGTGACATTGTTGCAAAAGCACTTGAAAGACAGCACTTAATTCAGATTATGTAAAAACTATTCTCACTATCCTTAATATCTTCATTTCTGTTTTCTGATAAGAACTATCCTGTGATTTGTATTGACACTATGGTTGGATTCTATATTAGGATATAAGACTGTGTAGTACAGAATTTATGCGAATGTGGTTTTGTGGAAATGTTGATGTCAAGTAATCTTTATCATTGTATTTGTCAATTATTTTTGATTGTTGATTTAATAAATTTATTGTTAAATTTTTTACCTTCTTACTCATATTGATAACCTAATCCTGGAGAAGAAAGTGGGTGGAAGGGGCCCTCTCCTTTAGTAAGAAGTTTTCCACCTGTGGAATATTGTATGATGGTAAATATTATCTTAATGATGTGGAAGAGAGGAAACGTTTATAATTTAAAAAAAATAAATATGTGTCCACCAACAAACACCCTTAATTATAATTTTACATGTCCAGTTGCAAACAATCCTAATTACAACTCTAATACATCTGCAGGAGCTAAAACCCCTAATTATACTTCTATATTTCCCGTGAGAAATCTTTAACTACTACTCTAACAAACATATGTCGTGCGACAGACACACTAATTTACTACTCTAAAAACTTCATTTCTAATGACAGACACACTAATTATAATTCTTATAAATATATGTTCTGTGAAAACATCCTAATTACAACTTCTAATAAATTCACGTCCAGTGACAAACACTATAATTACAAATCTAACAACTACTTTCCTGTAATAAACACTCTAATTACGATCCTTAGAAATACATGTCCTGTGACAAACGCCATAATTACAATGTCATAACTACATTCCTCGTACCACACAAATCCAAATTATAACTCTAATAAATAGACGTCACATGACAACACTTTATACAACTCTTCAAGTCCAAAGACACTACCCCTAAATTGCAGCTAGAACACAATAACAAAACAAAATCACTAATTATAACTCAGTGCTACAAATATTCCTACTTAGAACATTTTTTTTTAAAAAGAGAAAAAGAATAATTCAAATTTCAACCCAAAAAACTCAACTCTAACAAATACACCACTAACACATCCTGTTCCAGGATAACAAAAATGCCACGGAACGCCCACCCTATTTAGGCTTGTAGTTTGTAATCTTACCGCCTTGAAAGTTTCACTCACGGTCGCTTGGATGCTCAAACGAACCGTGAGTGTTGGAGTTAATTGCACTGACATTAAACTATTCTCGGTTACAAAATGATCAAAGAGATGTGATAATCGTTGTGGTCTTGGTCTAGGAATTCTTGTCTCCATGTTTGCATGAGTGCTGTCATAACGCTTTGCCGGTTTGTCGAGTCAAAGGGGACCCTATCGTTTCTTGTATTGTTTGTGCTTGAAGGATTTAATCTTTCCTTTACACACACCCATCAATTTAAGAAAAAATGTTTTATTTCACATTTTATTCTTAGAAAGCATTTTTTTCTAATTGTTTTCTGTTCGTAATACTGCCTTGGAGGCATTCCCGCACGTGGTTGAAATTATTTCATTGACAGTATTGTTGGGAAGCTTCACTATGATTTCATTGGCCACTATTTTCAAACGGAGCAACAGGGTAGTCAGTAAAGTTGACGAAGTTAATTTCTCGTTCGAGAGAACTGGGGCCAAGCACAGAGTAAGAGTCTTTGTATATGTCTCTGTAAACTTACCCGTCTGGCTGTTACGTTGACCGCGACATCCAGGCGGTTGTTGCATGGGTCTGATCAGCAGTCTGGCACAGCACAGGCTTTGGGTTTTGCAATAGGGTGCAAGGAAGTGACGAGACTTGGCATAAAGGGTGTCAATACACTGCAGTCTCTCTCTAAATTTCTAGCAGACACTAAAATGATAACTGATGTGCCAGATGACGTCATTCATATTCAGAAAATAGGAGGGGACATATGATAGATGAGTGAAAGAAGAAAATGAATTAAAATAACAAATATATTCATAAATATACATTCATTTTATCATAGCTATGCATAGGGTTAGATAGTATGTTCAACCTGACTGACATTTTTGGACAAAAACATTTTACCAATAGGGATCTGGGAGATGTTTCTCTAGCAATGGCAGGATTGACTCTGACCTTTTGAGCCGATTTTGGCGTGCACAAAGACAGACCAAGCCAGAGACGTGGTCATTTGGACTAAATATCTGGCGAATTATTACAACTTTACTTACTAAGATTGCATACTATCGCCAACGATCGCCAGGTGCAAGAGGTCTCTTGAGCTAACGGGTAGATGTGACCTTGAGATCTAGAGTCAGGTCCGTTCTGGTGAGCCCAACAGTGTTTTCAGGGACTTTGGAATCTCAAGATGAATGAAATGTTTGACGGTTACCCCTTGGACCTTCACTTTGGTTAGAAAGTCAACCGTTTAGAACTATAGTAATGAAATACGTTTGTTTATGGTTAATATTTGACATGGCCTCATTATAAAGTCAATCACTTAAAACTACTGTAATGAAATATGTCCGTTTATGGTTAATATTTAACATGGTATGCCAGTACACCAATATTTACTGCAGGGAAAAGTTATGCAAGATTATTAATACTTAATATCATCAAATACAAAAAAATAAATAACAGTAACCCTCTCTGCTCCGGAAGGTGCCATTAAAATTTAAGCATAAACACAAACAATGAATACGCATTAATTGGTCTACCAACGCTTGTAATACAAAGAATGTTCATTGCACAAGAAATCTATACAAGAACCACACAGGTGTCCAAGACTTCGTACCAAACACACTATAACCCTTTCGTTTGTGGAGGTAAGCAAATAACAAGTTAACGTCATGGATCAGTGCATCTTTAGAGCTAGTTGGCAAAGAGCCAGGACTTAAAAAAAAGACAAAAAGAAACTAAAGTATAAAAATATAATAATGTATTTACTACTAGTTCACTGTGTGTGAATAACAAGAGATTGTAACGCCCCATTGCCCACACAATGTGTTTGCATTCTTAATGCACTAATTATACCATATGCTGTTTTGTCTCTCTCCACACTACTTTTTTTCTTTGTTTTCTTTTTTTTTTTTTTTTTTTTTTTTGGGGGGGGCTCCATGGTATTTTATCGCTCTCTGCCTTTTTGTTCTCTAGCCTCCTTTATCTCTCTAAAGAACTCGTGTATGTCCTTAAGTTCTTTTATCGCCTTTTGGCCCACGTTTATGAATCAAGGCTACTGAGTCGCTTTTTGGCTCACATTTATGAATCAAGGTTACTGAGTCGCTTTTTAGCTCACATTTATGAATCAAGGCTACTGTATCTCTCTCCAGGCATGTCAAACATACAAGCACACCTGATGCCCGCACAAAGGTTTCTACAGCGCGAGCACGTTTTATCTTCGTAATGTAGATTTTTTATTTTTTTAAAAAAACAACGTAATTTTTCGATTCGATCGTTTTTGTGCAATTTTTGACAACTACTTTTATTTCCAGCGAATCACGCGCAGGTCATTAACAGTTGTAAGCAGAAAACTTTCAAAATTTCAAAAGATTTTTCTTTTAAAATGGCTAGTGCTCCTCCAGCTAAGAGAAAAAGGAAGTTGAACGAAGAAGGGCGAGTGTTTCAAGAAAAGTTGGAATTACAATTTTTTTTTTACAATGGTAAACGGAAAGATACAGTGCATAATTTGCAACAACTGCATCGCCACGCTAAAAGAGTCAACTTGAAAAGACATTATGAAGCGAACCATCGATCTTACGATAAATATGAAGGCCCTATGCGTGTTTCAAGACTCAAGGAACTGAAGGCTAACTTGACCCAACAACAAAACTATTTTACGAAAATTCAGAAAGGGAATGTCGCTTCCGTTATTGCGAGCTATGAACTCAGCCGAATGATCGCCACGAGTGGGAAATCTTACAGTGGAGATTTCGTAAAGCAATGCCTTGTAAACACAGTATACATTGTATGTCCAGAGAACGCACACTTATTCAAAGACATTTCATTAACCAGGAACACTGTTGCTGAACGGATTGATGAAATGTCAAGTGATTTGAAACAACAGTTGAAGGCTGCATCATCAAAGTTTGAATATTTTTCTTTTGCTATTGACGAGACCGTTGACATCACTGGAATAGCACAGTTTGCAGTCTTCATCAGGGCCTGTGACAGTGAATTTAATATTTATGAAAAACTGATTGAACTGGTCCCCATGCATGACACTACAATCCAGGACATCTTTGAGAAAGTCGAGCAGGTTCTGCATGACTATGGTTTCTATTTGAGTAAACTTGCATGCTTATCTACTGACGTTGCTGTGAATATGGTTGGCAGACATAATGGTGTTGCTGCCCAATTACGAACAAAAATAGAAAACGTGCATCCAGATTCATCATTTGCACATTTTCACTGTATTATTCATCAGCAAAATTTGTGTTCAAAGATTTTAAATTGCATCATGTGCTTAGCTTAGTCACAAAGACAAGCGAACTATGTCAGAGGCCATGCTCTCAGCCACCATCAGTTCAGCCAGCCGTTGGAAGATATGAATAATCAGTTCACCGATGTTCCATTCTACACAGACGTCCGCTGGTTGTCATTTCACAAAGTGCTGAAAAGATTCTATTTCTTGAGACAAGTAAAATTATGTTTTTAGAGATGAAAGGTCAAAACACAGATGAAATAAAAGATTAAAGTTGGCTCCAAGATCTGGCTTTTGCTGTGGATATTACTGCACAATTACCTGATCTTAATTTGAAATTACAAGGTCAAAACAAACTCATCACTCAGTTGTATAATGACATCAAGTGCTTCTTTACAAAACTAAGCTTATAGAAGTCACAGTTGTTAAATGAAACTTTAGTTCATTTTCCTACATGCAAAGAGAATAAAAACACTGCCAATACTGAGTCTGTACTTAGTTTTACTAAGTATGACAGTCACCTGGAACTGTTGTCAAAGGAACTTCAAGAAAGAGTGTGATTTCTCATCTTATGAACATTATTCTTAGCACTATTCACCTTTGATATTGCCAAGGCAGAAGAAAGCCTGCAAATGGAACTATTAGAAATGCAGTCGGATTCTACACTCAGAGTAAAGTATCTTGAAATGGGGATACCTGGTTTCTTTACATACCTTCCTGAACAGTTTAAAAACTTCAGAAAGTTTGCCACAAAGATTGTGGCAATACTTGGTTCTGCCTATGTGTGTGAACAGTTATTTTCCTTTATGAAATCAACAAAAAACTTTTCAGAGAACAAGGCTAACTGATCAACACTTGTCATCTCTGATCAAAGTCGGAATTGCCCAGACATTTCAGCTAGACATACCAAAAATTGTCAGCGAAATGAGGTGTCAAGCCTCAAGAACACTCAAAATGATTGAATAGTAGCAAATAAATGTTCAGTTTTGAACTGCTGTAATTTTTTACAATGTATTTGTTGCGTTACAAACTGCAAGGATATGTTACCGTTTAAAATTATATTTTTTTCAAACTACTTCATTACTTTGTATTCATGAATGCTGCTAAAGCATCTGTATGCACATTGTATGTTTCTAAATTTAAGTAACAAAAAATATTCTGCAATAAATTTTATTAAATGACTTCAAATAGTTGTAATGTGCGCAATTAGTTGTCATGTGTGGCCCTCATGACAAGACGTATGTCACCCATGTGGCCCTCGGGGGGATCCTCAGTTTGACATGCCTGCTCTAGTCCACATTTATGACTCCAGGCTACTGTATCGCTCTCTGGTCCACATTTATGACTCCACGCTACTGTGTCACTCTGGTCCACATTTATGACTCCAGGCTACTGTGTCGCTCTCTGGTCCACATTTATGACTCCAGGCTACTGTGTCGCTCTCTGGTCCACATTTATGACTCCAGGCTACTGTGTCGCTCTCTGGTCCACATTTATGACTCCAGGCTACTGTGTCGCTCTCTGGTCCACATTTATGACTCCAGG
Source organism: Sinotaia quadrata (assembly GCA_028829895.1). Classification (NCBI taxonomy): domain Eukaryota; kingdom Metazoa; phylum Mollusca; class Gastropoda; order Architaenioglossa; family Viviparidae; genus Sinotaia; species Sinotaia quadrata. The sequence continues at coordinate 124,741,617 of CM054179.1, read as the reverse complement.
CTACTGTGTCGCTCTCTGGTTCACATTTATGATTTTTTTTTTTTATCGTTTTTCAACTTATGGTTCCAGCTGCTTTATCGCTCTATAGCGCACATTTATTCCTTTAACCAGTTTTATCACTCTACAGGCTTGCTTTATGTCCTTTCCACGTTTTATCACTCTACACATTTCCGATTCCAGGCTGTTATCGCTATTTAGTCCACATTTTATGCACTTAAGCCGTTTATCGCTGTGCAACCCACAATTACTATACAAAACAGTTTGATCGCCTTCCAGTCCACGTTCATATTCATGGACCATTTCGGCGGTTTATGCTTACGTGTAACCTGAATAAGGAACCTGAGTACCTACCTGCTCGTTCGACTGGCTTTGTGCGAGGTGAGTCATTTTCGAGAAGGAAAACATGGACTGCAAGCGCTTAGCAATCACTGAACTATTTTCTCTTTATATTAGGACTGTCACCTATATGTAACGCTATATCAGAACTGATCTGGCAGCTGTGTGGTATAGTTGCGTCATAATTGCTTAATATGTAGTGCATAGTACGCATTAATGTCGGCCACTCTTAGAACTGTCAGTCATGGGCTCGCGTAAATTGGTGTCCCATTTCTTTTAGTTGGTTAATGCGCATGTGTACGCGTGTGTTATATGTGTGTTTGTGTGTGTGTGTGTGTGCGTGCGTGCGAGTGTTGTGCTTTTGTCTTATTGCAGTGTAGCTCGGTGTTTAAGTTCACCTTCACGCACATTATCTCGTTGGTATAGATACACACTTGATTATTAATTATGCATTGTAATTCAGAGTTACCTTAGCACGTAAAGTCAGTGGTTGCGTGATGTTTAATTTAGTCCCTTGCTAGGGTGTCTTTGTTGACAGCAACCTTAAGTAGATTATCAAGTGTCACACTTGAACACTCTTAACAACTCACTCATAACCTCTTCTCTGACTGTCACATTACGCATGATTACACTCCGTTCTGGACGTGGACAGTTTTTGCAGTATTCATATTATTTTGTACCGTGCTTTCTCGTAACCCGTTACGCAGTATTTCTCTTTGTACCATTTTTTCTTGTAATCCGTTACGCAGTATTTATGTTTGTACCGTGTTTTCTCATAGTCCGTTAAGCAGTATTTGTATTTTTACCGTGTTTTCTCTTAGTCTGATATGCAGTATTTATGTTTGTACCGCTCTTTCTCGTAATACTTATGCAGTATTTGTGTGTGTATCGCTTTTTCTCGTAGTCTGTTATGCAGTATTTGTGTTTCTACCGTGTTTTTTTGTAGTCCGTTATGAAGTATTTATGTGTGTACCGTGTTTTCTCGTAGTCCGAATTGCAGTATTTATGATTCTACTTTGTTTTCTCGTAATCCGTTATGCATGATTTACATTTATACCGTGTTTTCTCGTAACCCGTTATTTATATTTATATTTGTGCCGCGTTTTCTCTCCACCACTATTGTATAATGTGGCGGAGTAAATTTGCCTATCGATATTTCTAAACTTAATTGCTATATAAGTTCTTAAATGTCAAAGTGACCCGACCTTGGGCACTGCTTTGCTGATATTTTTAATAGTCAAAATTTTTAATTTAATTTTAAAAGAGTAAATAGATGTCCTAGCTCTGTAAGCAACACCTTCCAGAAGCTTATGTGGGATTAAAAAAAGATATTCTCCATACGTCAGTCTTAGAGAAATAAATTTATATAGCATTTGCAGTAGAAAGAAAGTTTATTTATTAAATAGTTGCTTTATTGCACACAAATAGTCAACACTATACCGTGTCTGGTTTATAATCCTGAAGGACTATCGAGTTTTCTCGCATTTGTTAGCAAACCTCTTCGATGTAATGCCATCATGGTACAAAATCTGTATGGGGTTTATATTGACAGTATGGAAACTCTCGCTTGAAATTCATAAAATTGTCTCCTTTGTTTATTTTTAGGAAGGGGGACTTTCTTCCCTTTATTTGATCATGAAGTAAAAACCTTCAACTGTATGCATCATAGAAGTAAAGTGAGCTTACTCCATGATCGTCATCATAACAAGTAAGAACAAGGTGGCACAGCTTTCACCCTCCGGCAGCTCGAAATTTCAAAGGCAAACAGTGAACAATAAAATGTAATGACATAAACACACGGGGGGGGGGGGGGGAGTGCGTGGAAAATAAAAGTGTCGTGGCTAGAGACCTCCAAGCATTTCCAAGGGATGAGAGAAGTGGTGTGGGTAAAGATGACATAAGAAGTGATGTGTGATTGAGTACTGTGCGGCGAGGTCCTGTATGATATAACAACCTTTCTCAAACATTATTTTTTAAAATTACCCTGGAGGAACCCTTGAAAATATTTTCGGGTCTCAAGGAACCCTTGCATAAAATTCACTGCGATACATACATATATATTTTTTCTAATCATGATCTCGCGGGTACCCCTAGCGACTATATGTTTGACAGAACCTCTGTTGAGAAGGGGAACCCCTAGCGACCATAAGGTCCCACAGAAACCCTGATCTATCATCTAGCAATTAACACACCTACTCATTTCACAGTGTTTGACAACTTTAATTCTGACAGTTATAAGGAAGGCATTAAGCGAAGGGAGTGTACACTTCCTCTTCGCCGAAAAGGTTATACAATTTCATAATTTAAAGCAAAAACAAAGTGAAATATCCCTATTTATTGTCAAGTTTGGTTGTTGGTTTTTTTTTTTTTTTTGCCTTCTTTCCGACCGAATTGTCACGCAGAAGAGGTCTGTCACGACAATATGCATGTGTGGACTTGAGTCTCATTCCTCTACGGCTACGCCAACGCCATGCTGTCTCAAGGTCTTTCGTTTTGCTCGATTAAAATTTATTTCTGCAAACAGATTAATTGTTCCTGCATGAGTGACTATGAATAGGCTCACGTTTTCACATTCGCGTTAAACTTTAAGCCATAAGTTTTTCTCTCGTATTTAGGTCAGACACTAAATGGGGTGCTCTGATAAAAGCGACCTAGGTTGGAAACCAATCAATCAAGTTAAGGGGAAGAGAAATCGAGCTGTATTCGGGTGCAGATTATATATTTCATATACAAGCGGAAACCTGGGAGGGCGCTTATTTAGTCATTTTGATAGCGAACTCGCATTAATTGGATAGCCACATTAAAACAGTTGTCGACTGAACTCTTTTCAATTTGTCTCACATTTCTAAGACTTAGTTTCAGGTCACATGCTATTGCTGATGTCGTTTTGCTTTATTTGAATTTGCTTATTCATTCTGCTTTTGTTTGTTTCTTTAAATGAAGCGGTTGGTCTTTTTTATTATTTAAAAAAAAATTAACTCCTTGCAGATCAATAACCATCCACCCCACTGTTGTCATCCTTGTGTTTGACACTCCAGTAATCTCATATTGTTCATTCCTCACTCTTTCTTCTTTAAGTTAAAAAAAATACTGCATGTATGTATCCGTCGTTAAACTTGCTTGTAATATTTTTTTTCAAGCAGCTTCACCTGTCTTCCCACCTTTTTCCTCCATTTCAGCACGTTGCACCTGTGCAAATGAAGCAGCAGGGGCATAGAGCTTTTCCGTCCCCTGCGATACACGTGCTTCGTGATTTTTTTTTTTGGGGGGGGGTGCATGCGCTGTTACGCAATACGACCACCTTCCCTCACTCAGACACGTTGTCTGCCGAGTCGCACGTGCTCGCCTTGTTGTCCTTATCGATTAACACCACTTAGAAAACACAAAAAATATTTGAAAAAAATAAAAGGTGTGCAGTGGTGAGAGAGGGAGAGAAAAAGAAAGGGAGGGTTAGGGTGAGGGGTGAGGAAGAGACAGAGAAGGTGGAAGAATGGAGGTGGCAGTGTTTCTTTACGTGAATCCTTGACAAAACTGCCTTCTTTACGTACATACGCAAGAGCTCAAACTTGTAGTTTAAAGGTGCAGTTCCCGCTAAACGAACTTGCTGAATTATACGATTAACTGAAAAAGAACGCTCGCAAGTGGTAACTACTGCCTACCGAAAGTTTATTTTATAACTCTCACACCATTCAGATGTTCTCCAATGACTAGGTTGATAGTTGGCACCTTATCCACTCTATCTACCATATCTGTGCCATTGGCATTCTACTTTGCCCACCCTATCTTGTGCCTCATGAGTGAGTAGAACAGGTGGAGGCTGGCTACAGCTCTTCTACACACACAGATGGATGCAAAGCTTACAGATTGCACCACACGCCTGACTGGCCAGATTGTGAGAATCATCATGCCGCCATTCAGCCTACCACGATCGCAGCTTGACAAGTTCTGAGAGACAAAATATATATGTATATAAACTTTTATCTTTATCGTGCAAAGTGAACACTGTCTAGCTATTGTACATTCAAGACATGTTTCTTCACAGTGATTTAAAATACTGATTCTTTAATGCCACCATTGCTTTTCCTATAAAGTTTTTATTTTATCCCCAAGTTTATGAGTATTTGTTTTTCTGTGTGTGTTATCTTTATTTTCGCATCTTTGTCATTGCATTTATGTTAGGTCGGGATTGAGGGTCTCGTTGAAGCCGTTTTGTAATTGTGATGTTTTAGATATTATTTATACTAAATACTCATGTCACCTGATACCGCTGAAGTGTGGGTGGATGTATGGTTGGCCACGTTAGGGTTTTAAATATTTCTATAATATCGTGGTTTTTTTTAAAAACACACTTGGCTAACAATACATGTACATTGGATACTGCAGGTTTGTGACATGGTCATTCCTGTGTAAGCACATTAATGCTTTGTGGCTTTCCATACAATGTGGACTGACTACACTCATCAATTTGAGCAGGAATCGACTAAAAAGAAGAGAAAATATGCAAACAGCAGCGGAATTAAATACTGTTTAATTTTTTGCTTCTGACATAAAATACCATTGTTTGTAATATTAATAGTAATATTAATATATAGAATGCCATTATTTTGACACATGTACACATAATTGGCCGATAAGTTACATCTTAGTAACTTTTAAGTGTGAAATTGGTTGTAAAATTTGAATAAATTTGATTGGAATTAACTTTACAATTGTTTGACATGAATGAATGTGTTTGTGAAAAACCCCTACTCTCTCGAGCCTGGCATTTTAAGGCTGCACAGTTATATTGGAGAAATGATAAGAAAATATACAAACACACACTTATAAATAATTACGACTTTAAGAGAATCGAGAGTCGATCTAAGCAAACATCTCCATTGAACCTCCATGCAAGTTAGAGATTGATGGCTGTGTTTTGAACGTGTGCGTACTCACTGCAGATATAGAATATACAGTTAAGAGTTCATATTACTTTAGGAATCCAGCGATCTTTTCAAAGTCTTTTATTCATTCATCAGTGCTAACAAGGTGGGAAATGTATATGTTCGCCTAAGGCAAACTGAACATCATTATCCTTAAGGAATATAATCTCGTTCCTAGATAAGTACATTCCAGTTTCCATTAGCAGAAAACTTAAGTGTACAATGGCAATCGTTATTGTGGGCAATATTTCTTCAGCATGTAGAAATGTACTTTTGACATGATGTTGAAGTTCGTTTGTACTTCTGTTTTTTGCCTACATGCTTTACCTTTCTTTCTTACCTTCTGTGTGTGTGTGTGTGTGTGTGTGTGTGTGTGTGTGTGTGTGTGTGTGTGTGTGTGTGTGTGTGTGTGTGTGTGTATTGCTTATTCAAATATCTTAATACGTAAAAGATGAAACACCTTTTTCTTGAAATTATGAATGAACGATTTGTGCAATGAAAGATATTTTCTCTCAGTGAATATTGTATTGATGAATTGCTATAGCTTATTGATTTCATGTGTGAAATACGGCATAGATTATTATGTTTCTCTAATGCTGATAATACTTTCTATAGAAATATACGTGCATGTTTGCATACATATGTGAATGTGTGTGTGTGTGTGTGTGTGTGTGTGTGTGTGTGTGTGTGTGCGCACTAAATTTCTGTTTACCTGTGAGTAGGACTTCAAGTAACCAGCAATGTGCATACAATTTTTTATACTTTCCTTACAGATTCTAAAGATATGTAATTTATTAGATGTTTTACTGAGAAGAATCGCTTGCCCATTCTTTTGTGCTCGTTTTTTATTCTAAATTGTATTTTGAAATATGTAAATTATATTGTGAAATAAATTAATATTTTTAGTATTATATTTTAGTTCAGAAAATGAATTTTAAAAATATATTTCAGCGCAAACGGAAGGTTACAAAAAATTCTTAATCTAAATATAATTTAAAATTACAGGTCATGAATAATAAGTTAATTCACAATTTCTGAATTAGTTATAGCTTAGAAAGTAGATCATCAAACAAACACGCGCGCGCGCACATGCACAGACGAACAAGTTATACACTCTGAAAATAAATATATATTGAAATTCACAAGTAAGACTTGAACAGAACATTTAACAGCTAAAATAGTGTGTCTACTTAAGAAGTAAATTGAATGAATATTCAAAACATTTCTGAGCATCACAAAACTCGGTGCACTGCATCTCACAGAACCAACATATACTTAACCCATATTTTGCGTACGCATAACAGACACAGATTTATATATATATATACTTAATCCATATTTTGTGTACACACACACACACACACACAAATGCAATGGGGTTGCTTACTTTCTAGGGAGTTGAAGGTGATTGACCTGCCTTACAAAACATCAGGTTTAAACTGTGATTTCCTTAGTGTGACATTCAGGAAATAGTCTCTGCCATAAAGATACGGGATATCTATACCATTTGTCTACTTCTGGGAAGGTAGGCTGCTCACACGATTTTCAAATGATTGTGTCTTGAGCAGTCCCATTCTACGACATGCGTTACGCCAGCGTCGCGCGTCAGGCGTCATTTTCTTTCCACTGGTAACTTCCGCGTGTCGTGTAATTTTGTAGGGCACGCTTGGCTGCTCTCTGTTAAGTGTCCGTTCCGCACTATGGTGGACCTCCAGGAAGATGGCTCCCTTCAAGATTTCGAATTTCTCTTTTGCAAATGTTGAGCTTAGTGATCTTCTGCTTCTGGTAACTCTTCCAAGTACCGGTACCCACTCTGGCTGAAGTAAACTTATGTTTCTGACATGCTGTCCTGCAACAATTGCTCCTTCATTTTCTTGTCTTGAAGAGGCTCGTAGGTTTGACCAAACGCCACTCCGTCTACGCTCCTGTGATAGTGAGTCCATGGCAAACTGTTTGAATGTCTCTACTTAGTCCATGGCAAACTGTTTGAATGTCTCTACTTAGTCCATGGCAAACTGTTTGAATGTTTCTACTGAGTCCATGGAAAACTGTTTGAATGTTTCTACTGAGACCATTGGCAAACTGAATGTTTCTTCAACTTCATGGATTATGTTAGATAGTATTTCTGGTATTCTCCCGACAGAGGTTGACAACTGTAGAGAATCTCTGTTTTGAGGGTTGGTATAGTCCTGCAATTTGTCTGTCTGTAGAATACTGTTAACCTTTGTTTGCTTGACCTTTGACCCGCGAAATCGATTCTAAAGGCCCACCTGTATTTAGACAGTTTGCGCGTTTCAGCCAGCTGTTCAAATCTAGCTTAAATGGACATCATTGTCCAGTTGTTTTGATCGGAAGAACTCCATAGTGAAGAGCTCATAACAAACATGGGTGCTAGGGTGGATTGAAGGAGTATTAGTTTGTTGGTAATCATTGTCCAGCTCTGAGTGGAGTAACTCCACAGTGAAAGGCTAATAATAGACATGGGCGCTAGAGTAGACGAAAATAGAATTAGCTTGATCTGGTGACAAATCTAATTCTGTGTTCATTTTCTGACCTTCCAGAGCTAGTGCTTTCTCTTCTATTTGATGTCAATTGGCAATAAAATCAGTGTCATTTGTAAACTAATATCAGCCCGTGTCAGTGACATGTACTAAAATAAGTGTACTTTGTAAATATTATGTACTAAAATAAGTGTACTTTGTAAATATTGCTAACGTTGGTCTATTTGCGTTACCATAACAACAGTTAATATTTGCTGAGAAGGAAACGTGTCGTTTGGTAGTGACAGCCAGAATGCGTAATAAGAACAATTACATTTAACTTTTTAATCAGCGACAGCTAGTCATAATGTTAATAAAATGAAGGAAATCGGGAGGCAGTAATTAACACTTTTCCAAGTGAACGAGCTAATTCAGTGGAGACAGTGCATTTAAAGAAACACACCAACAAAACAAAACTATGACAGGTGGACGTGAGGTGGGTCGGTTGTTTATCCTTCACTGAGTTGTTTATTTCCATGGGGACAAAGTCATTGTAGTGAGCTGTAATGCCGGAAAAGTCGCTTTTCTCTGATATATCGTTCTTAACTCTCATAATAAGGAAGTGACCATATGTATGGTGAAAAGGGGAGCAGACACAGGCCAGATCTGAGTATTTATGTTCCCTGTAATAAATCAACGTACATCTTGCACGTGCTGGGTTATTGGAAGGAAAAAAATATTTCTGAGTTTTATGAAAGTGGCATGTGTATCTCCGCAATGATAGGCTGGCGTGGCTGTTTCTAACGTTTTGACCCTCAGAACATAGCAAATGAATATTTTACTGAAATGAACTAAGTCCAGAATCTACTGCTTAAGACACAAAATAGAAAGTTAGAAAATCAAAATATTTATAATTTTTCTTTCTGATTTCCTTTTCATACTGTGGCGAAGTAAATTTGCCTATCCGTATTTTAAAATTTAATTGTTATATAAATTGTTGAATTGTCAGGGTGACATGCCTTGGCACTCCTTATGATGGTAGTTTTGAAAGTGTCTGAGTTGGAAGTAAACACTCGAGTTGAGAATATGCTGGAGATTGCTGATTTAATGATTTAATGCAAACTAATTCCAATGGGACAGTAGTTTTATTATCCAACGGTTATGATTTACGAGAATGAGACCAGACAATGGGCTGAGATCTGAAAGTTTACCTGCTTTAGAAAATTCTAAATTTCTGATCACTTGAATTTGGTGTGGCAAGAAGTCCAGTCATAAAAGGTGGAATTAATTGCAAATGTTTCGTACACAAAGTCATGACATAACTGTTGACCAATATACTACTTTAGATAACAGGGTGGTAGTGATATTTACTGTATACAATGACTTTACATCACTGTTAACCCATATACTATTTTAGATAACAAGATGAAAGTTATATGTACTGTATACAAAGACTTTACATCACTGTTAACCCATATACTACTTTAGATAACAAGATGAAAGTTATATGTACTGTGTACAAAGACTTTACATCACTCTTGTTCATTGTACTGCTTAAGATAACATGATAGCGATATATACTGTATATAAATACTCTGCATTACTGTTGTTACATATAATGCTTAAAAATAGAGGATGTCAGCTATGAAAAGCGCACTAAAATGTAGAACTTAACACGATGATAGGTGTATACAAATACTTACATCACTTTTGATTCATGTATAGCTTAAGATAGGAGGATGTCGGAATGATAAACGTATTGTGTACAAGACCAGGGAGTCATTGCTGATAGATGCAGTTGATGCGATAGCAGGACGTCCTGAATATGACAGTTCAGAGATAAGACGTCATTATTGATAATGTAGACAGTCCACTATCTAAATCTCTTCTTTAGAGAGTCTACCATCTAAATCATATCCATGATAAGAATAGGGAATCTGCAGGAGTATATATGCAGTCAAAAAGAAAGTAGTTCTTATGTATTTGATTTCTAAGATAACAGGAATCGATGATGATACGCAGATTATGCTAGCAGTCTAAAAGGACTTATATCTACTGCCTGAATCTCTAAGACCACAGTAAACGGTAATCAGTAGGCTATATAAGCGATCAGAAAAGACTAAAAGGATTTATATCTACTGCCTGAATCTGTAAGATAACTGTAAACGGGAATCAGCAGGCTATATGAGCGATCAGAGAAACTAAAAGAACTTAGCAGCGATGTTCACATTTTCTCAAAATCTGTTCGAAATGGCTAAAATGTTCACACACAGTACCTTCTGCTGGCTATTCAAAACTTAATGCGACTCTTCGTTAAGAGTGGATGAACAGATCACATGGATGAACAGATTACTGCTGATAATCACTTGATTCAAGCACACAATGATGTCAAAAGCAATAAAATATAACAGATTATTGCTGATAATCACTTGCGTCAAGCACACAGTGATGTCAGAAAGCAATAAAATATAACAGATTACTGCTGATAATTAATCACCTGAGTCAAGCACACAATGATGTCAGCAAAACAATGAAATATAACACTAAATCACACGCATGCGCACACACGTACAGCATCAATGAAGGATGCGATGCATGCGGTCACATTATATCTGTGCTGCAACAAAAATATTAATATTTTTAAAACAAATAAACATTTTCTTAAAATTAAACACACATAACTATTCATGGTTTTAAAAATCGCTCGATGCATCTGCTTCCTATTTAAGATTCTTATGAAACGTTTTTTCTCGCGAGTTTTGCTGTAGTGTAAAGAAATAATAATAAAATTAAACTTGTTTAACAATAGATTTTTGTTTACCTGGACACAATTTCCGCGTACGAAAGTTTGAAGGAGGAAGAAAAATTCGAGAAACCGTAGGTCTGATTGGTTGATCATTTCAGTACGCGCGCACTAACGCCGTTTTCGTGGCTTATTTATTTTTTCTTAGCCAATAGTGGTTTTATAGGTGCGTGCTTGTGTGTGTGCATGTGCTTTCGAGAGTTCCTGTGTGTTTGTATTGATATCTGTGCGTGAGTGTTTTGTGCTTGTGCGTGTGTGCATGTGTTCTGTGTGCTTGTGTATGTGTATGCGTGCTTGTATTAGGATTGTGTCTGTTTCCTCTGACGATTTGTTTGTTAGTTGTATCGTTTGTTAATGTTTCAGATTATTTTAAGCTCCTTTGCGTTAATTAAATAAAAATTTGTAATGTATGGACGTTACTAATACGTTAAGAAGCTTTTGCTGTCAGAAAACATACATAGTTATCAGGAAGGGATACATGCTGATGTCATCAATACGTAACAATACAGATCAACCAATCGCATTCGTTTCCGGTATTATTAAGCCTATCTTACCATTAGATGGCGTTGATTGCATCATTACTGTTCTTTCGATCGGTTACACCCACTTAGAGAGGTTAAGATCGAGTATAATTGACAATGATCATTACAGTCTATAGAGGACAATTCTAATTAAATTATTACACTGTAAAGATCTTTATTTCATAATAAAGGCACTGGTAGCGAGGGTTATTTTTCCCCCTGCTGAGGCAATGCAGCAAAAGAAACAACACTATGCAACTTATGAAACTAACAATAACATCAACAACATTGTTTGTAAATCCTTTCTGTCGGCAAATGAAACGAAAAGCATAAAATGTGGGCGTAGGCGAATTTGCTCTTTGTTAAAAATTGATAGAAATTTTTAAAAATTCAAATGCCTCTCAAACGTTTTTGACCTTTAGCTTGGTGTACATACTTGTTCAGGCCATGAATTAAATCATGATTTGTCACACATCGATCAAAACTAAGAAAATAAATAAATAAATCTTTATCAGGTGCGACGCCCCTCCACCACACACACCCCAAAAAGGCAAAAAACAGCAGCGGCGTCTCGAAACAGCTGCGCCCCGGGGTAATGGTCTTCTTCCCCACACAAACAAACACCCCTAAATAAAATAATATCTAACAAAGATAAATAAACTGATCAAGTGACATGTTTCAGCCTCTGGGGTAGGTTTTTTAGAAAATATAAATCTTGGTAAAAGCTTCTCCTGTTTCAATGGTGCCTATTTGAGCGAAGTTGATCGTCTTGGAGGAGATTTTCCACTGTATTTCAGTATTTGCTCCCACCTCGGTTGCTGCGGTCGTTTCTGGCTGGTTGGAGCTGCATTTTTCTGATTTGACAGTATCTATCCATGACTGAGTTAGCCTCATGATTTTTGTTAGCCAATGTTTTATGCATGAGAGCGATAAACAGTCTACTCTGCTTCTTCGGTACGTAGGTTTTTCGCAAGTAACTCGTCACTTTGTGGTCTCCCCTGAATCTATAAAGCAGGCAGACGCAGTGTCAATTTTTTCCTATGCTTTGCTCTTGAGCATTTTCTTCTTATCCACATGTCAGGTCTGCTGATTTGTCCCGTAAATCAGTGCGAAGAAAAGCTGTGACCATTGCCAGAGTTTCATTAAAAGTGTCATAGGAATTAGCGCGCCAGACTTCCGGGTTTAAAGAATGAAGGGGGTACGATTATGGCCCTTTGCTACGGGCCTTTTGACTGCTTTAAAAAAAATCCCTATTTCATTCAATCCTAAACAAAGTTATTACTGATGTTGGGTTTGTTTTACTTTAATGAACTGGAAAGTATCTTTTTTACTTTGACAAGAATGTTTGCTATGCGTTAATAAAAAGAATATTATTAAAATGAAAGTTACAAAGTTTTAAAATCTCTGTTACATTCTATCTTCGTCGCAGTTGGTGCGTGCACCTGTGTAAAAGTAAATTTGGGGGGTGAATTGGGGTGGGTGAAAATTGGCGTTTTCTGTGAGTCATGAAATGAACACTCTTGAGCTGCAGCATTAGTGCAGCAAGTAGACTGTTGTTTGTCAGGGCCACTGTCAGGACAAACGATGACGATGTCTCTGTAAGTGCAAGTCTGTGTTATAACAGATTTATTAATGGAACAAAAACCGTGTCAATTTCTCAGTGTAACAACATTGATAGTCTCTTGTGTAGAATTTATGTAGCAACTACCTTGAATGTCTTTTTATGTAGCAACGACCTTTGACTGTCTCTTTATATAGCAAAGACCATTGACTATCTCTTTATGTAGCAAAGATCATTGACTGTCTCTTTATGTAGCAACGATCGTTGACAGTGTCTCTGTGAAGAGCAAGGACTTTAACCGTCTGTATACCAGCGATCTTTGACAGTCTTTCTGTGTAGCAAGAATATTGAGTCTCGATCAGTGCGGCAGTTACTGCTCATTGTCACGGTCTGATAAAAATGTCCGACTTGGTGACCCACTTGTCTTGTTTACTTCAAATTTGAATTTTGAAACCCTTGACTCCTTTGTTCAAAGCTCCCTTTTTCGAGACGCTTCTAGAACAGGTCAAGATGTTATGTAACTTTAGGACCATTGTCCAGTTCTCGAACCAACTACATGCTTCGCGAACAGTCACGTGATACGCATTATGCTCTTCTATATATATGACCACGCGCTTCCGTTTCCCCACTGCGAGCACACATTAGCTAGGTCCATTCAGCTAACTCGAGTCAGGAGGCAACCGACAGCCGTTGAGAACAAGATATTCTTCGACTTCTCATATAAAGGTATCATTTTATCTAATAGTATTTTGCATATATTGTTTAAGTATGTATTTGTGCTATGTATTATATGATTTCCATATATGCTTGAGCATGGTCCAGAGAAATGGCTGAAAAACCTATAAGTTACGGAATATAAATTTATTGTAACTCTTTTCCATTTGTCACTTTAATTTATATTGTTTTAATTCACTAAGAGCCAGAATGCTGCGCTCGATATGAATTTCTCATGTAATTCAATTATTGCGTGTAATTTTAATTGTAAATTGTGAAGGCTCTGTTGGTTTGAATTACCCCTTTGTATGAACATTAATTTAACGTTGTAACTATTTTTATTGCTTCATATGTCACGCTGTTAAATGGAACACGTGTGAGACGATTACATTTTTTCTAAATCTAATTGTAAAACGACGCGAGGTCGAAACTCTTATTCAGCGCATTTTAAACTGGGTCATGCTTTAGTAGGAACGTGTTAGATTGAAAATTATATCCGAGCACGTTGCTTCTACAGGTCGGCTCGTGCCTCACCCATGCCTTACTCGTGCCTCACCCATGCCTTACTCGTGCCTCACCCATGCCTTACCTTGCTTTGGCTTACTGGCACAAGCTGGTTGAATTCTACGAGAGAACTCTGCTCTGAGGGTCCATGCCACTAAAATTCAAGTTCCCTAGCTAAAAGAGGAGCACCTTTTCCTATGCACCACGTGCGTCGCTAGAGGAGGACTGTGAAAATAGACGGGCATGACCGAGTAATGAGACCAGGCTGATACAGGCAATCCAGCTGAGTACATTTCAGAGTGCAAATCTCTAAAGAACAAATTGATGGCAGTTCATTAGTTGACTGAATAAGCATGTACGCGCAGAGAGTAGAGAAATAGACTATTCGCGATCGTATTTTGATTATTGTTAACTTGTTAAAACTTTATTAAATCTTATTTTCTTTGTTAATACCTCTTAGTAGTTGATTTCTATGCACAATAGACCAATAGATATTTTCTTAGATTGAATGGGGGCGGATGAGCAGGATGTTGATAACGAGTGCATATTAATTTAGAGGAATTCAACGGTTTTCAATCTAGCTAAAAGTTCGCAATTTATTAGTTTGTAAATTTGTCGTCTGACTACAAGACATACTTTTAATTAGTCAAATAGTAAATTGAGCAACCAGTCTGCATAGGATATGAGAGAAAGAATTAATTATATTTAAAGTCTTTTAATTATTCTAAGCAGGGTCTTTAAATAAATACTGGAAACGTAACACTCATGTCACTGTAGCTCTGTAAGAGTCAGAAAAGGACTTTTGTGGTATTAGTACATCACCACAAAAAAAAAAGAACTGTACTAGTGTTACATTACTTGTTACACTGACGTTTCAGGTTACTTTATTTACATGAGTGTGAATGTACGTGCGTGTGTGTGTGTGTGTGTGGTGTTGCCATAATATGATATGTGTAAATTGTTTCATTGTATCTTTATACAATTTAAAGGTCATTGTACTCCTTTCAAATGTAGTTTCCTCTAGGTGAGATGACAACTAAATGAGAGGAAAAATAAATAAACAACAACTAAAGAGATCAAATGAACTCTACAGAAAGAAGACTGTCAAAGAGAAATAAATAGTAGGAACACGCTAAATAAATTTTGAAAAAAACATCATCGCAGAGGAATATCGACTATAGTATTGAATATCGTTTCAGTATCCATTCGGTAGCAGAAATGACATTTGAAATATTAGAAAATTACTCTGTTTATTTGTTCCTTTTATTCCTTTGCAAATGCGAGTTTTGTGTGTATGCGTGTGGGTGTGTGGGTGTGTTCTTCTTTCAAAAGAAAACTAACTGCTGGAAGGTCTTCGTAAACATTGAAACTTCTTCCTCTTTATAGCACTGAAGCACACTCTTTCCCTCTCCTCTCCCCCCTCCCCTTCTCTCATTCACATGTACGTCATCTACCTCGACAACAAGCGCCCCACCACTTCTGATGACGTAGTTAGTACGTTTAATAAGGTCATCTACTCAATCGCTTTTCTCTACGGTTCGGTTCGCTTCAAACATCTGAGAAATCAGCGAATTGCTAAGCAAGAAACAAACAAGGGATACCAGGACCTGCCTTCCTAAAGAAAGATCCAGGTCAAGGTCAGTATGACACATTAAATTTGCTGTCTGTATTTCAATCAAAACATCTTTCTTCCTGTTTACAGTTTTTTCGGTGGCCAGTCAAGAAATATAGACGACGACACGCTGTTTAATTTCTAAAACTGAAAAAGTTTCATTGATTTGGACGGTTGTACCAGGACATGGAAGGCACACGCTTGTATTATTTAATTCTAAAAGAATAAGAGTAGATGAATGTCTAGATTCAAAATGTATTTGTATACTCAGTGTGTAGCGAATTACACAGTGAAGCAAAAGAAAACGGGAATAATTGCATCAAAATAAATAAACCAATCAAGACGATATAGACGTATTAGATAAATGCAATTTTTAAATGAATGAGAGAACGGATGAAAGACAGACACGAGCAATCAAACAAAAAATATTTTAATGAATATAATTAACTTAAATTAAGAAATATAATAAAAGTATAAATAAACAAGTCTTTCAATGGGATATTTCTTTTCATCAGAGACTAAAATCATTCTTTATGAAATTCAGACCTTTACACAACCGGGTAAGGAAATACGAAGTGGGTAAATAGTAATCCAGGGGTGACTAGGGTCACTAGACCAATGAAATACGAAGTGGGTAAATGGTAATCCAGGGGTCACTAGACTAATGAAATACGAAGTGGGTAAATGGTAATCTAGGGGTCAGTAAACTAATGAAATACGAAGTGGGTAAATGGTAATCCGGGGTCACTAGATTAATGAAATACGAAGTAGATAAATGGCAATCCAGGGGTCAGTAGGCACTGGCTCAACCAATGCCCAAGACGTATCTGGGCAAACTTTGTCCAGATTTTCTTTGTTAATAATAATATGTTTGAGAGTTAATAATAATATGTTTCTTTGTTAATAATAATATGTTTCTTTGTTAATAATAATATGTTTCTTTGTTAATAATAATATGTTTCTTTGTTAATAATAATATGTTTGAGAGTTAACGACATATAACTTAAAACTTTTTAATTGAGTAGAAGGGGTCCAAGTTTACCACGGATATGGGCAACCACAGGAGCTATAAATTCCAAACAATTGTTTAATGTAAAGTATTAAACTCGACTTCATATATATTCCAAACAGTTGTTAATGTAAAGTATTAAACTCGACTTTATATATATTCCAAACAGTTGTTAATGTAAAGTATTAAACTCGACTTCATATATATTCCAAACAGTTGTTAATGTAAAGTATTAAACTCGACTTTATATATATTCCAAACAGTTGTTAATGTAAAGTATTAAACTCGATTGTATATATATTCCAAACAGTTGTTAATGTAAAGTATTAAACTCGATTGTATATATATTCCAAACAAAAGGTGCTTAATGTAAAGTATTAAACTTGACTGTATGCGATGACAATTTCATTTTAATGCAAGATTTTTTCTTCTGTTGGACTGTTATTATATATTAGTGATTTGGTTTTGAAGAGAGAATACAAATCTCTACACTAAATAACAGTTAACAATACAGCACACGTTTGCTAACGTATTTAATTAAATGTACATTTAATAGTGTATCTCCTTAAATAATATGCCTTTCAAGTATTATTATTTTTTCAAAGACAATGTAACATATTTGTGAAAGTTATGTGAGGTTGACAATGATTATCTCTACACATGTTACTCCCCTGTAGCAAAAACCACCAACGACACATACCAAGATAGGAATGTGATAAATTAAAATAATTTTGAAATTATTTATAATACAGAGATAGCTCACTTGTCACGTTGATCACAGCACAGTACTTTCTGTCTAATTAACAAAACGCTCTGTTTAATACTCTATTAACCTATCTTATATGATGTCGTATAATGTGAATTATTTTTCTTCATTCTTGAACAGGAAAAAAGGGAACAAAATTAAGTGCCATATCTCTAACACCACGCGCCAGACAGATGGCTCACGTGTCCAGTTGATCACCACTATATTACCCTTCAAATTAGATGTGCACTGTGTATTATATCATTGTATTTGTTTTCATATTTAATCAATAGTGTGTAAAGTGTTTCCTATATAAACTATTGGAAATGTGTACTTTTAACACCATGACATTGATACACATGTTTCATTGGTCAGGATGATCGTAAATAGAATAGTTTTTAAATTGTGATCAAAGCACTCTGTCAATTTTTTGAATGAACGTAATCACAACTGTTTAATAATTACAATCAAAGCACTATCAATTATTAGAATGAACGTAATCACAACTGTTTAATAATTACAATCAAAGCACTGTCAATTATTAGAATGAACGTAATCACAACTGTTTAATAATTACAATCAAAGCACTGTCAATTATTAGAATGAACGTAATCACAACTGTTTAATAATTACAATCAAAGCACTGTCATATATTAGAATGACAGCGCAAGCGTTTAATATTTACAATCTAAACACTCTGTCATATAGTAGAATTATAATAAACACAGCTGTTTCTAAATTAATATAAAATCACTTTGTTATATACACTGAGTCAGGAAGATAGCAATTATCCTAAAATAAAAATGTATAAACTTACAATAATCACGGATGTATTAAAATTGCATTCAGAGCATCCTGTCAAAAACATGATATCAGAATGATCGTAAGACCCATTTGTTTTGAAATTCAAATCAAAATACTCAGTAAACTCATGTGGATGAGAATGACAATAAACACAAATGTTTGAATATTAAATCAGAGCACACAATTATACAAATGAACCAGTCTCACTCCTTGCGAAGGTCGGTGATTATATGCTATATAATTAGTTAAGATAGATTTTATTTAAGACAGGATGCTGTATATTTGTCTCGATTACTGCTGAATACGGTACGGTACTTGTTTGTTAACAGTCACGTGACTACTGCTAAATACAGTACGGTACTTATTTGTAAACAGTCAAGTGAACATTCACATGATTGCTCTTGAATAGAGTTTGGTACTTATTTGTAAACAGTCAAGTGAACATTCACATGATTGCTCTTGAATAGAGTTTGGTACTTATTTCTAAACAGTCAAGTGAACATTCGCATGATTGCTCTTGAATAGAGTTTGGTACTTATTTGTAAACAGTCTCGTTATTGCTGCTGAATACAGTACGGTACTTATTTGTAAACAGTCACGTGTTTGCTGCAGAATGAGATACATGCTTGTCTGTAAGCGGTCATGTGGTTGCTGCTGAATACATCACTTTACCTGTCTATAAACAACCAAGTGATAACTGCTGGCTGATGAGACATCAAAGTTGGTGACGTTTTCGTGCGCGTAGAGTGTGTGTTGCGCGTGTAAAATGAATCGTGTTGGTAAGCGGTGTCAGATTAAATCCACTCTGTTTACATTTAGAAATTGTAATAGGAGAAAAAATAAAATACTCTCTGTTTAAGGCGAGTGAAGAATTTGGTTCTGTAGACTGTTTGGATTAATTATAAACAAACTTTAACATGAAAGAGGAGATGCTGGCTTTATTTTGCATTGTAAAAATGAAATTGGTTAAGAAAGAAATATTTTAAATGTCCAATGAGGAATTTCCATAAATGGATTTTAACATTAGCGAACTAAAGTCTTATGCTTTAAAAGAAATTATATTTATCGATAAAAGAGGAAAGTCGATCAAATGCACTCTAAAACCGACAGGAAAAAATCACAAACCGGAGACATCATATGAATGTCCTAGATGGTTAGAGACAATAAATAGGCATTATAGAAAACAATGAGGACAAACCAATAGAAACGTTCGATATATGTGTAACTAGCAACGCTAGCGGTGATTTCATGTCAAAACAATTCAGTTAAGGCAGACATTTCTAGTACAGTCTACGCTTCCATGATGTAAATACGTAAATGTATATTAATATTTTTTATTATTTGCTGTTTGATTGTCTAGAGATTTAGGTTTAAATTACTAAGTTAACTGAAACAAAACTGTTTGTTTAACATGTATTTCTCTGCCATCTTGCTTATACCTTCAAGTATACCATCACTGGTTGGACAGTAAGAGTTATTTTTCTTAACCTTATTCACATCGATTGTAAATCCTCGAAATTTAACACCCTCGCTGCAACATTCGCAGCCAGAATTAAATGCTACGGGTTGGACTAATTACATTGCACGGGGGACATGGCAAGAATGCAGTAAATCTATTGGATTTATATTTTTGGATACCCGTTAAACTGATGAGTTACATCTTACCAAATTGCAGTATGCAGGGTTGATAAATATATTGGACAATTCTTCACAATCTTTCGTTTTCTTTTAGAATCAATTACTATTAATAATTCATAGAGCAGAATTTTCAAATTTATACATTATTAATCCATCATCATTTCCAATCCATCTTTTCAAGGCTTACGATGTTTACATATACTTCTTTCTTGTTTGAGGGTAACTATTGTGACCGATTTATAGTAAAGTAAAATCTTTAGAACTATCCAAAGGTATTACCATCAATGTTCTTCACCACATCCTATTGTATACACAAATTTTAAAAAACGCATTTCCAAGGAGAAAAAGCTGTCTTTATTTTCAATAAAATGTGTTAATTTTGGTCATCACAATAAACAGGATAATATGATATATTGTTCAATGTGTTTGTTATCCTTAGTATGAACGTTATCCTGTGCATGAACACATCTGCCTGTTCAATATGTTAGTTATCCTGTATTTGACACATCTGTTTGTTCAAAGTGTTGGTTATCCTGCATTTGACACAGCTGTCTAGTCAATGTGTTACTTATCCTGTATATGACACATCTGTCTGTTCAATGTGTTAATTATCCTGCATAAGACACATCTGTCTGTTCAATGTGTTAGTTATCCTGCATTTGACACACATTACCAATGTGCTAGTTACCCTGTGTCTGTATATGACACATATGTTTCTTTGTGTTGGTTATCGTGTATATGACACATCTGTCTATTTAATGTGTGACGACGTGTAGACAGATACTGTTTCTTAAGTGTTGGTTATCGTGTATATGACACATCTGTCTATTTAATGTGTGACGGCGTGTAGACAGATACTGTTTCGGCGATGGCGCTAGGATAGTTGAATTACAAAATTAAAAATAATTTAATTAAGGTTTGTCACATATTTCTTTTTGTTGAAAATTTATATGCTGTAATTACCAGTAATGACAGTTGTGTTTCTACGTAATAAGCGATCATATTTCGATATTTTTCTTCTTTCTTCGTGCAGATAAGATGCCTTTTATTTCAGAATTTGCAGAAGGCTGAATGAAAAGTGAGAAAATCGTGACTTTGAAGGGATGTCTTGAAATTTCCTATTGATTTAATTTTTAAATATATCGGAATAAAATAAAAATTCAAGTGCAGTATCTAAATAAAAACAAACATTCGAGTGTAACTCAGTATCTAAATAAAATAGCAATTTAAGCGCAATATCTGATTAAAATAGATTAAGTGCAAACCTATGAAGTGATAAACTGGAAACTTAGGTTTGCTCCTTAATTATATTTTGCAGTGGGCAAGCAACTTTTTAAATTGCCTATTTTCTCATGTTGTTTGAGTCCTCTGGTTCACTGGCTGTGAGCCACTGCGACCAGGGTGATGCGGGAATCACCTGCCACAGTGGGTGTAAGTGTAGAGAGGATACAATACACTCTATTTGATGTTTGTTGGCAAAGTATGCTCACTATATTGAGAACATTTCTAGTATGGGGAAGCACTAGATATTACTAAAATTACTGTTCTGCTTGAACGAAATGGTATGGCAGAAAAAAGCCCAGGTTGACTTCAAGAGAACATGCGACAAATCTATTTCAATGTGAGGAGAGAAACATGTGGTAAATGAACTGAACTATAATTTATGAAATTGTGGCAAAGTGTGCGAAGGAATATTAAGACCTCACTGAATCAAGCTATGTAAGACTATTATTACTTATCTCTAATAACTCCATTTGTTCTCCAATAAGACTTTCCTGTGATCTGTATTGACTCTATTATTGAATTGTATTTTTTATACCTTTTATCCACATGTGGGTTCATGGAAATATTGATGTCAAGTAATATATTTCATTGTATTTATCATATACATATTTGATTGTTGATTTAATAAATTTATGTTAAATTTATTGACTTTAAGCATATTAATTATCTTATGTTGGAGAAGAAAGTGGGTTGTTGGGAGCTCACTAAATATAGATTAAAAGTCGGATTTGTCTTCTCCTTTAGTAAGAAGTTTTCCACCTACGGAACATTGTGTGACCGTAAATATTTATCTTAATGTTGTGGAAGAGAGAAAACATTTACAGTGCCCGTATATCTTCCAAATGAGAGAGACGAGTGTTGCCTGCTGGAGGATCATTAATAAAATAAATTAAAAGTCTCTTCACTTGTAATTACTTTTGGATCGTTAAATAATTAATAATGATAATTAAATAAGTGGCATTGCCGTCACATTCACTATCCTGATTAACAAAAATTCAAATGCAACTCAGTATCAGAATAAAATATAAATTCAAATGTTACTTCACTAACCCAACAAACAATAAATTCAAATATAACTCAATATCTTGAAAATGGAAATTCAGTTTTTAAACTTAATATTTTTTAAAAATCAGTAATTCAAGATTTACTGAGTATTGACATAAAATTATAATTCACGTTTAACACAATGATTATACAAAACAGCGATTCAATTTGTACTCAGTATTGATATAAAGCTGTAAGTGAAGTTTAACTCTTATTTAAATAAGACAGTAATTCAAGTTTAACTCTTATTTAAATAAGACAGTAATTCAAGTTTAACTTAGTATTGATATAAAGTTGTAATTCAAGTTTAACTTAGTATTGATATAAAGTTGTAATTCAAGTTTAACTTAGTATTGATATAAAGTTGTAATTCAAGTTTAACTCTTTATTTAAATAAGACAGTAATTCAAGTTTAACTCTTATTTAAATAAGACAGTAATTCAAGTTTAACTCTTTATTTAAATAAGACAGTAATTCAAGTTTAACTTAGTATTGATATAAAGTTGTAATTCAAGTTTAACTCTTTATTTAAATAAGACAGTAATTCAAGTTTAACTCTTATTTAAATAAGACTGTAATTCAAGTTTAACTCTTATTTAAATAAGACAGTAATTCAAGTTTAACTCTTATTTAAATAAGACAGTAATTCAAGTTTAACTCTTATTTAAATAAGACAGTAATTCAAGTTTAACTCTTATTTAAATAAGACAGTAATTCAAGTTTAACTTAGTATTGATATAAAGTTGTAATTCAAGTTTAACTTAGTATTGATATAAAGTTGTAATTCAAGTTTAACTTAGTATTGATATAAAGTTGTAATTCAAGTTTAACTCTTTATTTAAATAAGACAGTAATTCAAGTTTAACTCTTATTTAAATAAGACTGTAATTCAAGTTTAACTCTTATTTAAATAAGACAGTAATTCAAGTTTAACTCTTATTTAAATACGACAGTAATTCAAGTTTAACTCTTATTTAAATAAGACAGTAATTCAAGTTTAACTCTTATTTAAATAAGACAGTAATTCAAGTTTAACTTAGTATTGATATAAAGTTGTAATTCAAGTTTAACTTAGTATTGATATAAAGTTGTAATTCAAGTTTAACTTAGTATTGATATAAAGTTGTAATTCAAGTTTAACTCTTTATTTAAATAAGACAGTAATTCAAGTTTAACTCTTATTTAAATAAGACAGTAATTCAAGTTTAACTCTTTATTTAAATAAGACAGTAATTCAAGTTTAACTTAGTATTGATATAAAGTTGTAATTCAAGTTTAACTCTTTATTTAAATAAGACAGTAATTCAAGTTTAACTCTTATTTAAATAAGACTGTAATTCAAGTTTAACTCTTATTTAAATAAGACAGTAATTCAAGTTTAACTCTTATTTAAATAAGACAGTAATTCAAGTTTAACTCTTATTTAAATAAGACTGTAATTCAAGTTTAACTCTTATTTAAATAAGACAGTAATTCAAGTTTAACTCTTATTTAAATAAGACAGTAATTCAAGTTTAACTCTTATTTAAATAAGACAGTAATTCAAGTTTAACTTAGTATTGATATAAAGTTGTAATTCAAGTTTAACTTAGTATCTAGATAAAGCAACGAGTCAAGTTTAAGTCAGTATCTACGTAAAACGGTAAATCATGTTTAATTCAGTATCTAGATAAAATAGAAATTCAAGTTTAAATCACTTTACTTCTCTTTAAAATCACCGGAGTACTTCCTTGTACAGCGTCTGACAGTGAAAGCTTAATACAAGGGAGAGAAACCTCGCAAAAAAAAAAAAAAATCCCCCCACTTGTGATTTGTGTAAGCGTGTTATGCTGATGACGGAAATATAAGGGAGATCAAACTCGCCAACTCTGGCTTTGTTTAAGCTCTTCGCTTTTTATCGACGAAGAAAATTCTGCTTACTAATTTTTTAATGCGTGTTTTTCTTATGATGGTTCTCAGTTTAAGACGGGTATGCGTTAAATCTAATGGAAGCCAAGTTGAAAAACTCTTTCAGTTTAGGTTTCGAGGGAAATATTTATCGCGACTCTTCGACTTGAAGAGTTAGGGCTACTTTGTTACTAAGATAAATTACAAATACTATAGAGAGATAATATGAGAGAGTGCAAATAATGTGAGGTAGTCACGTGGTTTTCATTGATTTTGAGGTGGTTTTCAATATCAGGGATATTCATAAGGGTTCTCACTGTTGTTGGAGTTCTAATAAGGGTTATCATTGTTGGAGAGGCTCTTGTACTATCATGGATTTGTATTAGAGAGGTACACTTGTGAACTTGCAAAGTATCTTGTCATTATACTCTCATATATACGCCTATATATATATATAATATATAGGCCTAGCCATTACTCTCTGAAACATTTTCTATAATAAACACTCGCTCCACAAAATTGACAACACGATTCGTTAAAAAAAATTAAAAAATAAAATTCACGGAACACGGCCAGTCAGATGCACTTAGAGATCTCCACGGTCATGCAACCCCCCACCCACACCCCCTCCTAACTGGTTTCAACAAACTGGGCGGTTGAGCAGCGGAGATAAAAACGATGGCCGCAGTGCACTTTCGTCGGAGGTGAACAAACTTGCTCACTCCATAACAAATATAAACATCGCTTCGTTTGAACACACCCTCTCCACAATAGAGGTCTTCATTGTACGAATGCTAGATTAATGCGCGTGAGAATGCAGAGGTCTTTAGACACCTCTTTTAATGATGTACCTAGTATCTTATGACGCCACGCGCCAACTTTTAACAAATTGACGTACCGGGCGCAGGGTATGAAATATTAAAAGTGCTCCTGCCTCTATAGTTTATCAAAGAGGCGGGGCACAAACGAGGATGGTGGTGAATGGAAGAGTGAGGGAGGGCTGTATAGGTGCGTGGATTTGGTTATGGGTGGGGGTTGAGTGCCAATCCTCAAGTACGAGATGACCCGTTCTCAATAAAATATTAATAATAATAAATAATAAAATAATAAAATAAAATTATTATCCTCAAAAGAGACTCGCCTTCCGACTTTATTCAACGTTGATAGTGCTAAAGTTAGATTTCGTTTTACTAGTCCGTACGAGTACATGCGTGCGTTTGTGCATGTCTGTGTGATTGGAGATGTTGTGAACTTTGTCGCAAACACACACACCACCACCACCACCACCATCACAACCACCACCAATCCGAATGACGCAAAATTCGAGACAAGCTTCAAACCCTGCTGGCTCTATGCTTGCCAAAACTGGATACCCGTTTCAAAATATATTCAAACATGACTTTCCAAAACAATTCAGATTTCAATAGTAACTGACCTTTTGGCTAAATTAACGAGCAAATTTGATGATTAAATTTTGATGAATATTCTCAAAACGGCACCTGTCGTGAGCAAAACGATCCAAAGGACACAATTTCAATGGATACTGGCTCTTGAAGTCAGGCAGTAGGAGACAAGTATTGGTATCAAAAGGAGACCATTGCAGCAAAGTGCAGTTTACAGGTAGTTATTAGTTCGTTATATGTTCACTAATTTCCTTTCTAAATATTCCGACCGCTAATTTGCTGTGGAAAACAGGTCGTATTACATAAGGACACAAGCGCGCATTTCAGAGTTGTGTGCATTTGTGAGCGAGTGTCTTTTTCTGGTTGACTGGTTAAGACAGACCGCATGACCTACATGTGCATGTAGGCTAGAGGCAATATGTATTACACAGTTGGCTGCAGTGTTGTCACAAACGGATACCAGGATGTTTAGGTCGGCGTCATAAGCTTGCAGTCGCTTTGTGGGTCAGTACTGTGAAATTTTACGACCTTCAACCACGTAGTCGAGGGACATCAAAGCGCACGTGCTCTCTCTCTCTCTCTCTCTCTCTCTCTCTCTCTCTCTCTCTTCAGTAGGCGTACTCCTTGTTTTGTTCAGTTTTCTAATATTTATATTGTTCTGATGACGGCTGTTTCAATGAAACGTTGAGTCTTGGTGTTGTTTTATTATATTGTTTTGAGGTTTGGGGGGTTCTTTTGTTGTTCTTTTATCGCTTATTGTTTACGTATATGTACAAACACAGACACATCATTATCTTGGTTGCTGTTGTTGCCAAGTAGCTTCACATGCTCCACCACCACCAACAGCAAAAGAATGCGTATTCTTTATTTCTCTTTCCTTCTCTCATTTCTCTTTCCTTTCTGTCTCTTTCTCAAACAACACACACACACACACACACACACACACTATACTACACTAATACGTAGACACAAGTTCACGGCGCAACTTTGAGAGGAAGAAAATTGATGAATCGATAATCTCTTTCTTTTGATTATCTCCCATTCCCATTCCCTCTCACTCGGAGAAAAAGATATGATCATGCTGGGGAGGCATTCATACTGTTAAGCAGTTATCAGTCGTGGTGTTATACTCTCGCTTTCTCGTTTTCATTGTTTCCGTTCTCTCTTTTATCTGAGTCGCCTTTATCGCGCGCACATACACACGCACTTTCTTTCTCTCTCACTCTCATTCATTCAGACGCGCGCGCGCACAATACATACACACACACACACACACACACACACACACACACAGAGGCGAAATTACTCACTTAATTCACACATAATTATATTCATATACATAAATGAACGTACTTTTCTCCAGACGCACTTATACATCACTTAAACATACGCGAAAGTACCCACGTAAAACAGACATACGCGAAAGTACGCACGTAAAACACACATACGCGAACGTACGCACGTAAAACACACAAACGCGAACGTACGCATGTAAAACACACAAACCACATAATCATATCATACAGGTTATCTTTAAATGATAACTTACAAGATATGAATATATCACGTTCACTTATTCCGAATCTGTCTTCAAAGTCTGTAGCACCACCACCACCCCGCCCACCAATGGTTCTCCCCCAGGTTAGCCACCACTGTGCAATCCATTAGCCAAATTTCCTTCAGTTGAAACCAGCACAGGTGGGCGCCTAAATTGTACTGAACAAAAGACAAATTTTCTTTGTGACATTACTCTAAACTCCCATTTACACACTAAGAGCAGGCCACCCATTTGCCTGGCTTTGAGTGTTTTTATTTCTTTGTTACCTGTACCAGACGACTCAATGGCTTTTGTGCAGTGGATCAACTCAGGACAACATCAACTAAAAGCAAAAAAAAGAGGGGGTGGGGGATGAGTTAATTGAAATGACCTAATTTACAGACTTTCGTAAAAAATCCACGTCGGTCTGATCGAAGCAGCCATTTCATCCACTTTACAAAATTCTGCTTAATGACTGTTTTGCTTCATCTTCACGGGAATATGGTTGTAAGGAGTTACCTTTTCTTGTCACTAATTCCGTTTCTTTGAATGCACATTAAAATTGTTTGATTTGAAAGAAAAATGGTGTGTGTGTGCTTGCGTGCGTGTGTGTTTGTGTGTGTTTACACACTGATAGATCCGTGTATGTGCTGTAAAAGTTCAAGAGAATGGTTGTAAATGATACACCTCACCTTTCACCCCCTTACATAGTAAAAGGCACAGGATGAGGTTCACCTCACCCGAAGTGTGAACTTGTCTCTGTATATATTTTGTTATTTTGTCCTTCTATCAGGCTGGGTTTTAAGATGATGAAAACCTTTCCATATAATTCCTCCTGCCAGCACCCAAACCTTCCTTCAGTCCTATTTTGTATTAAAAATTATTTATCTACTTACAACCACTTGCAGTCTTGCCAAGAGTGTACCAAGTTGTCCGTTAATCTGAGCGTGAAACTGAACAATGGGATATTTTTACCATAAATATGAGTAGATCTTATACTGATTTTTTTTAAAATATAAAACTACTTAGAAATACACAAAACTTGTTCTTCCTGCTTGGCTCAATTTTGGTTCAGGACTTGAAATATCATCACTGGATTACCCAAGCCTAGATGTCAGTTACCCATCATCAGTTAGCAATCTGGATGGAAATATCACTTTTCAAACCTATCGGGTTTTTCCCCCTGGAATCGCCGAAATTGGAGAAGTATTACCATTCTGCTAAAATAATTGTAATTTCAGATTATAGACTTTCTTAGAATGGCTCTTGTCAATCTGTACTCCTTTAAGTACCGAGAAACGTTACCTGACTGTAACATTTGTTACTGGGATATTTTCTTGTACTTCCTCAGTGTACGTCTGTTATGACAGTTACAAGCATTGTTTTGTCTTTTGTTTCACACTGTCTAACTCTGCCAGTGGTCTTTGCCTACTATTTTGTTGCTTATTAAAGCCACATGTTAGTTCATAAGAGTCTCTGTTCACTCTCCTTATTAAAGCCACATGTTAGCTTACCAGAGTCTCTGTTCATTCTCTCATCTGTCTCTGTGGCTGTCTAGGCAGGATTTCAGTACGACTGGGGTTCGATCCAAACACCTGCAAGGCCTGCGACCGATCACATCAATTTGTGACAATGTTGATGCCTAAGCCGCGAAGTGCAAGACAAGTGGGTGTGGCACACGACGGCATCAACATTTTAATTGCCTATGCACAAACATTATTTTTACATTATTTGATAGATAGATAGATAGATAGATAGATAGATAGATAGATAGATAGATAGATAGATAGATAGATAGATAGATAGATAGATAGATAGATAGATAGATAGATAGATAGATAGATAGATAGATAGATAGATAGATAGATAGATAGATATGTGTTCAAATTCATTTAAAAGGACATTTGATTCTTGTTGCAAACTTGAGCACCTTCTTAACGTTCCTTTGCTTCTCAATTCTTTTAATCGAACATGTTTTATATATTAGAAAACATGTTTTATATATTAAAGAACATGTTTTATATATTAGAGAACACGATTTATATATTGGAGAACATGTTTTATATATTAGAGAACACGTTTTATATATTAGAGAACATGTGTACAACCATAATAATTAGGATTTTGATTTATAGAATTATGCAATGGTGCATCAAATTTGCCATTTAAATATTTGGCTATGCATATGAACAGATCAAATTTTCACATATTACTGACTAGAACATAGTAACCTCTCTGCGAACATTATTTTACTAACTTGAATTTTTGTCCTTGATAAGAAAATGCTACTCGTGTTTACATGTAATTAATGGTCAACGACGTCCGTTTTTACCGTGATCTTGAAACAGATCTTCTTTTGTTCGTTCCGTGTGGCGCTAGTGTTTCCATCTTTTGCATGAGAATGGCTTCTAACGCCTTTCTTTGGTAGTCATGCTGGAAGTCTTAAGCCAAGTCAATTCTAAAAAAATCGCTATTACTGCATTGTTTCTCTAGGGTCAGAGGACTAGGGTCAAGTTCAGATCGATGTTTATCACAGCAACCCCATATCCCCTTGTCGCATTTGCCCTTGGTAAAGCAGTTCACAGTTACTGCACATGGCAATTTAAACCAGATGTGCAGAATCACAGCAGACACCAGTAGTTTTAATGTTACAACCCACCTACCCAGCTACCCCCAGGACCGCCAATGAAGGCGCACGCCCTTGTAAGCTGATCACATGATGTACAGGATTTGTTTTGCACATTGATACATATGTAGTTTCAGGAAAACATGGTCTAGCAAATTGGATCTACATGACAAACAACAATAAAACATAACAAACGTATAAAACCAACCTGCAAATACTGGACAGAAGGTGAAAAACATGTTTTCGAAGAATAGCCTAATGTTGTGGTCGGTCACACTGATATATGTCGTTGCATTGGTTGTGGTGTTGATCATAATGAAGAAGCTGATGTTGTTTGACGATAGCATTAGTTCAGATTTCTGTCGGAATTTTTAGGTCCATCCTAGCTCAACTCCGGTTACTAATGAATCATTAATGCATCTTTTATTAGTATAAAGTATATATAAATACAAATAAATATATTTATATGGGTGTGGGTGTGTTAGGTTTCTTGTATATTATATATAAAAGTCACTTGTTACTCATATGAAAGTCAATTATTATCACTATTTCACAATAATTTGAAAACTTCACTACAATATTCAAAGAATTTCCTAATACTCCACATCTAAGTATTTGTTTGTTATCAGGATGATGTGATCATTACAACAAATATCATTTCAGACGAGTGTTCTGTTCTAAGTGTTAAAATGATAAAGGTAAGTGGTTTGTGTACAGATAGTGAGATTAATAAGTTATTATGGTAAGTGATTAATAATTATTAGAGAAACTATGGCAAGTACAGCTTATTTTTAAAGGTGTTTTAATATCTGGAGTAACTGATTAAATAGGGAATTTATTTTACTACTGTTATCATTACGTTACTAAGTTATTATTACAAAAGTGTATTATTACAATGAATAACTGATTTAAGCAGGAAAACTGAGACTATTAAAAATTATCAGTAAAACAGTGAGTAGAGGAGACATTAATATATGGTGTGACAAATATTTCCACCCCTTCCTCTATTTGTCACATGTTCTATATACTATTATCTGTTATATATTTTTGTGATAAAATTTGCTGAACACTTTATACATATTACTGCTATTTATGCAGTAAGAATTTTGAAGAAGATGTCATGCACTGCACATTAAGCAAACACGCGATAAAATTTCGCAACAGTTCTCCTGGGTTACTAGACACGACCTAATTAAAAGACTCTGACGTCATTACTGGTAGAATTCAATAGTCTAAGACTCCACTGAATATGTGAGTCCACCTCTTAACTCTTGTTATAAATAAACGACTTGTCGAATGATGCAAGCATTTCTGAGAAGCTATTCGATTAGAGCTAATCAATGGCCATCTAATGGTCAACTGTAGCAGACCAATGGGTGCTAAGGGAATACGGGGGGGGGGGAACCACGATATGGAAAATTAACACCCTTCTCATCGCTTGCACAGAAACTCTGCATGCAGTAAGACGTGTTCCTCTCTCCCGTTCTTGAGAGCCGCATGATTAAAGCCTTATCTGCCAAGGGCAACACTCCCGAAGATATTTTCCAAAAATAATGTCTACCTTTAAACTGGACTCTGGGGTCTAATCCTGAACTGGACCGCCAGTGTGTTTTTTCAATTTTTGCGAGTCCCATGATGGGAGAGGTGAAGGCACGTGACGTCATCCACTGCCATCAAAGAAAACAAAGTGACACAACTTCAATTCAGGTCATGT
Source organism: Sinotaia quadrata (assembly GCA_028829895.1). Lineage (NCBI taxonomy): Eukaryota > Metazoa > Mollusca > Gastropoda > Architaenioglossa > Viviparidae > Sinotaia > Sinotaia quadrata. Next base: position 124,710,473 of record CM054179.1, on the reverse strand, counting down.
TGACATTTCATAAAACAAATTTTGAACTTTCCTTCTGTGGTGTGCATTATTCATGTTGTCTGAACGTCACTTGATTGAAGTAACATTTGTTAATGAACATTGTTCACTCTCGGAGTCTCTGGTAAGAGCTAGAGATAATTTTTAGGAACACTTTTATAAACAGTTACTAAGAGAGCCCTTTTAGGCCTGAAGCTACATTCAACAACTGATATATTTATTGTTTGTGCATCTCTGTATGTCTTCATTGTACATGTCATTATCTGCATTTAATCAATGTTGAATTGCTGTGTAATGTGTAGTTAATTATATTGTTAATAAATTATATTTCTTTATTTCTCAGCACATTCAACCTCACGTTTTAACTGGGTTAAAAGGTCAGGAGCAGTAGGGGGAGTAATAATTAATAAGACAGGCCTTGGGTGTCCACTGGTCTGTTGGACATTTGCCAAGTCAAGAGTTATTCTGTGGTGTTTATTGACAATACTGGGATTGCTCTGAAAAGGGTATGGAAGGTTAATCTTTCGGTCCGTTGCCCACAATTTGAGAGGTGAGTATTTCTCGTAGACGTGTAGACATGATAATATTCTCATAATTAAAGAGACCCCTCGTCGTCTAAAATAACCTGTCGCACCCTGTGATATGATAGTAAATTTTAATGATCTAAAAAATACATCATTTTTAAGCTGTTCACGTAAAACTCGTCCACATCTTTTTATCCGTTAATAAACTATTTATGATTCTGTTTTGACGCTGGTAGTGTAGACAGAAGAGTTTAAGAATAACGGAGAAAATATTGGCTTCTATACAAAATCTATCAAGCCTAATATTCATCATTATTCTCGTTGAATTTGTAATGAGTCATCATAAAATGTTGATCGCCTCAAAGTAAGACTAAACTATATTAATAATATGATCCAGAATGAGTTTCTTGTACATTAATACGATTCTCAACATCTGACCACATTAAAGCAAATCACCACTATATTCCTTTGAAGAATAGATTCCAAAGTTCTTGTCTGAGAACCACTGACGTCATTGCTTCAATACCAGACTTTTACAGCACAGCATTTGTCGAACTTCCCCGTATGTGAATAGAAATAAAAACATCAGATTGTAATGTTTCTTCATTGCAAGCTCTTTCTGTAGACAACCATAGCATTTGAAAGATTTTTAAAAAAATCTAATTATGCTATTAAAAGTTGAATTAAAAATCTGAAACTGGGAGGCTTAGGAAAATAAATATACATGATTTAGTCACACGGAAAAGCCAATTTCAGTGTACAGAATGTGTTGTCTTCCTAACACACAACTTATTCCAGAATGCAGTATTGTTCCAGCAGGTAGGGATATGTAATGGTGACAAGGCCATAACATGGCTTCTAATATTAAGTGAAGAATTGTTACCCACTAACATTTACTTACATATTAAATATTACACCAGGTAGATGATACCAATCATTATTATTCTAAATATTACACCAGGTAGATACCAATCATGATTATTTTAAATATTACACCAGATAGATACCAATCATGATTATTTTAAATATTACACCAGGTAGATACCAATCATGATTATTTTAAATATTACACCAGATAGACACCAATCATGATTATTTTAAAATCAACTCGTAAGTACAAATGCTAAAGAAATGCTATTAAGTACAGCTTCTATTGAAGTGTTACAAAATTGCTTTTTACAAATTTCATGTTTTATATGTTTCCTTCCTAGGTCGTGTCAAGCCACATTTCGGCTCTTTAGGCTTAGCGCAACTGGAAATACGACCATTCACAGAGTGCTTCTGACCATAAGAATCGTGAAAACTAAACAGAATATTTACTATAAAGATGTATATGATGAGTGTGCGCGTGCGTGCGTCGTGCGACACAGGCATACATAAAATGACAAATTATTTTCCGATAACCCTTCGGCCGGCAGGCGTATGTTTACTAACACGAACTCCGTCATAAGTGATTTCAAAAACAGTAGAGGGCAGGTCTGCAGCCCTTCCGCTCACCTTACAGCAGAGACCAGTGTTAGCTCCCTTGATTATCGTCAATTTCAGTGTTGAGAAATTAAATTTCTTATTATGAATATGATTCGAAAATTAAAAATAAATGGTAATATATTTTAATTTTTACTTTCCCGGGGTTTTTTGGGGTTTTTTTTTGTGCATTCTCTGTTGAATAATGAAATGCTGGTTTTGCGGTCACCACTCTGTGTGCAAAGCATTAACAGGCAGATAATTAGACTGTGACTTAAAGCAGTTAAAAACACGTTTTGGATTGGTTCATTTTTTTTATCGGTTCTTATTTTTATCATTAGTAAATTCAATAAAGTCGCCTGACTGTTGTACCTAATTCACTGTATGCCCAGTAAATTACGTCATACGGTTTCAACGTGCACCGGATTTCATGTAGTGTACCTTTATATCTGATGAAATCTTTAGCCACTCAAATGTCACTTGCACAAAACGAAAGCAGGCTGGTAGGCTATGGCAGTGTCATCCAGTTTTTGTTCAAAATGCTACTGAGCACGCAAAGATGACGAAATAAGGATATTTGGGCGGAGAGAGAGAGAGAGAGAGAGAGAGAGAGAGAGAGAGAGAGAGAGAGAGAGAGAGAGAGAGAGAGAGGGACTGACTTTTCTGAAGATCTGTGCGATAAAACCTGAAAGAAATAAAGAAAAAAAGAATGCATCTTGCTAAAGGGCACTAGTCCATTATGTTATCAAGGGGAATAATACGATCTGAACCGAATTAATGAGAAGACCGTTAAAGCATAAATGAACACGTTGTACTTTGAAACATTTCCTTACCTTACAGCCGACAACAATTTCTACACTTTAAAAAATCTATATTTTAGAAAATGATAATTAAAAGAAATATTAAAAATAATAATGTTAGCAGGCGTGATGATGATGATGATGATGATGATGATGGTAGGGAACAAGTTTACATCTAAAGCAGAAAGTTAGTATGAGTCCCGACTTTCCATGGCGCCTCTGCGTATTTGTAAAGTGTTTTTGCGGTCGCAATTGACGTCATTCTGACGTCACAACTCCAGTAGATTGAGGACGGCACACAAGTCTCTTTATCGATTCCTGGCAGCGTGTGCCTCCAGGGAAGGGAGAGGGCACGAGAGGATAGGAGGTTTCAGTGGATGGCGACATAGGTTCTGGCAAAGTTTGATCTAAACAACGGCAGATCAATGCACTGTATGCGTTATGTCCCCTGTAGATAGAGGAATCAGCCGTTCCTGCCGACTAGTCACCTTCAACTTTTGAGATTTCACTGATTGTTGATTTTTGAGTGTGCCACACTTCGCCGCGTTGTCGGTATCTGATATTTCACCTTGCTGTTGACCTTAGCTGTTTTATTTTATACATTTTTTTGTGTGTGTGTCAAATGAAAAGTAAGTGGATTGCATCATTCTTGTGTGGCGTTTATTTACTTCTCTTTTTCACTTAAATACTAGAAACGCAAATGGGTTATAATAATTTTTTTCTGAGATTGTGCTACCGTCTGAAGCCTCTCTCCACTGAGTCCAATATGGTAGAAATGCATGTTTGTGTATTTTATTTTGCATATTCCTCCAGGACAATCAAATTAGCTGCATGTAAAAAAAAGGCAGACGGTGGTCGCGCATGCGTATACATCAGTCACACAGTCACAAAGTCAGTCACACAATCACAAGAAATTACGACTCCCCGTCCGATTGACCGGTACGGAGAAGTGAACGCCACCGAACACCACACGGTGTGTTTAAGTCGCTAAAGGACGACAACTTTCTTGGGCACTTTCAATGAGGCAACTTTAAAAAATAACAAACAACAAACAAACGCATCTCCTACCTCCAAATTCGTTTAAAAACCACGACCAAAGTGATGTTAGAATAGCACGTATTACAACGAAACACATGCGACCAATTGTGCCTGCTGCACTCCTTACGACTGACGGAGACAATTCCTTAGAGTGAATTCTCCGACGATAACGGTTCAAGAGATGCTCTGGTTCATTCTGTTGCAAAGGCTAAGTCTTAACTGGATTGGAAGAAGGAAGCATCCCCGTTCACGTTAACGTTGCTGTCTGCGGCAGGTAGCAATTTGATTAAAGATACTTCAATTCAGTTTACTGACTCACTGTTCACCGAAACAAGTTGTAGTTTCATTAAAAGTGGGGGGAGGGGGGTGACGGTGGGGGTGGGGGTGGGGGGGGGTGACGGTATAAGTCAATGTGCTGTCTAGCCGTTCACTGAAACAAGGCAAGTTATAGTTTCATTAATTGGGTTGGGGGAGGGCGTGGATATAAATCAGTATACTGACTTGTTTGCTCAAACATGTTAAGCTGTAATTTCATTAAGTTGGGGAATGGGGGGTGGGGTGGGGATAAGTCAGTTTGCTGTCTAGTTTGTAAATTAAAACCGTTGAGATTGTAGGGTAATTAGGTTATATGTTAGTGCATACATTTTAAAAAATTTTTACTGTCACAAGGACCCTTACCTTTTGGTTTCTTACACACGTGTTGAACTTACAGCCATATCGTTTTACAGCTTGCGATTACTGACAGGTTTGTTTCTTTTTATCGAATTGTTTCCTGAGAGAACATAAATGTCCAGTAAATTGGAATGTGAATTCTTCAGACAAATGCAATTATGAAAGTGGTATGCGGTTAAATTCTCGCCATTTACTTTCCGGTGCCGATTGTAACCTTCACCGATTCCAGTTGGTTTTCCAGATTAGTTTGATCTTGCTTCCATGACAATGGCGAAAACCATTTGGGATCAGTTCACTAATACCACACTCTTTGAAAGAAACTCTATTTACAGTAACAATGCAGAATTTCAACAAGATTAATTCAAAACATGTCGGCTTTTATTTGAGCATTTTTGTCTACAAACAATCATACACAAAATTGACTGCCGCGGTTAATGCCCTTGATTCAATTTTTACATCAGTATTACTGAACCCTAGATATTTTACTGCCCGCTCTAGCTGAGAGAAATTTCCTTCTCTTTCAAAAGGCGTCCTTTCATCACTTTTAATACTGTTATTTTAATGTCTCTTATGAAAGCGCCTATTTTTGATTTCAATGACCTGGAGGGTGGGGGGTGCTTCTCTGTCTAAAGTCTCGTTCACATCAGTCTTAGAAAAAGTTCTCTCTCTCTCTCTCTCTCTCTCTCTCTCTCTCTCTCTCTCTCTCTCTCTCTCTCTCTCTCTCTCTCTCTCTCTCTCTCTCTCTCTCTCTCTCTCAGCATATTATTTAAATTAATAGTCTTTTCCGGTACTTTTACAGAGCGCCTACTGACCCTGTCACAGCGTACAATCTGCTCTTCTTAAAGTTGTTACTTTACGAATTAAAACAATCGATCCAACATCAGATGAATAACTTAAGTAAGGTGACTGCACTAGTTAATGATCACAGCTTGTGTTAGTATGTCGCCGCTCGAGCGAGCAAACTGAAAAACTCGCTTACTTCCCCCTATCAAACTACAAACCCTGGTTGCTGCAGTTTGATGGCATTCTTTGGCTTATCTGTAGATTTTGATACAACTGACTGTTGTATCCATACCTCTTCATCAGCTGCGCGCGTTCTCTCTAGTTTTTTTTTTTATTATTGTGTTACTCACTGGAACAAATTATTTAGTTTTCCGACAAATTTATTTATTTAATTTTTCTGTTGATTTCTTCTCATTTCTGCTCATTAAACGTATTTTCAGTTTATCTACCTTTAAGATTAAACCCATCAAATTTTATAATTACACACAACACACACAATCACGAGTGCACAGACGCACGAATACGCACAGACACCAACACATAGGTATACACACCTACTACATATTACACATATATAATTATTGAGCGTAAAGGTGTGGAGCAAACCACAAAATACGCATATAATTATTGAGCCGTAATGTTGTGGAGAATACGACAAAATACGCACATAATTATAGTACTGTAATGGTGAAAAGAATACAACAAAATACACACATGCTTTACTGAGCTGTAATGGTAGGGAGAAAGCAACATAACACACACATAATCATTAAGCTGTAATGGTGGGAGGAACACAGTATGATTTGGTGGTAGTGTGTCACATTTCTTCCTCCAGCATCTGCAGCCACAAAGTGTCGTGACTGGTCGCACGCCAGACAGTGCGACAGACAAATATTGACCCGCCCCCAGTCACACTCAATCATGCTTAGACAGGTGTAGATGTTGATCAGATAAACAGACGAGACTGACGAACTAAATGAGGACATTTTAAATGCAACAAAAGGGTACAATGAAACGGGGAGGGGGGCTTGATATGTAGAAACTAATATAGAATACTGTCACAGTTGGCACAATAGACAAGTAATGCCAATGAAAATAGCAACACAGCCAAAGTTATTGTATTTAAAAAAGAATTTACTCGACTAGTGAAGGGCAATCAAGTGCCAGTCAATAAGATTGAACTCTCTTGTTATAAACTTGAGTATAGTATATCTGCAGACTAAGCTGTTATACTCGTACAGAAGAATTTTCCCTGTGAGTTTGTTGACTAAGGGATGAACAAATTGTTTTAAGATGGAGCAAAATGGTAGCCAATAATATTAACACAAGTTTCGGATTTTGTTAACACATAGGTTTAAACCAGAACTGGGTCAAGCAAGAGTCAAGCTTCTGTATACACTTGTGTAAGAGTGTTTTAGTGAACTAGATCTCCAGCACATAAAAACAAACTGCTGTAAAACAACATTTAAATCTCACTCTAACTGCTTTGTGTTTCTCATGTTGCACTCACTTTTTAAACTGTACATTCTTTAGAGTAGTTAATAGGCTTTCACAAAAATACATAATGCAGTGACTGATACAACACAATTTTCCAGACCAAGTTACGTTTGTGCACAGACATTCTTTGAGTACACAACTTACATATTACAAATCACTAAATCAGTTAATTACTCTAGCTTTTACCAACATGAAATAGAGTCACAGAGCGATTGCTCTGTGGAAACACAGATATTAATATAAACTATCTGATATATGCAGATAAATTCCTAAAAGGACAATGTTAGTTTATCACATCACATATAACTCCTAAATAGGAAGCAGCAGTGGGGAACAACAAAAATGTTATGTGTGAGCACACTTCAGTGAAATATCGCACATTAAAGGAATGCGCGAGAAAATGCAAAAAGATTTACTAAATAAATCTACACAAAAGTTAAGCAGAAAAGAAATTATTCTCGCACCTAAGTAAATAGTTTCAAATTGCAGTGGAAAATTTCAAGCATTGCGATAAAATGCGATAAAATTAACCACTCCGGGTAATACTGACTCAAGCTTCTATTTATTCTTAATTAAAATGGCACATACACACACACACACACACACACACACACACACACACACACACACACACACACACACACACACACACATATATATATATATAGAGAGAGAGAGAGTCCATTTTCTGGTATTATAACGTAACGACGACCAGTAAAAGTGGAGAGCAAATAGTGCATTTGTTCTGACCCATTCAAACCAGGTCAGTTGGCCTGTGTTTACCTCGTACTTATATTTCCTGACCTGTTGATGAGAGGGGTATATCAATGTCAAAGTTACCCCATATCATTACAGAATAAGTACCTTCACTGACCTAAAAACCTCAGGCCTCCAAAGGTAATTGTCAAGTGTTATGGATTTGGGGTAGGAAGAAAGCTTCTTGACATAATTTATTTAGCTAAAATCTGTCGCTCTGTCACTTAGAAAAGGGTTTTTCTCTTCGGATTGTTTATCTATGTTAAGAGTTGGTTATATATCACACACACACACGCACGCACGCACGCACGCACACATACACACTCATGCATGTATATATCCTACTCAACACATATTTTGCAAAAACTACCAGACGAAGACATACATAACCACTGAACACAAACACACACCTACACATGCACTACTTAGTATACGCACGTATGCACGGACTACAAAATGCAATTACGTGTACTTATTATTATTTTTTTTTTTAAAACAACACACACTGATAAATACGCACATTTCTACACACCTCTACATATCACCTTGTGAGAACAGAATGAAATTACAAGACTTCACGTTACAGAGATGAAAGAAATGTTAAAGGCAGGCAAAGCTCTCAATGAATCATAAATTGAGAAAAAAATCTGCCACCGAAACGGCAAAGAGTGTTCTAACAATGTGCAGGAAAACGAAACAGTAATATCCAGCACACTCACACGCACACGCACACACACAAACCCGCAATATATTCTTCAGTAGATGAGTACGCATTGAAATGTGCTTAACTTGAAAAAGCTGCGTTGTAAAATGTAATAATTGTCAGTTTTCCGAGCGTGAATAAGATCAAACGCTGAAGAGGAAAAAGAAATAGAGGAAAGGAGTGAGCGTGTGGTGCTATGCGGAAGACAAAAAGTGTTGTCATCAACAGCCTTGTGCGACCTGATTACATCCGTGCTCAGAAATAATGACCTCGTTTATGACCCAAGCTCGTTTCCACAAGCCAAGAGGACGGCAGACGGCATTACTTGTTACAAAAAAAAAAAAAAAAAAAAAAAACACGTCCCGTAAGCCGCGCACATGGCTTCCTGCAGTCAAGCCGCTTTATAAAATTTAATTTTATGTTTTCAAATTAGTTTTGTGACGTTGTGTGAATATGAGAAAGTGAGTGTACGTGTAAATTTATGAATCTGTGTGTCAGTGTGTGGACATCTTTGGTTACGTGCATATTTAATGGTTGAATACTTAACTTTTTGATAGGAATAAAAATGTGCTGCGATCTTGCTCATTGTGTGTGTGTGTGTGTGTGTGTGTGTGTGTGTGTGTGTGTGTGTGTGTGTGTGTGAGTATGTGTTTATTTAATGTTGAATTCTTAAATAGATGTCGATATATATCATACAATTAAATCGACATTCTTGTTTTGAATTTGTGCGAGCTTGTATATATATATGAGTATGTCCATCACTTACTGAATGAGCTTTCGTTAAAAAATAGTTTATAAACATAACACCAGAAACAACTACAAAAAAATATTTAAAAAACCCTCCAGGCATCTTGCAAGTTCAAAGATGAAATGCTGAAATTACGAAATGATGCTGAAATGACAAGACACGTCAATCACTATAATAATAATATTCTCTCATTGTTCGAAAACCAGCATGGAAATGATAGTGCATCTTACTACGCATGGTAAATGTACACCAATTATTTTCTTTTTTTTTTTCTCTATCGATATTGATGATATATTTTTTTTTACTTTGATCTTTAATCCAAGACCGTCGAAATGCTTATCTCGATCTGATCTATTTAACTGAATTCCAAACTCGCCGCCCATGTGGTAGGTGACGAATAGCTGTCACACAACATTCTAGCAAAAGTACTAACATTTACTGCCATACTAATATCACAATCAAAGGGAGATTACTCTGCCACTGTTGTTCAGTGGTTTGACCTCTCTATGAACTACACTGTGCACGACATCGTTAGAAGTGAGATTTCAGAGCCGCCAAATTTGTGGGTAATACTTCATCTGAATCACAGCCAGTTACAAAATAAAATAACGATTACAAAAGTTCCAGTCAGCGATTTTTATGCGAAACTGTGTTGTGACAAATGTTTGTTTCTGTCTACGATCTTAACAAATCATGTTGCAGGAAGTACATGAGTAAATCATTTGTTACATAGTGTTCTAATGTGTAGTCGTTTTCATCCACACATATGTAAGACTGGTCTGTTAAAAGTCATGTTAAAAGTAGATTTTTATATACAAAAGACTTTTCAAGGTGACCTCAAATCAGGACATGCATAATGTGTCGTTGTATACAGTGTTCTGTCCAGTATCAATGCGGAGTTTAGTAATTATTTTCTGCGCAATAAAAATGTGTCTGCTCTTGTGAGACATATTTCTGATATACGGATCATTTCTATATTCTCAAATTTAAAAAAAAAACTAATTTTATTAAACATGCTACTTATGCGTGTAACATGCAGCATGAAACTATGAGCATTGATGATTTTGTTGTCCGAATTATAATAAATTATACATTAGCATTTCCTTCTTTTGTATTGTAGTGTCATATTGTGGATGGAAAAAGACAAAGCTATATACATGAATAAAATTTGTTTGTTTTCCATTGGTCTAGTTTTCAAAACTTTGTATGGGTGAACAAGTTACAATATACATGGCATATATATAGTACAAGAAATGTATTACATGTGTTACTGTTCTTACATGAAACTTTTCAAACACAACATTTATTCTATGCAAAAGTATTTATTAATTTAATCACATAGCAAGGTTGTTTAGTTTCTTAAAGACTTAAACACACATGCTCAGATAAACATAGGTCTATTAGCCAGTTCACTCAATCAGAACCTGCAATATGTCGGCCAGTTGCACCCTTGCGCAGTCTAGTTCAAATAGAGGTCAGTGGTTCGGCAACTTATTTAAAGTCTTTTCACTACCATTGTTTAGTTATTTATTACCGGTGAATTCTTCTCCAATATGGCGGTTAGTGGCACACAAGCGCAGTCTAGTTCAAATAGAGGTCAGTAGTTCAGTAACTGATTTAAGTTTTTTTCACTCCCATTGTTTGGTTAATTATTTATCGGTGAATTCATTCATCCCATTTGTTAACACATTGAACCCATTTCTCAATAGACTGAACTCATTTCTCAATAGAGTGAACTCATTTCTTATAGATTGAACTCATTTCTCAATAGACTGAACTCATTTCTCAATAGACATAATTTCTTATAGATTGAACTCATTTCTCACAGACCGAACTAATTTCTTATAGATTGAACTAATTTCTCATAGACTGAACTCATTTCTTACAAGTGAACTCATTTCTTATTCAGTCTAACTCATTTCTTCATAGCTTGAACTCACTGTGATAACAATGTCGTTTCTCTAGTTGCGGGCCTAAACATATTTTGCTGGATGGTGGTGGTGGTGTTTCTTTAAATCCTCGCAAGGAAGGGGGTAAACATTTTTGACTGAATTCTAAATGGTGGCTTGCGAGATGATTGTGGTTGTGTGGACTTCTGTTACGACAGTACAAGCACAAGAGGTCGTCGCAAAAATGAATGATTTGACGTCTGATGAGCCAGACTTGTATTCCTTTTCCAGAAATTTACCATTCAATCTCGTGACTTAAATTTTTAAATTATAATTTTATTATTTTATAAAATAAAAAGAATTAAAACGCGTTTTCTGAGTCGTCCATTGGTCAGTCACGTTGGGCCCCACGAAACGTAGCAGTTTAATGATTTGTTTGAAATTCCTTTATGCGTAGCTATTTGTCATGTTCTAACCACCACCTTCTGTACAATTAAAATCAAACTGCAACTGTTGAGTAGGTACTGATCACAACCACGTAAAGCATGCTCAAAATACGATCTGACTTCAGAGGTCAGGCTGTGCCAGCACTCTTGCTTCCACACATTGTCGATGTTCTGAGAATGGAATTCCTTCCACCTTCCCAGAACCCTCACTGAGAGATATATAATATCCATGTGTGTTCCGAAGTCGAAGCCGGAAGCACTCCCTACACTCAATCAAGTCGAACTCACCAGACATCTTATAGAATTCCCACTGTCCAGACTTGTCTCCCTTGCCTAAATAAACATTATGCAAAGTTTTATAAAGAAAGAACCTGAACGGATTAATCAAACCAGCTGTATAAAGGTGAGAAAATTTATTTTAATATTCAATGCAGCAATTATAAATTATACTTTAAACATAATAATATTTCATTATTACAATATTAGTAATTTAAGATACTAAAAACTTTTATTCCAGCAAAATATTAGATTAATGTTTATAATTGTTTCCTTGTTTGATTAACACTAACAAACAATTGTTCTATTGATTGTGAACTAACAGATATTGATTATTTTATAAATTCATATTCTTTAACAAATTTATGTTCTTTTAATAATAATAGTAACATTGCTAACTGTATTTGAATACTGTACAAGTGCCCAGGTACTTTACTTTTAATTAATCAGCATAAAACGTTCGTCTTCATTGTAAGCAGATCAGCAGTCTTCCGAGCTGTTAGTAGGACTAATTCACACATACACACACACACACACACACACACACACACACACACACACACACACACACACACACACACACACACACACACATATATGGAGTGGAGTTTTAGAGAAATAATTATAGTCAATGTACATTACTTTTCAATGATGGCCGCTATCACTAGCACATGTACACAGTCACACACTTTGCAACAAGTTACTGTCTTTCTTATTTAAATGATGGCCAAATGTAACCCTTCTAAGCACATTACGCTACTGTTCCAGAATCTTTGATGCACTATCAAAAGCACATCACCCAGTGAACTACTCAATTTTTGCCATATTGGCTCTTGAACAAAATTCAAAGGAATCAACTAACAGCAACACTTTTACTGCTAAGTTTGATAATAACATTGGATTCACACACCAACATTATCCGGAAATTGTACAGTAGTCACTGTGGTCTAAAGCATATCAAGACATCAAAAATTAAAGTATCACTCTTCTCTGCAAAAGTCAAATTAAGGCAGCCCTAAATAGAAACATTTAATTTCTTTAACTCTTTTCTCTCTTACAAATATTCTCAACTTACAATGCATGCAACAATATTCATTAGCCCGATACACACACAGCATAATAAATATAGCATCAATCAAAATTCCCTGTATAATGTAGGACGCAATCAGATTAGTGCACATAGAAATAATGGTTCAATTATATAAAGCATTCTCCAATTCCAATCATAGATCAATAGCAAATGTACGAAATAGATCTAAATCCATTCTTTCTTTAGCAGTCAATTAACTTACCATAAGCTAACGATTGCCTTTATGACCAGACTAGATTAACTTCAAAATCACAAGTAAGTAGAATATAGGACTTTCTTCAACAAAATAACGGTTGATCCCCGTCCCCATTGAATTAAATTGCCAGGAACAAGTATGAGTCTTTTAGTCCGAATTTGGAACTGGTTTGAATTGTATCAGAAAACTTTAGCATATTCTCCACCTGAGCTGTTTACTTCCAGCTTTTATACTTACAAAAATATACCATCATAAGGAGTGCCCGAGGTCGGGTCATTTTGATATTTAACAATTTATACAACAATTAAGTTTAGAAATAGGGATAGGGAAATTTACTCATAGAGAGAGAGAGAAAGAGTGAGTAAGTGAGTGAGTGAATGAGTGAGTAAGCGAGCTAAATGATAACGTTCGTCTGATTTTAAAGGCCAAATACTATGGCAGAATACTTGAGATTATTCGAGAAATTGTTTTATATATATATTATACATTATATACACTGGCATTGTTAATTAGTATAAACTTTGACATTACTCATTTAATTTTCATGTCACTATTGTGTTTGTGTACGTCAAAGAAAATTACTTTGAATTAATTCATTCAAAGTTGTTGAAATTCAAGTTTATGTTTCAGTATTTACTTTGAATAGAATGAATGGTCTATGTTAAGCCTTCGCTTGGTAGCTCTGGAAAATATTTGAAACTACAATAACCTTTGCACACGAAATGACTTTACATTTTATTTTTTAAAATTTGTATGCGTGGCTCTTTTTGCTTGTTTTGTGTGTGTGTGTGTGTGTGTGTGTGTGTGTGTGTGTGTGTACGTGTGTACAACTTCCGTCATCCTGAGATATGTTCGTGAACGTTTACGAATAAGGAAACCTTTCTCCACAATATATTAAAATCTCTGTTCTTCGGTGTTTGTTTTTCCATTCTTTTTTAATTCTTTTTTTTCCTTAGTGCGGAAAATTCGCATCTCCCTGACATTTATTAACTGACATTCGCAAGAAACCGAAAGTGCATGCGTGTCAAATAATGATTTTTTTTTTAAATTATAAAAATAATCAGCATATACCTTTGAAATGTCACAGATCGCGTGATTCCTTGTTTTGGCACGACCACAATAGCCAACTGACGTTGCGTCACAGACCAGTGGAGCCTTTTGTTTCGGGTTCGCAAAAGCCTGGGTGAAATAACAGTAAGCTAAGTAAACAGTAAGCATAGCAACTTCTGACAAACAAAAGCAGCGACGCTATGATTACGTCACCACGAGAACCAAGACAAAACGGAGTCTGTGTACAAGTCTGCCAATATTAACATCCAATCACAGAGGTCGAACACGTGACATCAAAGTTGTGCTCACGTTAATTGCTGTTATTAATAACTTGTTGTTTCTTGTTTCTATTTCATAAATTGCACAATGCATTAAGAACAAGATAAAGTTACCTTGTACAGTTTGTTCTTGCCAGGTCATCTCGACACAAAACTACTTGCTAGCGGTGAAAGTCAAGTGGATTACTGGAAAGTGCTTCATCCTCAAGCTGATTTCGCACAAAAGCGGAGTGGGGAGAGTATTACCTTGGAAATGGGGGGGGGGGAATTTTGCATATTTTGCTGTTTTTTTTTCTCTTTTGTCGGTTGTAAAATTCATACCATTGACGCATACGTGACGTGACGTGACGTGAAATTTCGAGTGCAGATCTGAGCGATTTCTTGGTAAAAGATTTTCGATCAGTGGGTATAGAAAATGAGGTATTCAGCAATGAGTCCTGCACACTTTACTAGAAATATCAACAACTACCACCTCCTACTCAACTACCACCGACGCTTCTTTTTCAACTATTACAGATGTCAGCGCTACCACACTCATCCCGCCAGTCCAGTACACCGATGGCGGTGCAACAGCCACAAATTTCTTTTCTTTTAAAATCAGCAATAAGGCCAACTGCCACCAGCACAACCCCTAACCAACCAACTCAATCTGACCACACCACGCCGCCCACCCTCCTCAGAATCGAACAAGAAGAGGAGGTCCTCTCAGGAGCCAGCCAAAAACCGAAAACACCCAAGGTTGAAAAGTCTACTGCGAGAAAAGAAGTCAATATAAGAATAAAAAAAGAGTATCGAGTCTTCTACACGTCATTGGCATATTACGTTTTACTGTGTATACTGCATACAACATTAAGTTTTTAGACAGGTTTAGTGTTGCACGTTGTACATTGCATACAACATTAAGCTTTTAGACAGTGTTTTGTGTTGCACGTTCTGTCTTCCAACATCCCATGTTTTATGGTATAGGGACGCTCTACATTCTACTTGGATAACATATTTTGTTTAGCTTTCGGATTTTACAACACGATGTATGGTTTAACAACACGATATATTATGTATAAATATCAGACTTCCTTCACACTCTGTGTATAAAGTCATGTAGTGTAAGATCTATTTATAAAGTCATTTGTTGTCAGATTTATTTATAAAATTATGTGGTGTAAGACCTATTTATAAAGTCATGTCTTGTAAAATATATTTATAAAATCATGTGGTGTATGATCTATTTATCAAGTCATGTGATGTAAAATCTTTATAAAGTTAGATGGTATGAGATCTATTTATAAAGTCGTGTGGTATGACATCTATTTACAAAGTCATGTGTTGTAACATTTATTCATAAAGTCACGTGGTGTGATATCTATTTATAAAGTCACGTGGTGTGATATCTATTTATAAAGTCACGTGGTGTGAGATCTATTTATAAAGTCACGTGGTGTAAGATCTATTTATAAAGTCACGTGGTGTAAGATCTATGGGCATGGCACTCTGAAGCAAATGGATCTGAGCTCAGTCGAACCCGACTTTGTTTTGCAAACTAAATTTATTTTATTATTAATTTTATTTGCTGCAGCAACACATACATAATAAAATCAACTTTGTGCTCCACGTTGTTGACATTTTAAAATGGCCTGTTGTAGCAGTTATACAACAAAACAGCAGTCTGTGTTGTGACTAATTAAATTCCAACACAACTCGTTACCAGGTGACGGACAGAAAAGGTTTTGAATACGGCCTCCCGCAAAGTAACAATAACAAAAGAGACAAAATCTGACAAGATTCTGGAGGGGGTGGGGGTGGATACTGATGGACAATGAGTCTCGTGTTCTTAAAGTTATGTAATATGTGCTACATTTGTTGTTTTTTGTGTGTATGGTGTTTCAGTTTTTGTTGTTGTTGTTTTTTTTTTGAGGGGAGGGCTTGTATGAACAATCATTTGCTTCCGAAGAAAACAACTAAAATAAAAGTAACTTTCCTGTAATGCAAGAGAATGCTTTGCCATTCTGTTCTTGTTTCCTGTTAGGCGTCTGCGTCCAGCATCTAGGACAACTTTCACTTGAGTCTGCACTTGAGAAGTGAAAATAATAGCTACAGTGAAGATAACAAGAGATTTCGTCAGCAAAACAAAGTTACTTAAAGAGTTTGTAACCAATGTGATTTATATTTAAAGAAAACTAGGAACTGTGTAACGCTTTTTGAACACACGTGGGCGTGAGCTAGATTAATCCAATCAAAGATGTAACGTTCTTCGAGCTACTGCTAACAGTTTCGTTAATTTGAAAACACACACACACACACACACACACACACACACACACACACACACACACACACACACACACACACACACCTTGCTGCTGGAATTCTCCTATTCCACCTCGTCATACTTAGGGGGGAGTTTCTCTCTCTCCAGGGTCACGTTAATTATTTCATGTCAAATTTCCGGAAACACCGAAGGACCAGGTCCAATTTATACCCCGAGTCGCCGACGCACGAATACATCTGAAGAGGACAATCGTGTCTCCATCGCCTCATTGATAATAAAGTCGCCAACAAGTTGGCGTTCTACAACTTAAGTTGACTCGGAAATAAGGGGTTTAACAGCCGTACTCGGACTGACTCTTGGTCACATCCAGCGCCTTCCAGCCGAAACTATGTCCCAGTGCCACGACGCGAAATCAGCAGACGTTACTTCACGCTAGATGTTTTTGAAATTCTTGCATTTGCGGACTTTTGCAGTATTCTGTACAATTGTACATCTTGAGACCAAGCACAGAAACCCCAGAACGCAACATCTAGAATTATTATTTTAAATCATTACGGCATTGTCTAATGATCCTTTATATGAATTCTTACGATTAGACAAAATCCAATTGAAATGGCGTTCCGGTTGAGCAGCGTATTCGTTCATAATGTTTACATATTTACAATGTATTACCGTTGTATGAATAATCTTAGCTCAAATTAAAAATTATAAAAATACTTAGAATGCAGCGGATAACTTTCCCAAGTTCCCCGCGAGGATCTGAAGAGTGTATTTATTTTAAGCCGAGCCCACAGTTGACTGCCGGTTTGGTAACGAAACAGGATGAAGAGCGGAAACAAGACACGAGGCTTTTGTGTTCCAAAGGTTCCTGATTCAATCCCAGCTCGAAAGGAGAAAACTGATTCTTTTCACCAATCATTACATCAGGGTGATGGACGTAAATTGTGGTCTGTCGGGTGGGGTGATAAATCTGGTCCCGCGGCTCGAAGCAGTCAAGAAACATTTATAATTGAAAACGAGAAAATAAAGCATTGCCAGGACAAGGTCGCTACATGGCACTTGAGCACTCTAGTGCATCAGCAAAGCTCTGCACAAGCTACCCCCTTCCCCCACCCCGAAAAAAAAGTAAAAGGAAGAAAAAACTGCTACGCCACTGCATGTAAAGATGGCGCAGTAAGCTACACCTAGTCAACAGAAATTATAAATGGCGATCTCATCGGCTGCCGATATCTTTTACTTGTCTCCGACTGTTCCGGCTAATCAGAAACCGAATGGTCTTGTTACTTCATTCACCCTCCAATGGATTAACGTTAAGCTATTTTGATAGTTTCTACCCTTCTTGTTATGCAGATTGTGATTGTCAATTATCACCGATTTGCTATATTTTTGCCAATTGTCACTAACTACGAACTATTAAACGAACCACCAGACAACCCACCAAGAATGCATAGAACTATTAAACGAACAATCAGACAACCCACCAAGAATACGTAGAACTATTAAACGAACAGACAACCTATCAAGAATACGTAGAACTATTAAACGAACAATCAGACAACCCACCAAGAATACGTAGGACTATTAAACGAACAATCAGACAACCCACCAAGAATGCATAAAACTATTAATCGAACAACCAGACAACCAGACAACCCACCAAGAATACGTAGGACTATTAAACGAACAATCAGACAACCCACCAAGAATACGTAGACATTAGATGAGTGGTGCTTGGAAGAGAAAGAAGGAAGAGGCTGAATTGGAATGGCTGGCCAAACAGCCAAAAGTAAAATCTTTCTTTAAAAGTCACAAAACACAATCGTCATTGCAGTCCGAAATTGTTAAGACTCAAGATACTCTTACATCATCTTACTCATCTACTGATGTCATTGTCTGCGATAAAGATGAACATTTAGTGTCGCTGTATGTCGTCTGACTCGTCTACTGACGTCATTGTGATAAAGTTGAACAGTTAGTGTCTCTGCACGGTGATGATCTACCAGTCGAAAGTTCAGATGTTGTTCGAAAAAATTTCACAAGATATAAGCTCGGCGGGCTATCCAACTGACGCAGGGTTATGGAGTCCATTCACTGGGGAATTACGATCTTATTGGATTCGTAAAGGTCCTGCTAGTTGCCAGCATAAAAAGCCTGTCTTTAGTACGACTCAACGCGGGTATGAAACTGAAGTTGCAGAGACGTTGTTAACTGATTCCTGTTTCCGTCGTGAATTGCGAAATGGTGAATCAGTTTGTGACTGCTCTTTTCTGCACCGCAGAAGTATGTGTGTTATTTTGTCTGTTGCTTTGTTTTCAACAACTTTTTTGATGGGTCATCAATCTGCTCTATGCACTACAGCTTTAAGATTAGAAGAATGCAATGACACGTCTCAGCGAACATTAAAATGGTGAGGGTAATCGAAAGTGCATGCTTATTTACACTGAACGTGCTAGAGAAGCTGGTCACACAATTAATGAAGCAATTAAAAGTGGAATGGCAATATTGGCGTGATGTCCTGAAGCGGGTTGTGGCTGTAGTAAAGTTTTTGGCATACAGGGGCTTGTTTTTTAGAGGTGAAAACCAGACTCTAGGTTGCTAGCACAATAGAAATTATTTGGGAAGCTTGGAATTAGCAAATTCAATTTACTTCTCAGTAAACATTTGAGGAGATGTGGGGGGGGGGTAACCCCTCGTATCTATCGGTAACTATAAGCGAAGAGTTTATTTCATTGATGGACAACAAAGTTGTCTGCTCAATCCTTTCAGAACTAAGACGAACAAAATATTTCTCTCTCAGTGTGGACTCCACCCCGGGTGTGAGTCACGCCGACCAATTGACACTTACTGTGAGATATGTGAAAGATTTGTCATCAGTGGAACGGTTCTTAGGATGTGTATGTATCCGCGGCCATGGAGCAGAGTATATGTGGACACCATTGTTAACCTTCTGGAAGAAAACATTAACATAGTAGACTGCCGTGGACAGTCGTATGATAATGCCTTCAATATGTCCGGTCAATACTCAACGTGCAAACTAGAATAAAAAGAATAAACGAATTAGCTTCTGCGTCCAATGAGCGGACCATTCCCTGAATTTAGGTGGCATGAAGGCTGTTGAATGTTGCATGCAAGTCGTAGACTACTTCGACTGTCCTCAAAAACTGTATGCCTTTTTCGTGGCATCAACGCGTCGTTGACTTGTACTGGAGACATGTTTAGGACATAAACACCAAGTAATGAAACGCTCATCAGATACGTGATGGTCCGCTCATGCTAATGTTGTGAAGGCTCTGTGTTATGGGTACAAAGAAGTTCAAGCAGCTCTTGATGGGATTGCTGTGAAGGCTTTGTGTTATGGGTACAAAGAAGTTCAAGCAGCTCTTGATGTGATTGCTGTGAAGGCTCTCTGTCATGGGTACAAACACGTTCATGCAGCTCTTGATGTGATTGCTGTGAAGGCTTTGTGTCATGGGTACAAAGATGTTCAAGCAGCTCTTGATGTGATTGCTGTGAAGGCTCTCTGTCATGGGTACAAAGAAGTTCAAGCAGCTCTTGATGGGATTGCTGTGAAGGCTCTGTGTCATGGGTACAAAGACGTTCAAGCAGCTCTTGATGTGATTGCTGTGAAAGCTGTGTCATGGGTACAAAGAAGTTCAAGCAGCTCTTGATGGAATTGCTGTAAAGGCTCTGTGTCATGGGTACAAAGACGTTCAAGTAGCTCTTGATGTGATTGCTGTGAAGGTCTGTGTCATGGGTACAAATACGTTCAAACGCTGCACACACACACACACACACACACACACACACACACACACACACACACACACACACACACACACACAGAGCCAAACAAAAGAGGGTTTCAAGAAGATTAAATGCATCTTGATTAAATGAATCCATGAGGAAAATACAGTAATTTAACTCAGTGATATGCTTTACTTTTGATGATTATTATCTTGGACAATAACGATCATTTAAAATTCTAGTCGAGTTTACGGGCGATTGCTTTATAAAATTAGACCTCTGCTCTCAACTTGAAGGGAAGAAACTGAATCTAAAAAACAACCCCTAAAAATTAACACGCTATTTCTTGATATCTACTTTGGCTTCTCAAAAACAACTATTGAATGACTTACAGTGTCAGTTTGTCGAGTTAATGGTAATATTTTTGTAAAGGAAATTTATTTTACAATAATGAATACAATGTTCTTAGATTCAAACTGGTTGATTCAAAAGGGGGGGAGGGAGGGGTCGAGTGGAAACGCTTCCAGATATACCGGCTTGCTTTTATTTGGGCGGGTGTGAAAGGTTCAAGGTAAAGGGAAGGGATTTGAGGGTTGTGACGATGGAATTATGCCTATTATGTTTTGTTTTGTTTTTTCAAGTCGGGACAGTAGGGCCAACAACCGTCACCGAATTATGCCAGTGTCGATGCTCCACATCGGTTGTCTGCCATATCGGTCAGTCACTGAGAGGGCTCAGTAGTCACAACCCGTAGCCAACAACCCACCTCTCCCTTGCATACACACACATATGCCAATCGCGTTGGAAATAATTGTATAATTTTGGTTTTGTTGTGCCGTTTAGTGTTTAATGTTGCGATAACCTTTCCTAACCATTTATACAGTTTTCAAGAGTTGTTTCCCTTGATAGTTTGACTATTTACTTTCGTATTACTTAATTTTTTTGACAGCTATAGTTTGAATTAAATAAGAAGTGTAACTGGCAGATTTAAAATATTAGCAATTACATTATTTTTAAGTATTATTACAATCGGAACTTATAAACAAGTCCTGTAGTTTCGTATAGTACTGATCAAAGTTCACGAAGTACACCATTCCTGTTTCTGCACTTATTACCTTACGGAGACATGTCTGGCCTTCGAGTTCTCGTTGGTTGCAAACGTGTCATTGATTACGCTGTTAAGGTACATTATATACAGTATAAATCAAACAGCCACAGAGGCTGTCCATGCCGCTTTAGAGGATATGTTCCAAGAGAACAGAATGTGTGTGCGTGCGTGCGTGCGTGTGTGTTTGGGTTCAAAAATTTATTTTTTTCCTTATTTAGCATTTACATAGTTTTCTTTTTCATTTTCTTTTCCAAAATCATTACACACTGAACTTTTCCATAATATGCTATTTGTAATTGATCAGAAAGTTTTATAATGTTAGATTACTATCATCAACACAAAGATGACAGCTGCCATGTAATTTTAGAAGTACATGTATACTGTACTCATTCACATAATGATTGCGTTTCAAAAGTTCTCTGCCAGTAAAATAATTTCCAGAAAACATACATGCTAAATCAGAATAGCACACAATCTCAAACCTGCAAATGCTTGGTGACAAATCATGCTAGCCTACTTTTATTTTTCTTCTACAAGTTATAACATGACTTAGGTAATTCACTATTTCTTTTAGACTTATGACCTTTCAGTACTAAATACCACAGTATTGACACACTTTTTTTCCATTCCCATATTACTAATCCTAGATTATATATTTTATTTCACTTGTTCTGCTAAAAGGTAAAATATAGTACATGTTATACTATAAATGTTATATATCACTCCTATTACAGTATTAGAGCTCATCCACTTGTAATATTCTGCCTTTAATGCTGAAACACAAAGAAACCATGATTACTTTTTAAAAGGCTCTCAAGATATACTTTCTGTCACAATGTCAGGAAGAATAGCACTTTTGTGTGTTTGTTTATATTTAAACTAAATAGTTGTAAATCCATTTTGTTTTCTATATTGTTATTTGTTTTATGTTGTTCTGCATATGTATTCATGGTTTTGCTTTGTTGTATTATCTTTAATTTTCCTGTATGCCTTCAACAATTTTTTTTACATTAAGCCAAGGTCTTTGAAGATCTTTTGTGTATTTGATTTCTAAATATTATAATTATAGGGGTTTTATAATATTTAAGTACTCCATAAAATCATCTTTAGCAGTAATAGCAGTATAAACACAATGTTTATTTGTGTTTTGGAGGTATTCATTAACAGATTTTCTGAATCTGAAGTAGAAAACTAGAAATTACAAGAAAATATATTTTCATTATTCAAAAGGAAAGTGAAAATGTTTATTATTATAATATTAAATGTTTAAAATTTATTATTGTTAGATCCGTGTCAAACCAGACAAGACTGGTGTAGTGACAGATGGGGTGAAGCACAGCATGAACCCTTTTGATGAAATTGCTGTAGAGGAGGCGGTTCGAATGAAAGAGAAAAATCTTGTTTCTGAAATCATTGCCTTTTCTTGTGGGCCTTCTCAATGCCAAGTGAGTAGGAACTTTGTGAAATTTATTTTTAAATATTTTGAAAAAAGCAGGTACAGTATCTAGTAACTTGTCATGAGATATGCTTTTAGTAGATCTAGAAGTCTTAACTATCATCGGACACTGACAGTGACTTATTATTCACTATAACACACTCATATCCAGGACCGATGAAACTGAGCCATAAACTATAGCACTTTAGCAGAAAGTATGAAGCTGCAAAATAATTGTGAAAGAGTAAGAAAATGCTGATAATAGATGTTAATAAATTAGTACATTATTGTATACATATTTAACATATTTCTCAGAAGTTTAAAACATATTTATTCTTTAATTGTAAGGGCTCCCCATATATTAATACATTTCTAGCAAGAAACTGTTAATGCAAACGCATTTTATGGTGGACGAAAGTATCACTATATAACATCCCACAGCATAGAAGAGATAAAGTTATACCTTGTAATAGAGATGAATTTACTTTTAAAACCCGACCTATTTTCTTTTACAAGTGGCTCTTGTATTGTAAATGAATAGCATACTTTTGCTTATAGCAGATCACATAGTACTATTGCAAGTGATATGGAAAATGGCTGGACATTTGGGGAACAAATAGTCCCAAATGTTTTACAAATTTACTTAACTTAATAAAATTACTTCATTACTGTTGGTTTGAAATAATCTTAATTTTAATTTATCAAATAACATTTACAGATTAATTTTGAAGATGTTAAATTGTTTATCTCAGTGCTCGGAGTATATTTTTTAATCTGAAAATGTATTTAATAATGTATTTAAAAATGTATTTAAAAATGTATTTAATAATGTATGTAAAAATGTATTTAATAATATATTTATTATTATTATTATTATTATTACTTATAATACTATTAATAGGTCCAATGAAATTATAGGTGCAACTGACATACTCTATTTTTCATTTCCTTCATTTAATAGTTGTATCAGATGAATAGATTTAATAGGCAGCATTTCTTCTTTGTATTCTACTACATCTAGCAAAGAACACTTTACAGTTGCAGCCATGAAGATGAAGTTTGATTGTTATTACTCTTATTTTATATTATTATCAACAATTATGATTAACTATTTTTCTAAAAAGCATTATGTGTTGGATCTGCAAAGAGTAGTTACTGTTAGTACAATTTACAGCATTGATTTAGTAATTATTTACTGTGAACTTTCTATTTTCTTAAAATTGTAATGATACATTCATACTTCTTCAAAAATAAACTTGTCTTTGCTTTTAAAAAGTAAGGGTGCTCTTTATCGTTTTTTTAGCAATAACTTATTTTATTCTTTCTCATTAACCCACATGTAGGTGCTGTATCACTTAATAAAATTGACTTGTTTGAATATTGTGTTTGCATTTTAATGGTTTCAGCTTACGAGAGAGATTTATATATTCAAAATGACAATGAACTTTGCCATTTTATAATCATTGAAACTGGTAAGTTTGAATGCATTGTGATATAGTTTTTGTCTTATTGTTGATTTTATATGATTGAGTGGTGTGTGTGTTAATACATTCCTTGTAGGAAACTCTCCGCACAGCCATGGCGATGGGAGCTGATAGGTCAATTCACGTGGAGGTAGAGCAGAGTTTGTATGAGAAGATGCAGCCATTGCATGTTGCAAAACTTATTTCAAAGATTGCTCAGGAGCAAAAGATTGATTTAATTCTCCTGGGAAAACAGGTAACTGTAGATGATGTGGACTAGAATTTTTGAAAATATATATTTACAAAAGTAAAAGGATTTATTTATTAATGTTTAAGTCTGATTTTTAAAAAATTCCTTACATAAAGATTATCTTTACTGTAGTCAATATTGATTATGTATTGGTTGTATCAGTTGTTTTGTAATGGGGGACCACTGGCGTTTGTAGAAGATATGTGATAATTTGTTTCTTGAATGAAGATTTAAGGAAAATAAATCAGTTCAATGCTATTCCATTTATGGGGCAACTTCTGGGATGAGACTGCAAGAAAATTATGCTTACTGTATTTGAAGCAGAAACCAATGTTTTTTTCTTTTAAATGCAAGCAAATGCATTTCAGAAACGTTTGCCACCTGTAAAACACTGTTTTGTTTATGTATCGGAAAGCAGAGAAATTATTTGAACTACTATTTGCTAGTGTGTTTAGGCCTTTGAGTTTTGTTAATATAATTACCATAAAATTATGGTAATTTAAAATTTATATTTAGCATATATTTTAATATATCTACTTTTAATAATGGAAAACTAAGATTTCTGTTTTTGCCTGACAATTGATTTGTATCTAAATGATTATACTACATGTGTACATTTTTAAAATAAATTTTGTTACTAAGAAAATTATACTGACACTCAAAATTGTAAATGAAAATGTCACAATAAACATACATACAACTAACAGTAAAACAATAATGATAGTAGCTTGAAAACATTACTTGCCTCAATTGTGTTAATATTAGCCACTAGGTTTTTGTTTAAAATGTCCTTTCCCTATGTCTGCTCATTTAATTTTTTTTATTATTGGTTAATGCGATATATAGATTTCATTTATGTTACTGATTTATTTCAATATTATTGTAAGCTGTACATTATAAAAGGTAAACTGTACATCTTAACTGAAGTAGAACTTTACTGTTATTTTGTGTCAGCACATATCTTTGCATGCTTCACTGTAAACTATAAGCCCTACTAGTATACATTAGAAATTCAGAAACATGTTATTTAATAACTCTGAAATTAAAGACTTTTGTAAAACATTATACCACTTATAATCTGATAGACATTGATAGTGTACTTTACTACTTGCCTTTGTGACTGAAATACTCAAGTTCATAGCCATACTTACACTGCCAATCATTATGCAAATAGTCTGATATTTAAGTACATCATAAATGAAAGTGCTGAGATATTTCTACATAAAAGTCTAGTGGATTGATAATACCCTAATCACTAAACATATAAACAAAATGTTATGGTTGTGAGTTTGTGTGGGCTTACGTAAAACAGTACTGGACAGATTTAGATTGGGGGAGGGAGTTCCCATTGTATACCTTAGTGCCCTAGATTCAAGATAGTCTATATATTATCACACTATCTCATAAAAGAGCTTGCCGGTAGCCCCAAAACTTCAAATATTTTCCATTAAAAGTAATGTACATGCATGCAGGCCTCACACTAGTAGCCCTAAATTTTTTGAAAATTTTCCATTACAATACACTTGCGCAGGCCTTGGCTAATACATTGCTGTGATCTGTGTGCACAACTGCTGATTCACATTTCACTCAGATTGCATTTCTTATTCTGAGTATACTATTAGATTTTAGGCTGTAGTAAATATTGTATTTTGGTGGGTTGCATTGTACTCTGTGGTTAATTCTTATTTTTGCAATGCTCATCCACACAAGATCAAACCACTTTTTATTTTCTATAATTCTCTTCCTGTCTTTGTTTCTCTCTTTCTGCCTTTCTCTTGATCATGTTTTCTCTTTATCTCACTATCACATTCTCTCTTTTAACTTATTTTCAATCTATCATTTCTTCCATTCCCTTCTTTCATTCATTTATTTCTCCCCCCTCTCCCATCTCTCTGCCAACCATTTCATTCTCCCACCCCTCTATCTTTTCATATTTTGGTCTGCTGTTTTATAGTTCTTGTCTAACAATTAAGGGGAAAAAGTATGTACTATAAAATAATTTTACTTTGAGCAGCATATTCTGAAAAATGACATTTATATGAGCGAAGCTGTAGACAATGAGTTTGGGTTTTTCTGTCCTTGACCAAGAAAAAATTGATTCATAGGTGCAGCCTTACTGTTTAGATATTAGACCAGTGCTAGTGAGAATTAGAGCTAGTATGGGGTAACTCCAGTGTTGAAACACTACATAGCACTTAAACTAGTTAAAGGCCATTGAAGCTAGTTGGCATCTAGTTTAGGTAGACAGAACGCTTAGTGGATTGTTGTGAAACCAGCTTCTGTTAACTAAATGTAGATTTAAAATGAATATAAATGCAATTTTATTTTAATATATTATATTATTGGCACAAAGGTCAGTGCATTGATTGCTTGGGTGTTTTGTGGGGTTTCTGTTTTTCAAGGCAATTGATGATGACTGTAACCAGACAGGACAAATGGCTGCAGCTCTTTTGGACTGGCCTCAGGTAAGGGAGTTAAATTAATATTTTGTAGCCTTAATGCAACTGCCTTAAAGACTTGTTGTTTTGTTTTCTTTGTCCTTCAGCACACATCAATGATTTATCTCAATTTTTTTTTTTTACACTAATTTTGATAACTTTTTAAGTACTTCCATTCAAAATGAACTCCTTTTATTTCAAGACAGATCTGTATTCTGTTATTGGAAAAAGACAAGCATGTGGTGAACTTCTTCCATTGTGAAAGTGCTCTGAGTGAATCATTGATTCTTTCCCACACAAGAGAGTTCAATAAATAGAAATAAAGTAATATTTTAAAACCATTATCAACTACCATTTTGGATTTTCAAACAGTAATTCTTGTTAGATTGAATGAATGCAAGAATTTTATGAATATGCAATAAAACAATAGCTCTGAACACTAAAAGCACACTATGTGTTCCTTATTGTTGGATAAATATCCTACTAGTACTAGCATGGGGTACGATTACTTAAAATCTTACAAACAAAATTCTGCTTGCAGATGATGACACTTCTGCATCAAAGCATGTGAAGCTTTATTGGTTAGACTGTTATTGGGTATTATTTTGATGTGCTTGCTAGGGATCTCAACAGTAGGTTTGCTCTACTCTGAGAAATACATTTTGACAGTTAAACCCACAGCTCCTGAAAAAGCCAGTATTAATGTGAAGGCAGTCTTGTCACTAAGTGAAGCTGACCAGCATATAACAAAACCAGTATGTTGCAGTTGACATTGCTATAAATTTTTCATACCCACAAAATGACTTTTTAATGTGCAAAGAAACAGTAGATCTAAATTTTTACAATCAGTTATCTTTTTTTTTATGTTTATCAGCTGTGTAAATATATTTCAAGCATAGACATAAATAAATGAAATCTTTCTATGTCCCACAGTTGTGGATAAATATCCTACTAGCATGGGCATAATTAAATAAAATCTTAAACCTTTTCTGTGTCCCTCATTTGTAGATAAATATCTTACTAGATTGGGCATAATTAAATAAAATCTTATAATATAAAAGCGTGGTTGGTTATAGTCTACCCACACATATGACCTCTTACTTTGACATAGAAGGACCGTACATAAGCCGCTCTTTCATTTGTAAATTTGTATGTAATTATACCCATTCTTGTAAGATCTTTTTTTAGGATTATATAATTGTATTGTTCTGTTGGTATTTATATTATTTGTTTCATCATGAATCCAATTTTCTCATACTCAGAAACTAAAAAAATAAAAATTAAAAAAATTAATTAACTGTTTTATGAAAAGGCTCTGTAACTTTTTCAGTATAAGAGTTTTCTTTGAATAATTAACTTTATTGGCCTTTATATCAAAAACTGTGCAGATTATTATTCACTTCAAAGTTTTGTGACAGTTGTTGATGATAGATTTGAAAATATAATAAAGTCTCAGAGGATTAAGAGCTGATAAATAAGCAACTTTACACTCACTGACAACCAGTGGAGTAGGTGGTCACGATAATGTGAATGTACCCCTCCCATCCCTGCATTAATTAAATAACAGGCAGATTAGCTATGGATAATATAATGGATATAATATAGACATAGTCAATAGCTCTAGCCCCAGCCACCCAACAATTCTGATTATTTAGAATATAGAAGATATGAATAAAGTAAGTTACTCTGAGGTTCCAGTGGCAAACTATTTATTAATGAATAAACATTAGCTATAAGTGTGAATTAGATGGTACTCTAATTATGATCCTATAATGTCACTTTTCTACTAGTACTAATCATCGAGATGACCTGGCATGTAACTCGGAAAATGTCAGTATCGAAATGAATCTTAACAATTTCAGTGGCAGCACTGAGGTTGCTGACTTATCTCTTTTGTTCATTAGTGGTCAGGCCTCCCCTTCAGTGCATGTTTTATGGGCTGGATATGGGTACAGCATAAACAATGACCATGGGTACATTTTGGCACTGATGCAAGCCCAGGGATCAGTCCTTGGTGTATATGCTGGGGTAAAGGTGTAGTAGTTGTCACAGCAGTGGCATGCTGACATCTCTTTCTGAGTTCACTCTAGACACAAAATGACTACAGGTCTCTCTCTCTCTCTCTCTTTCTCTCAGACACAATAATATACACTATAGCTACTGATTAATACACAAAGTTATTTAGCAGGGGTGACATGAAAGGATGTGTGATAAGATGTTAGATGACATTACATGATACTCCTCTCACTTATTATACAAATTAATTAAATGTACAGCGTTTAATCACATATATAAAAGTATTTAAGTACAGTCAGCAGTGTTATTAATTTTGTTAAAAGAACATGAATTAGTCAAAGATAATCATTGTGTGTTAGACATTTTACAATTATCAGTAAGACAATTTGTTTATTACATTAATCACACAGTGTAACAAATAGTAAAACATTTGATCTAACATTTGCTGGAATAAAAGTGTTTCATGTAACTAGAATTAGTAAAGATGAAATAATAAAGTGTTTAACATATCATTTGTAATTTCTGCATTGCATTAGTGAAATATATTTTTTTCACCTTGATATGGCAGAGTTAATCCATTAGGATCTTGGCACATGTATTAATCAGCCAAGGGAGACAAGCTGTGTGTCCGCATTAGAATGGTAGAAAATGTCTAAGTTTGATGTGTGCACCATTTTTAAATCACTCACTGATGGGGCTGGAAAGGATTCTACCCTTAAAACCATACTTTTCAAACCTATTGGTAGTGTATAGAAATAAGAAAAAGTTATACCTCTTTCTAACCAATTTAGTAGTTGTAGCATTAGTATCACCAAGTTGTGTTGACAGTTCATGTGTCATGTATGCTGGAATAGACTTAAGTCAGAATGTGAGTTTCAATTTGTTCTCCTGAGGGATTTTGGGTAAGAGCACACAAAAGTGATGATAGTTTTTTTTTTTATTGCAAACAGTTTACATCTATTTTTAAATTTAATTATATAGAAAGTAGTGGTTAGAATAATATAACACTGAGAAATTTTTTAAAATTTCTTCTGAATTGCTTTCAGCTGCATTATAAAATGAAATATTTGTGTACAGAAATATAGAACCATCATAGGATCAAGTATAAATTGGTTTTCATTTTCTTCAACTCATTGTGCAGGCAAATTGTGCGTCAAAAATTGAGAAGACTGATGGCACTTTAAGAGTGGTGAAGGAAGTGGATGGCGGTCTGGAGACAATCAAAGTTAAACTCCCTGCTGTTGTCACTGTGGACCTTCGGTTGAATGAACCAAGATACGCTACACTGCCTAATATTATGGTCAGTCCCTGCCATATTTTGGTGTTGACATTCACAACTACTTAAGATATTTCTTTTTAAAGGTACTGTCTCCACAGAATGAACTTTACAAATAAACTGAAGTATAAAGATTATTCCTTTGAGATAAGTACTGCCTGCTTATTTTTTTTAAATTATGGACTCATATACTAATACTCTCTAAGCAAATGTACCCTTGTAACCCGCGGTTAAATCGGTGGTGCATATTTCCTTCCAAAAAAAAATAGTTTTGCACAAACCCTGTAGTCAGGGACTCTTCTGTGATTTGCTGTTTTAGACAAATAGCATTCATAAATTAAGATGCCATAGATACAAAATTGTAAAGTAACCTAATTCTAACCTTACTCTTAGCCTGCTGTGGCTCTATCTTTAGTGTTTATTCGTTTATTTCTGAAGACCCCCTAAGCTCTAATACAGTAGTTATTAGAGCTCATTAATGAAGACATTTAGGTAATATACACAAGTATTTTAACATTTAGCCAAGTGTTATTCTTGTGGATTTATATTTATTAATCAGCCTGATAACATTTTTAATGAACGTAAAAAATACACGGGGTCTCTTAAATAAAGGGAATAAGAAATGGAGAAAGGAAGGTGCAGAAAATGTCTGAGGCATGATGCACATCCTCTTGAAAGGGCCACAGAGGAAGGTTTGGTGGTGGTAGTGGTGGTGGGCTGCTGAAAGCTTAATTTAATGTTTTTGTTATTGAGTGAATAGTACTTACACTGGAATGAAACAGTAAATTATTCCAACCAGCAATAATGCATATACATGTATGACCTATTGTTTTGAAATTGTAAACAAACATTTGACAGAAAGCCAAGAAGAAGCCATTAGAAGCAAAGAAACCATCAGACTATGGTGTAGACATCAAGCCTTCCCACCAAATTCTAAGTGTAGAGGATCCTCCTATTCGACAGTCTGGGAAAAAGCTGGAGACTGTTGGGGAACTTGTTGCAAAATTGAGGGAACAAGGGTTGATTCCTTCTTGAGTGCAGTGGACATACTCCATGACCTACTTCACTGAATGTAAGTTTAACA
The DNA here is from genome assembly GCA_028829895.1 of Sinotaia quadrata. Taxonomy (NCBI): domain Eukaryota; kingdom Metazoa; phylum Mollusca; class Gastropoda; order Architaenioglossa; family Viviparidae; genus Sinotaia; species Sinotaia quadrata. The sequence continues at coordinate 124,679,186 of CM054179.1, read as the reverse complement.
CATTTCTTAACCATGTTGTTCTGTATTAAACAAATAGATTGATAGATAGACCAACTGATCCAACAGACTGACTGATCAAAGAGAGACGAATAACAGTGCTTAAAATATACCAATATTTAATATTACTATCTGACTTTTGAATCAATATATTGTGATTTCTAGACATATTAGTACAGACTGCATTCTTGAATGAGGGGTAATCAGTCTCATATTGCTTGAGTTACTGAGGAATGCAATATGCAGAATGGCACCAGATACTGATATAGCAGGTTCTAAAGTTGTTTCGTTGGAGATGTTCATGTGTATATAATTTTTGTCCTGCTAAGAATTTTTAGATGAAAATAACTTGTTCAGAAATTTCAATTAGCAAAACTGTGATTTGATAATTGCTTATTAATTCTTCCTGACTGTCATTGCAAGCTCAGATGTTCATATATAAAGCATCATTCTGAATAATAAAAGTTTGTTTTATTTCTATTTTCATCATTTAAAGCTCTCAGATTGTTTTGAATGTTATAACAGTTATAAAAATAATCTTTATTATTTTATTAACTCATCATTAAATTGCTTCATGCTAATGGTACATCTTTTCTTTTCCTGAGTGATCTGATAATATGCATTTAGCACAAGCATGATAGCAAAATACTTCATACTTTTTAAAAATTTATTTCTTTTCATCACATCCCTCTCTGAAATACATCAAAATTACAGATTTTAGGGTCAAACTAAAAAAAAAGGATGTTTTCTGAATTTATCCCATATTAAATAAATATCAGATATCTATAGTACAATTGTTTATTTTATTTTCACACATTAACTTTCAATTGATGCTCAGACTTTTAATTGTGTAGTGCTGTGAAGAGATTAAGGGATTCATTGCTGAAGTGTGTGTGTAATTAAGAAGCACTCCCATAGGAATGTATTCTTGGCTGTCTTTGATTAAATTTCTCACATTGGAACTAAATTATCTTTGAGGTTCACCATCATGTAATGAAAGTTCAGTCAAACTATTATATGCATGATTCAAAGCATAATTAAGATTAGTGTCAAATAAAAACAGAAAAATAAAATAGCCAAACAGTTCCCTTTTTCTTATTTCTTATAAAAACAAAGCTTTCTTTATTTGCACACAAATTACTGTGGTTAACCCTTTCATTTATAGTAATGTTTTGACAGTTTTAATTTCATTCCCAGAGTTTCATGAGTTGTTTTTTTCCCCCATCAGCACAGTAAGTATCCAACTTGAGAATGAAGTGACTCCTTATGCACATTTATATATGTTTCCTCCATCATTGGAATGAAAGGGATGATGTTTTTAAAGATCTTTTTTTTTTAACCATGCCCAGAGAATGTGATTGCTATATGTTGTAACTAATGCTTACATTCATTGAGGTCCTTTACTCACTTTGAAATATGTTTTGGCTTTGATTGAGTTGTGTATAGAGATATACTGAAAGTGATGTTATCTTAAAAATGTAGAGAGCCCTTTGGTTTGATTTTCCTGATATTACATATATGTGTGCTTTTTATAGTATAATCTATTTTAAATTAACTTTTAATTTTATGTACTTTTCTCTTTGTCAGACATTTATGTTGGAGAAGACAAGTCTTGCTGAATAGCATTTTCATACTTTTCCCATTCCATTGCACTTGTTCAATGTTGATTAATTTCTTTGTTCTATAAATAACATTATATCATGGGGATTTCATCTGTGATATATAGTGGAGTTTTCTTGTGTTATATATAGCAGAATTTTCTTGTGCAATATATAGTGGAGTTTTCTTGTGTGATATATAGTGGTGTTTTCTTGTGTGATATATAGTGGAGTTATTTTGTGTCATATATAGTGGAGTTATCTTGTGTGATATATAGTGGAGTTTTCTTGTGTGATATATACTGGAGTTTTCTTGTGTGATATATATACTGGAGTTTTCGTGTGCGATATTATATAGTGGAGTTTTCTTGTGTAATATATATACTGGAGTTCATGTGCGATATATAGTGGAGTTTTCTTGCGTAATATATATACTGGAGTTTTCATGTGCGATATATAGTGGAGTTTAATACATATTGGAGTGATCTTTTGTGATACATAGTGCAGTTTTCTATTGTGATATATATAATGGAGTTTTTTCCTGTGATATATACTGGAGTTTTCTCATGTGAAGCATTGTGGAGATTGTGATGTGGTGTGTGGGCCATTTGCATAAGTCAGTCTGTTTATAGTTTGGAGTGCTCAAAGTATATGGCAACAAAGTCTCATTCACACTTTAAGTACAGTCAATCGTCGGAGTTACTGAGCCTAGTACTAGAAATAAAAGGAAAGACAAGAATGGCTAATTAAATGAGCTCCCAAAGAGTGATGTCCCCTTTGATATTCCTACAGTACTACACAAATTAACTAGGACAGACAATTACAGTTTAAAGATATAAATTTAATGTGTACTATAATAGTATTAGATAATAATTGGAAGAACTAAATAAAATATTGCCTGTTGTACTAAATGGTATTATTCAATTATAAGTCTAAAGGTATCTGCTGTGTGATAAAGACTCTGGTAATTGGTTTAGGCCTAACTTATCTGAAAATTTGTGGCAGTGTCTCCTGTCGAATGACTGGCACTATGATTTACTGCTCATCCCTCAACATGTCTGCTGCAGGCTGAGGAGCAGTAGTATCAAGCTTACAGAATGGTGGCAATTAGGTCGCCGAGGCTTCAAGGGCCTCGGTTGTCCTGGCCTCAAGCACGTTTCTTGTCACAGCATCATAAGAGTCACAAAGAGCTCCAATCTGCAAGAATCAGTCACCCTTGTTCAGTATCAAATCAAATTATCTCCACACAGAGAGTTTAATTCGCTTACCTTCAGATCAGATAGTGTCAATTGGGATGCTAAATTAGCAAGTGGACATATAAGTTTCTGTCCCACAATAATTGTATTACTAAGCTGTTTTCTAACAACACATTTAGAGTGTTTAAAGATATATAATCCTAAAGTAATAATATCTTTGTAATAGACTACATAGTTATCAGACACCATGGTTTTAAGCGATGCACTCTAATTATTTATAGATACATACATCTTTAAACAATCACTGCTTACTATAATAGCAAAGAAATATAATAACAAGCAAGTTTTAACATATATAGTTAAACCAATTCATACTCATCCTAACTGGCACTAGAAATGTATATAATGATAACCGGGTCAGCTAAATATTGGCCTTTTACCCTGGGGGGAGACAGTGTGATTTATGCTCTGTTTCTGGCATATCCAACGCAAAATCGTGAGTTATATACCCTTTGTGGGTCAGGCTAGAAATTTACCTAACTAGCTCTGTTTCACCACATGGCACCAGAATGTCTAGACCACCCTGCAACCAGTCGAACTGAATCATGAATCGTTGTCAGTACTAAGCACTGGCTGGTAGTTATCGGCTCGGAGGAGAGAAGAATGTATAGCGATGACAGGTGAAGTCATGAGAGAACTTTGTGTCAGCAAGAAAATTTGCAAGTCCTAATATCAGTTCTTAACAGAGATTTCTTGTGTGAAACGTGGAGATTTCTTGTGTTATTGGAGTTTTCTACTGTGAAGGAGTTTACTTCTGTGACATATATTGGAGTTGTGAAATATTGTGCAGATTTCTTATGTGATATATAGGGGAGTTTTCTTGTGTGATATATTGTGGAATTTTTGTGTGATATGTAGTGGAGACTTCTTGCATTAAGTATGATGGAGTTTTTCTATATATTGTGTTTTACATATTTTAGGTGGTGGTGGTGGTGGAAAGAAAAATATTTAGAAAAATGGAAGTGAACACACAGACATAGATTTTTTTTTTTCGATGAGAGAAAAAAAATCATATATAAATGTCTTTACTAATATATGTTTTGCACATAAACAAATATACACACAAAAGAATAATTGCTAGGGTTATCAAGACATTCTATTTATGAAATTCACTGGTATGTGTTTGAACTGACTAAAGTGGCAATATCAAAATACATTCAGAATTTGAAAAGTAGGTTAAAAAACCCAAACAAAACAGAAAGTTTATTTTGTCAACACATTGTTAATTTGTACCAACATTCACTTACACACACAAACACTAACATATTACCTGATCAGCAGCAGAAATTACTCAGTGAGAGAATTTGACTAAACATATATAAGTATTTCTGTTTCAGATTGGACTAAACATGTAGTTTTGTTTCAAATATGCTAAATATAAATAATGTTTCTGTTTTGAAATAGTCTTTATATGTAAAAATGAATACATACTTGGAAATGGGAAAAAACATTAAGCAGTTTTGTTTGGAAATAAAATAAATATAAATAAATATTTGTTTGAAATTGGAAAAAATGTGTGTAAATAATAAAAACTCTTTGCCCGCATCCAGAATATGTTTAATTTGTTGTCTTCCCATCCCACCTCACCCCATTCGCTTTTTGATGAATTACGAGTATTTAGATTTAGGCAAAAATCACAATTATTTAGTAATTTTACCTTTTTATCATTATTATGTTTTAATATTTATTTAACTGTTATATTTATTTTGTTTATTTGAGATATATATGTATAATTTTATATGTTTGTGTGTGTGTGTGTGTTTTCTGTTGTTTCAATATAAACATAATTAGAGAAATAAATGGAAATTTTAACATCATCTATGTTTCCAGTTTAACATATGATATTCAAAATTAAGTTTGTTGCTAAAGATAATTCATTCTCTTTGTTACAGATTTATTGCTGGACAGCCAAGAGGTAAATGTTTGCAGAGTTATTTAAAAGTTTCAAATTTTTTAATTTTTTTTTTTTAACAAGACAAAACGAATGTCTTGTGTGTTAACTGCAGATCATCAAAACTGCTATTGCTTGTGGTGTACCAGATTAAAAAGAAAGATTTAATGTTTAGATTGCTTTGTTATATCAGATAAAAGACAATGAGAAGTTTTAGCAAATCCACAGTGTAGTGGCATCAGTGCAACAGAAAAAATGATAATGGGAACTAGCAGATCTCCTTTCAGACTGGTTTCCAGAAATGTCGATTAATTTTTCATAAATTGTGTGTTTTGATTCTGTGTCTTTTGGTAAAAGTGCATATGTTTGTTTAACAGTTTGTACATAATCTGACTTGTTTGGCAGAAAATGTTAAATAATAATTGAGATAGCTGTATTTACTGATGTAATATAACGTAAATTTTATTTTCCTGTCCAGAGTGAAATATGCCTCAATAAGCCAGCTGTATTGTTACAAACTTAAGTTCATCCCTAATCTGAATACTGTTCTATTGCAGAGTTTAAAAGTAACCATCTTTGGTCATTTGATTCATGTTTATTTCAGGAGTCCACTACTACAGTAAGAGCTTCACATCTCCGCATTGCTTTTAGTCAGCTGTTTCATGAAACCATAAAAGTTTACCCTCTTACTATAAAATATATTTATGTATAAGTTATTTATAGAAAATATAAATAAATGAATAAATAAAATGTTAATCAAAGTGTTTTGGTGGGAGAAGAATGAAAGGAAATATGAGTTTGTAGAATGCTGCTAGATTCCTGACAGATACCAAAACATACCCACAAACTACACACACATACACATGCATGCTAAAGCTGTGGACAGCAGTCTGATACTTGAAGCAATTGATATTTGTGTGTTTGCATTCTGATTGTGTTGGTAGAGGAAATACACAAAAATGTATTTATTCATATCTGTACGGAATATTATAACCTTTTTCTATTATGACCAAATTACTATTTTTTTTATTTTAGGCTATTATATTTAGTTTCCATTTCATTGTTACAACTACAACAAAAAATTTGTTTGCTACATTTTGAACATATTCTGCTTTCAGAAGTGATACTGATAATGGTAAGAATAGAAAAACAATTTCTGTCAAATTATTATGTATTTTTCATTTGTGATTCAATGTACCAAAGCCTGCAGCTTTCCTGGTGAACATTATATACTGTTGTAATGTTATAAAAGTAGACAGTCTAATGAAACACTGTTGAATAAAGGATTTAAATCTTAATGGTGTCCTTAGTTTTGTTTGGTTTTAGATAATATTTACCTCTCTCCTTCATCTTTGTGTTTGCCCTGTTACAGTCACCCATGCTGTAATTTTTTTATGAACAGTACTTGTACAGAGTTAATGAATAAAATAAATATCACCTTACATATTTGCCATATTTATATGCAGTAGAAAGAATTCAATAGTACTTTGTTGACAAAGATTTTAATCTTTTTAGCAACATAGTGGCATGGCATAAAAAAAACTGGCAAAACAAGCCTCAGTTCACAAAATAAAAATGTTGTGCATGTACTGTGGCAAATTGTGAAGCAAATATTTATAAATTAAGGACTCACTATACAAGATGAACCACCCAGTAAATAACTGGAGAAGAAGCATAATAATAAACTGACTCTTGTGCTTGACAGTTACACACCCCACACCCTTAAAGAAATAATTGAATTTCATAATTAATTAACTGAAGAAGCATAATAATAAACTGACTCTTGTGCTTGACAGTTACACACCCCACACCCTTAAAGAAATAATTGAATTTCATAATTAATTAACTGAAGAAGCATAATAATAAACTGACTCTTGTGCTTGACAGTTACACACCCCACACCCTTAAAGAAATAATTGAATTTCATAATTAATTAACTGAAGAAGCATAATAATAAACTGACTCTTGTGCTTGACAGTTACACACCCCACACCCTTAAAAAAAATCATTGAATTTCATAATTAACTGAAGAAGCATAATAATAAGGCTGATCCTTTTACATGACTACCCAGAAGAAAAAAGCTTTTGATTTGAAATGTAATTTACAATTAGGTACGAAATATTTCTCTGAAGGGGTCGGCAAGTGCATACTTTAAAAAATAAAAAACGCGTCATTTATCTTCTTGCAGACATAAATAGGAAATTACTTTCATCTTCGCACAGACAGCTACAATTGTGTTATTGTTTTCTCCATTATTGGGATTTAGCGACGTATGCCTTGTACAAAGGCGACACTTCTTAGGACCGGGAGGGCGTTTACCGATATTATTTTTTTCTCTCTCTCCAAATTTTCGTAATTTAAGCCAACTTCGCTCTACATCCTACTCTGTTTTTATTGGAAATCAAAGATTTTCCCTCGTGATATATGCTACATCCTGTATACAGGGATATATATATAAGCCAGCGTTTAATATATTTTGGACACTTAGACGATATCCGTAAATTGGGGGTGGGTGAGCATAGTTTCTGTAACGATCGAGTGGAGTTTTCAACAGAATGTGCACGTGTATGACGGGTCACACCACCTCATGTTTTGCTGTTTGCCGACCAGCAATGGCGGGTCACATCAGGTCATGTTTTGCTGTTTGCCGACCAGCAATGGCAGGTCACACCAGGTCATGTTTTGCTGTTTGCCGACCAGCCATGGCAGGTTACACCGTTTTGACTTCATGACTTCCGGTATGATTGGTCTCTCCGTGCGCACTACCATTTTCCGAATATCATCTCTGGAGACCGATGTATTCGTCGTCATCAACAATGGACTTTGCCGGAGCTCTGACGTCATGGGGCAGGCATCATTTTGACAGCTAGCAATCTAAAAGCACATTCATTACGGTTCAGTGAGACGAAGTCTACATGTACTAACTGCAAATAGTTGACTTGACGGTCATTTTGTTTGTCATTGCGAATGACTTGTCCACGTGACCTGAGTGCTGTTTTTCTTTGTAGCTGTTTAGCAAAGTTGTCATGCATTTTTACCACTTTATACTATTGTGTTTCGCTGTCATAATAGTGCTGGAGTTTTCTCGATTCAATTTGTCTCCATATTCATTAGTCTGGTGTGGTTGCGTGAGTGTGTGTGTGTGTGTGTGTGTGTGTGTGTGTGTGTGTGTGTGTGTGCCTATGTTATTTGTTTTGTATTTGATGTATGCTTAATTATTTTGTCACTGCGTTTAATGTTGCTTTTTATTGAGCAGCATAAACGATCACATACGTGAGCAATTAGTTTATTTTTCTGAAACTGTCAGTTGCATAAGCATACTTCACAGTTTATCATCAAATTGACGGTTCAGCAACAAACTAGTTCCGTCGGCACGACCAACATATGGGAAACAACTCTTAATCTGTTCACCCACAAAAGAAAAAGAGAGTTATTGTTTTAGTCGTAGTCACGTGTTATGTAAACGGTTGTAACGAAGCTTAACTTTAGCTAACCCTAGAATCATCTCGAAAGATGTACACATAACGCCGGAAAATAATGTCAGAGAATGAGTCCTTCTACCAGGAAATTGTTTTACAGGACGTAAAATCTCAGCTTTGGGGTCAGACCACAACACAAGGGTAGTACAGAAGAGGCATTTCGTCCTTGTTGGTTTGGCAATCATCACTAATACTGTAAACATGACGTGGGTTAAACATATAGAGCGATGTCTGCTACTTACTCTGCTTAAAATGCATATCTTTTGTTTTCCTGTTGATTTATGTTACTTAATGTGTGTATAAGTGTATGCAAGTGATGAAATTAAACTTCCATCTATCATTACTTCGCATAATAAATGAAATGCAGTACAAATGTAGACTTACAATCTTTTTTGTCACACTGTTATGATAATTAATTTGCTACTTTTACATTATCTACCTCCAGTTACAGATGTGAAATGTTTACACTCTGTGGTTTTAAACGATTGCTTTCTTTCTTATTTATTTGCTCGTTTATTGACAGTTTACTTCTAATTTATTTTTAAATTGTGTGTGAGAGAGAGCTTATTTGATTCTTTTTTAAAATTAAACTATTTGTTTGTTGGATGCCGAGACATAAGATGGCGAGCGACATTTTCTCTGACCTTGACATTCATCAGGTATATATGACATTTTAGTGTTCAGCTGTTAGATGTTATTTTGCAGATGTCAAAGAAACATTTTTGCACATAGCCAGTTCTCTTATACAACAAACGCACATATCTTTCAAAGGCATTCAGTATAATTCTCTGTGTTTAAGAGAACAGGAAAAATGCTAGCAGATACATGTCTCCTCTCCACATGAATCAACATAATTCACAATTTTGTTTTATCATTCATTCGTGGCAAAAATTACTGTAACCGCTGTCTGAAGATAGTTATTTTTGTATACTCGGGTATAGTAGTGAAAACTTTTATTTTAAAGTTTCTTTATTTTTTTCTTCATAACCGCTCATATATAAATAGAAGCTAACAAAGTTGGTTACTGTAACACTTTTGACAGGGTAGTGATTATTCAATCTGACAATATTTCTGTTGTCAGTTGCGTTTTATCAGCAAACAGTTATCCCTTTCCCTTTCTCATTTCTTATACTACCACTGTTTATTCATTTTGATTTAAAATCACTGATAATATAGATCTAAGACATCCATCAATATCAAACGCCAAAGTAGGTCAAGTCGCTGTCCTGTACACGTATTTTGGAAAATATGTGTTATTTCTTAGCTTACGCGGAATTAATTCATTTGTTTAGTGTATTCATCACTCCAATGATACCTCTATTCCTTAGCCGAAGCCTGTTTTCCTAAGTTCGAATCTGTTGCTACAGCAAAGTAAAAATGGCCCCCGGGAACGAAACAGGATGCTTCGTGACGTCACTCAATTGGATTGTCTCTTGCTTCTGTTCTCTACTCTGCTAGTCTGACACAAATCAATCAGAGCATATCTACGTGGAATAAGCCCCGCCATTCAAAATTTGTTGTTGACCTTTCTGTTGTGCCAGTTAACGTTAGTGCAACGTTTCCTGGCGGTTTGAGTTTGTCCCAAAATTTGTGTGCGGAATTTTGAAACTGCCGCGCACCTTAGAGGGAACATTGACTGAGTATTTAAATGCAAAAGTGTTGGATTTGAAAAAAAAAACCCTTGTAGGGCTGTGATGGTTAGAATACTAATACTAATGTCAAATATATGTTTCTATTTATAGAGATAAGGAGGAGGAGGGGATGTAAACAGAGAATAAAGAATGAAACGTCTTTTAAAAGCTGCTAAACCGCCTCATCACATACAGTACCCCGAAGAATCATGTCACGAATGGAAAAGAAGCGGAATACTTATCACTGACATATCACACATATGATTACCACTTCCTGCTAAAATGAGATGCTCAAAATAACGTTAAGTCTTACGAAGCGAAAAAGTAATAACCAGAGCGATTTCTTCCTAAGTGATGCTCGCGCGTCCACACACAAAAAAAAAAAAGAAGGAGAAAACACTTAAACAAATCGTTAAATGTGCTGTAGGTATTCACCTTTAACCTCTTGTTACGTAGATTTTTCATGAGACCATAGCTAGTTGATCACCACACACACACACAGTATGCTGAAAACTCAAAACTCGCCCTCAGCGTAAAAATCTGGTTTAAACGGACATTGCCACAAGGAAAGGACAAAGTGATGCTTCTGATAAATGTTCTGCCTATTATCGGATTGGCGGAGATTGGGGTACAATGACGTCAGTTGCAGGTAATTTAGAACATCGCCAGTTACAGATTTTCTCTCTCTCCAGCACGACAACCATCGTCCATACTTGACATAAATAACATTTTGTATTCACATCCCACTTTAACTTTAAAGACGGGTCATTTCACAAAGTAAATATAACCCGACCCTACTATTTAAATGCACTTTTTCTTTCTTAGATAAATGATTCGCCAGCACCCTGTTCCAGCAAGAACATATTTGCAATCATACAATTTCTTCTGTGTGGGTTTTATTTAAATGAAAATATACAAGAAAATAATTGACCTTTGACCTTAAAACAGACAATAAATAACAATCCATAGTATTCGGGGACATTACAAAAAAATAACTTTGTGCGAAAACGTGAAACCCTGAAAACTTAATCACGCAGCAGTTTCATGATATAAGGAATTTCCCATGGGTTTTTCGCACACATTGCGTTGTTCTTTTTATTCACATCAGGCATTTTTTTTTTTTTTTTTATGGGAGATTACCGCTAACTTACACGCCTCAGCCAAATTGTAGTGAGAGATGTGTTTAGTTGAGAATGAATGATAACACAGAAGTCCAACTGACTGCTTCAAAATTAGCTGTTTCCACCAGCCGAAGTTCCGAGTTAAATATGTTTAGTAGCAAATAAATGATAATAGGAAAGTCCAACTGACTGCTTCAAAATGAACTGTTTCCACCAGCCGAAGTTCCGAGTTAAATATGTTTAGTAGCAAATAAATGATAATAGGAAAGTCCAACTGACTGCTTCAAAATGAACTGTTTCCACCAGCCGACGTGCAGAGATAAATATGTATTTTTGTTGCGAATGAATGAATGGTAACACTAAAGTCAAGTTACTTCAAAATTAACTGTTTCCACCAGCCGAAGTGTTGAGAGAAATATGTATTTTTGTTGCGAATGATGTCTTTTACTAGTTCTGTCTTGATGTCTTTTATTAGTTCTGTCTTGATGTCTTTGCTGGTTCTATTGCCTCAGAGCATCAAAAAATAAAAAAGTCATTTCGCTCTATGGTGTACAGACTACCTGATGATGATGACGATGATGGCGGTGATGATGATGATGATTAATCTTTTAAAACTCTAAACGTTGTACAATAATCAAGAGTACAACAAGAGTACAATACCTGTCCTTTGTAGAATCAAACATAAACAGCTTATTTTTACAATTCATTTGACTGCGTCTGGTGCGAAACACCTTAACTGATTTCGATCCGTGTGCTCGGCTGAGAGTTTTACACACACACACACACACACACAAATCACACAAAATGACGTTCTCAATATCCCCCACGTTGAAACTGTGACGGTACACCAAAGGGTACTCGCCCGATCTTTATATTCTCATGACTTCAGAAGACTGCTAGACTCGTCAGAGTAGATCCGACTTTAGATCCCACTTTTCGCATCTACCCATTACGTCATACTTACGACACTGGCCATATTATACAATGCTGGCCGACCTAGTCCTCTAGGTTGTAATAATTCTGACGGACAGAACAGATCCCAGCTGTCTGAGTCCCCCCACCAATGCAAACCTCAAAGCCTGCACCACACCAGACTGATGACAATGCCTATCCAAAACATGCCAGCCATCAAGGTCAAGTGGCTGCCAGACTAAAATACTCTTGCTCTGTGTAGTGCAGTGGACACCAATCAAAAATCGAACAATCAGAACGCGCTCACTTCAAATTGATTTTGCAAGAATCTTTCTGCTACCATTATTTCTATAAATTTTAATCTATCCCTAAAGTTGGATGGTTTTGCATTTTCATTTTTAACTGTTCATCTATTACGTCAGGCTGGGATTTGGGGGTCCTTAACCGTTTTTTAAAATTCATAATCAATGTGATATTTTAATGTTGGCATACTTTGTAATGCCTGACGATGCTGTGGGTGGTGGTGCGTGCGTTGGCCACGATAGGGTTTAAATGCCGACCCAGTCTTTTCTAATACATTTCTGAAAACCCCATGCCACTGAAACTATGCCTTATGGACAACGCCCTTTTGCAAGACAGGGGCCAATGACCTGAAATGAACTGCCGTTGAATCTCGGACGGCGTTGAGACCGTTATTGTTCTTGAGAGGGTTTTCAAACACGTGTTTTCCAGCAAAAGCATCTCTGCCAATTCTCTTTTTCTAGAATTTTTTTTTTTAGGCGTGACAGTATAGACCTGTTCTTTCGTTATAATTATGTGTGATTTGGGGGTTTCTTTTCCATGTGTCCGTTCGTCTGTTTTATGAACACTGTAATTCACTTTCGACCGTGTTCTTGGTTGTATGGTTTCAAGTTTTTCGTTATTTCAAGTTATGCAATTATCCCTGTATTGAGATTTTAAAAAAAAATACTTATAGCTCTTAAAGATTAAGTGGCTTATTTAAGCCACATATCTTGTATAATAATTAATGAGTTTGGGCGTGGACGATAAATATTGATAATTCAGTCAATCAGCACAACTACGCATTAATGATTTAATAATTAAAACAAATAAGTTCAATAAAAACAAAATCTACTTAGAACAACGGCAAAATCCTGGGCTGGGGGGATGTGTGAAATGAATACTGTTTTAACATTCTAATTTATTTTTAAACTGCTGAAAGTGCTGCAGAGCGTAGTGTTTTATTGCAGTGGCTCATTTCACGTAGGACAGAACTAGGTAGCCGCTGCTGCCAGATGCCACCACCACCACCCCAACCCCGTCACCACCAATGCATCACTAGCACATTTCTTTTAGCCAGCCTTTATTTAACCTTCGCTTCTCAATTGTCGGAGACGAGGCACGCGCTCAACAGATGTGGTGACGTCAGTAAAATAAGCATTTACAATCCGATAAAGCAGATCCACCCAGCAATGACGTCAAAGTGACCTCATATATCGCTCAGAACAAACTTGGACCGGTATTTTTGGCGCACGGCACGTTTCCTAGGTGGCCTTTCTCTGTAATCCTGTCTAAGCCTGGTTGGCTCAAACCTAAATCGAGAACAACGTACTCCAATGCACATTTCTAAGTCTTCGAAAAAGTATTTGTTAGCAAAACCGTGACTCTGCGTGCGTGATGGGGGAAAATTCCATACTACCGATTAACTATTCAAAAAATAAGAGTCTGCAGGTTCTTGAAGACCTGAAATTGAGAAGTAATGAGAAATAAAATCGTCCGCTGGACCCAGCTGCGAGATCAAGAGAGTGCAGTCTGGTTGTATCTCAGTTCTAGGTCCGTGTCTATCTTTTCAGCCTCAGTCTCTCAGTCTAGTTCTTGGTATATCTTTTCATTATATACATTTTTTTTTTTTATAAATTGAACTATATGTTGACTGTCATAAGATAACGCTATATTTTTTAAATGAAAGTTAAGTTTGTTATTGGTCTTTTGTTTTTAATTTTAACATTACTATAAAGATTGATAATTCATATATAATTTTTCATTTAGGCAAATAAATGAGAGGTACATATGGAAATAGCTGGACTGAATAAATGACTTAAATACATCATATATATATAAGATTTCCATTCAGTATGATAGTATTGACATACACATAAATACATGAAAAAAGACAGACAGGCAGACTGGTCGTCGGATTAATTTTTGGTAGACAAAAAAGAGATATAAACACAGTTGTATGTTCCTCGTTAATTGCTTCATATAACTGATATGAAATTGTGTGAGTGTGTGTGTGTGTGTGTGTGTGTGTGTGTGTGTGTGTGTGTGTGTGTGTGTGTGTGTGTGTGAGAGAGAGAGAGAGAGAGATTGAGTAAGGATGAATAGAATTGTGGCTGGTTATAAAACTTTGATTTTCCTGTATTCGTGATCTGTCCTTTAGGGACTATAATGTTTTAGTTGAAGACTAGTTAACATTTAAAAGTACTTTTAAAAGTAATATATTTGTCGTCAGTGTTGATTGTTATTATTCTTGAATGCTTACAGACCACATAAGTGGCATGACTACCGTGACCTTGAACGCTTGCAGGCCACATAAGTGGCAACATGACTACTGTGAAGTAAAGATTGCAAACTTATGCACCCTGAATGCTGCATAAATAAAGTTCGTGTTAACATCACCGTTTTAGTAAGGAGCCCATTTCGTTTTCATTTTAAATGCACGCTGCGTGAATGGTTGTCTGGATTTTACTTTCAGGAGTTTTTTTTTTAATATTTGTGCGCAGTGGTGTAATAAATAATACTCAGATTCCACGCAGCCACCGACTACAGGAAGAATGTCCGCCGCTGTTTCCTTTTGCGAACCGTTGGATGCGCAGAAAGTGCTGGAAGAGATAGGTATGCCGCGTGCTTGTAGTCACGTTCTGGGTGTCTGCCCTTTCAGCCAGTTTATCACGTTTGTCGTCACATTGTGGGTCCACGGCATTTTCAGCCAATTTGTCACCCTTTCCAGTCATTTTCTGGGTCCCCGGCATTTTCAGCCAGATTATCACCCTTTTCCGTCACGTTCTAGGTACCCGGCATTTTCAGCCAGTTTATCACCCTTTTCCGTCACGTTCTGGGTCCCCGGCATTTTCAGCCAGATTATCACCCTTTTCCGTCACGTTCTAGGTACCCGGCATATTCAGCCAGTTGGTCACCCTTTTCCGTCACGTTCTGTGTCCCTCATCTTCTTCAGCCATTTTTTCTTGCACTTGTCGCCCTCTTGGTCCTCCTTCCTCTACAACCCGTTCAGCGCTTTTGCTTGTAAACACTTGGATTACAAGTACACATGCACTTATATATACATACATGCACGGGTTTAAACACAAACACACGAGTGCGCACATACATCTGAGTCCGTGAAACGTTGGAGGTTTACTTCGCTGTTTACTTACAATTGTTCTTAATGGAAATGGCCATCAGTAGGTTACAATGAAAAAGAACTCATTTACATAATTTATTTCATTAGAGACCTATTATAGACTCACGTAATTACTGACTGAATACCGTTACTTTACTGTATAGCAACTGTAGTAAATGTAAATATTGTTTTGCTGCCTTCTAGAGTTAACAAGAACATATCAAATGAAGAGCCGGTCACACTTTCTTTTCACAAGACTGTTACTGTAAAACAACAATAAATGCATTATTTATAATATTACGAATAGGTGTTGTTTTCATAATTTCATCCCCCCCCCCTCAAGCCACCACGTTTACTGTTTCTTTTTAATGCATAGATAAACAGTAAGTACAGTTTTATTTTATACTAAAGTACAGATTTATTTTATTCAAATACTCAACCAAACAGACACACACACACACACACACACACACTAGCAGACTTCTTCCTCACGCATGGGTGAATGCGGGTCATGTTTCCATTTCTTCGCCTAACAGCTCAGTTCAAATCCTTCAATGTCTGTTTTCAGTGTGTCCTCTTGTGAAATTCTGTTCAAAAGTTTTGAAAAGGACAGTACATTAGTCAAGACCACTCCTGACCAAAGGTATCTTCTTTTTAAAAATAATTGTTTTAGAAACAATTCATCATGCATGAACGAATCCTACCACTTGTCTTGTAGTGATAGCCATAAGAATGAGCACAAAAGTCAACTCTCACTACACTCGTACCTTAGACAAAAGTAACACTATTCATGTCAAGTAATCTATTTCATTTAATTTGTTATATGTATATTTGATTGTTGATTTAATAAATGTATTGTTAAATATATTGACCTTCTTAAGCATATTGGAGAGGAAAGTGGGTGGATGGGAGTTTGCTAAATATAGATGTCTTCTCCTTTAGTAGGATGTTTTCTACTTATGGAATATTGTGTGACAATAAATGTTTATCTTTAAAGGTATGGAAGAGAGGAAAGAGTTACAGCGCACGTATATCCGCCAAGTGAGAGACGAGTGGTGTCTGCTGGAGGATAATTAGTAAAAATAAATTAAGATTCTCATCACTTGTAATTAGTTTTGGATGAGTCATTAATTAATAATAATAATATCCATTAACTAAGTGCATCTATCTATCTTAGTTTTGTCTAGCTATCTACCTGCTTTATTTAAACAAGCATATACTTATTATCGTCATATTTTAGTTTCACTCTTGAAAACCGTTCATATCAAGCCAGGCAAGAGATGAAACATTGGCACAAAATATGCAAGAAGGTATATGCATTTCTTAGCAAAAATGTTACAACTTTATGCATATTTTGTTGCTACCTGAATGTATGATAACGAGTCACATCATCAGCATCCTTACATCTTACAACCACTTCATCGACATACATATTGCAACCACATCAACGACATCCTTACATCTTGCAACCACTTCATCAGTATCCTTACATATTGCAACCACTCCAACATCCTTATATATTGCAACCACTTCAACGACATCCTTACAAATTGCAGTCAATTCAATAACAGCTTTTGTCTTTAGTGACATCTTTAGAAATTATATCTACTTCTGTGACATCCCACAAAATGCGATCCAATGACATCTTTATAAGCTACGTCCTCCATCTACCAAAGTGTTTTTTTTAATTTTAGCTCAAGACTGTCATTTAGAACAAATTTTAGTGTTGTATTATTTTTTAGTTCAAGACTATCATTTTGAACACTTCTTAGAAAAAAGGATATCCATCTTTGTTTTAGAGCTATTAAATTGTTGGTCATATTTTTGACTTGTGTGAGAAGACTTTTTCAGCCCTGTCAGTCATGAAAACCAAACAGAGAAACCAAATGGATGTCAATGCAGTGCTTTACATGTCAGAAACAATGCTGCAGCAATGGTTATCAAATAAGCAGCAACAGATTTTGCACTAGCTTTATTTGAATTAAAAATTGCTTTCTCAAAAGTTCAAGATGTTCTATTGTTAGCTAATTTTGTTTACTGTTACTGTTGGTTAAGTAACTATAGAATTTTCATTTTATAATATTAGATTTAAAACCTAATACACAAACTACTATATAAATAATGGTTTTTATTTCTACTTTAGTGATCCGCGAAATATTTTTCCTATTTTCACCGATCCGCAGATGTAGAAAGGTTGATAACCACTGACTTAGACCACTGTGTTAGCGTGACTCACATGCTATATGTTGTAGTTTGTCACCTGCAATTACTTAACTATCATGGCTCTCTGTACCAGGGGGTTCGAGCTACCTTCTAAAACTATCACTCTTCTATTCCATATTATCCATTTCCCATCTTTTAACACGTTTAACCAGCCATAAGGTGTTTTGAGGATTAGCTAAGGTTACGGGCATGCCCGGGGCAGTGGAGAATTAGCGTCTTGCCCATCTCCCAGCAAAACGTCACAGTAGTCACTAAGAAATGTCACTTTGAATGCAGACACTTAGATATTCTGTCACTTTATTCGAGCGCACACTTAGAACTGCGTTCATTATGAATGCATACACTATGAAATGCGTTCAGTTTGAATAGTCACAAAGAAATGAGTCCCTTTGAATGCAAAGTTAGAACTGCATACATTCTGAATGTAGGACTACGAAATGCGTTCAGTTCGAATACAGACACTTAAAAATGCGTTCAGTTTGAATAGTCACAAAGAAATGAGTCACTTTGAATGCAAAGTTAGAACTGCATTCATTCTGAATGTAGGACTACGAAATGCGTTCAGTTCGAATACTGACACTTAAAAATGCGTTCTGTTTGAATGTTCCAATTTTGCTTCGAGCTCCTCAGGAACCCTGTCTAGAGGCGTTTGTCGGAGTCCATGTTTTAGCACTTTTAATATATATATAAGCGGCTATTAAAGTACGTCTTTCTTCAACTCTGACGTACACGTATATATTTTAAAGAGCGAGGTCAGGCGAATGGTGGGGAATCTTTAAATAAACCAAATCTCTTATCTGCTCTCTCAGTGCGCGTTCCTACGGTACGGAAGTAGTAAAGGTTCTTGGATCACACAGAAAAGTTAACTGCACAGAAAAGCGGCTAAATGAGCATCAAAACCAAGTGCACCGCCAGCACACGTCTGCAAACCTCTGTAGGGGGTCTTTCAAATTACAGATGTTGCAGCCACTAACACGAGCTTTGAAAAATTACTCTCCCCTCCAATTCAGTTGGGGTAGGGTGAGGAAGTAGGGTTTATAAATAGAAAAGAAAGCATGATATTAAAATTAGACAATGACAATTTACACAGACATATGGAATCATGCACGCACACAGTGAGGATGTTACCACAAAGACACACTGAAAACGACTTGAGTATGAAACAGCCAACTCAGCCAAAGTGTTTCAGAACGACACAATTTTTGATTCTCCCACAGAGACCAAATTGGAGTCCCTGTGCTTTTATTTTTTTTTCTTTCGTCAGTCATGGTGACTAGATAACTGCACACGACATGAATTAATTACGTCACAAATTCAACAACTCACAGTCCACAGGGACTGCTTTCAAATCGTTAAGTGTCCATAGGTCTTCACTACGAAACAAAAATACGTGTACACAATATACAATGCGGACAATGTATAAACTCTAGTCTAAACATATTCACCAATGTAAAAATGTCCAAACGTACTTTTCACCCGATTCATGGCTCAAATTTGTCTCGTACCGGGATAGTTTTCACGTGCGCTCAGCACACAGGACATAATGAGTTATAGAGAGGAAGGTGCGATTGTGTATGTGTGCGCTTGTGTGCAGGATAATGTTTATGCATAATACATGTTTCATTTTATTTAAACAGCATTGTT
Organism: Sinotaia quadrata; assembly: GCA_028829895.1. Lineage (NCBI taxonomy): Eukaryota > Metazoa > Mollusca > Gastropoda > Architaenioglossa > Viviparidae > Sinotaia > Sinotaia quadrata. The sequence continues at coordinate 124,660,033 of CM054179.1, read as the reverse complement.
ATTTCAACAAACCACACAGTGACAAAGAGGGACGGGGTTATTAGGACATAGTTCATTGTACTGTACCTATGGCAACATCGAAAAAACTGACAAAAATAATCTAGTAATTTGCATACAAAACTTCACAAAACTTTCATCAAATGGAGAAGAAAAAATGTACACTATCTGGGTTCTCATGATGGCTTTTCTGAAGTGTCTTAGCTGCGTTTAAAATTTTAAACAAAACAAATAAAAAGATAAGTAATTTAATGCGAAAGGGAATTTACTTCATTGAAGGCAAGAGAAATTGGCAATCTGCAGGCAAGGGAAGGAATTCAGTTTGTAGGCAAGCGGAAAGAATTCACTTTGCAGACAGAAAAACTTAAGAAGGCAGGATGGGAGAAGGTGTGTGTGTGTGTGTGTGTGTGTGTGTGTGTGTGTGTGTGTGTGTGCGTGCGTGCGGGCGTGCGTGTGATGTGTGTGTGCAGAAGGGGGAAACGTAAAGGTGAGGAGAAGGAATTAATTTTGTAGGCAATGGGAAGCAACTCGGTTTCCAGTCAAGGGAAAAAGAATTTGCTTGACCACGTGGTAGAACAACCCAGAAAAAAAACAAAGCTGCATAAGACATTTCAAAGTCGCATATGAACCCTCATGAAATTTCAACACTTAGTTTGAAAACCATTTACTTAATGACATAATGATCAAATTTCATGTGTACCACTACAATGATATGTATACACTAACACAGCAGATATAAACTAAAACCACAAACAAGAATAATATGTACACCAAAGCATTTAGAGATCAGATAGGGAAGTAAAATTTAATTTAAAAAAAATATAGCTTTGCAGAACAATCTGCAAGTAATCTTTCAAATAAGAAAGAAAGAAAGAAAGAAAGAAAGAAAGAAAGAAAGAAAGAAAGAAAGAAAGAAAGAACGAAAGAAAGAATCCAAACTTTTGACATGATGAAAATAATACTAAAGTGATGTGCTCAACAAAGAAATATAGCTCTATACTAAACATAATGTTCACTCAAGTATGTACAGATGAATATGGATACAAGAAATGATGACATTATAGTGTAATATAGAGGACGGCCTAAGATATTATAAATCATGACATTGTTACTTTGTTACACAAGAATCTCAATGATACATTAGAGCACAATGTTAGAACAAATGAAAAGTATAGTTTTCAGATCACCGGGACTGGGCGATATGCAAAGAGGCTGCAAAGGTTTTGGTCTTAAATACTTTTATAAATAAATTTTATATTTCAACAGAGACGGACAAGCTAGAGAGCAAAGGAAATAAAGAATAAAGAATAAATAAATGAAAGAAAAGTTTTTAAAAAATTGTTTTGAAAAGGACATATAAGAAAGCAATAAATGCATTGTAAAAGTACATTTTCTGTTTTATATTTACACCAAAATAGAAAGTACTCAAGATTCAGTTTAGGAAATATTTCGATATCTCTAGTTATGAAAAGGTTTTGCAGTCATTAAAATAAATCAATAAACATGCAAACAAATCCATATAGAGATTTCAACTAACAAAGGAATAAATATTCATTTTTACTACTTAATGATAAACATTTCTGGTTATTCTTGCGGTACCAAAATACATAACAGAGATTTCACTAGCAATCTCAAGTAACAGAGTATATGTAATAACTTTTATAATTTGCTAGTCCGTTCTCCTAGTTTCTTCTGTCTAATATGCACACACAATTATAAATTACATGTTTGACATATTTAAATATTGTTGATATTTCCACTAACTCAACATAGTAACAGATTTGTGACTCTGAAAGAAGAGTAGCAACAAAAAAAACCCCAACCCATTAGTTTCTATGTGCTTTTCTAAATATATACAATAGGAATTACATGGTGGATGCAGTTTTTTTCTTAATAACAGTAGAAAAGATTAATGTACAATGATATATATATATATATATATATATATATATTTACTTTTTAAATTTCAGATGCAATACATATGTGATCTTGTATTTAATTTGCAAGTAAAAATTTAAAATACATATATTTGTTTGTGCATCAAGGTTCTGCGACTTAGCCAATAACATTTCTCTTAGTTAACAATTGTATACATTCAAGAATCAGCACTAAAATAAAGCACTAATATATAAAATTTGAAAAAAATAAACTTTGTATGAATTTCCAGAATCAAGCCACCAGAGTTTGGAACCATCATCTGGTTTAAAAGCTAATGGAGTTATTACATGCAAATTAAGTACATGAAAATATCTGAAAATCAATGAATACTGGAAAAGAGGACTTTTCTTAACCAGAAATAAATAATGCTAGTTTATAAAAAGTGGACTGCCTTTTAAAAAAATAATGACAAGATCCAACTGATAGGGCTAAGAGTAATTCAATGTCACAAACTCTATCTATTCCAAAGTACTTCATTGTTGTATTTTTTAAAATATGCTTTGCTGACAAGATTTGATAAAATAAACCAATATCTTGAGCTTTTGTGTGAAATCCAAAACAGTGAATACCATATAAAAGTTGTTATAAAAGAACATAATTATTATTATTATTGATTCTTCCTTTGTTTTCTGTCAGTTGGCTGATTGTGAGCTTTGGTTCAGAAGTCTATCAGGATTCTGGAAGCACTAAAGATTATGAATAAAGCATGTATGTGAGGCAATTCTTTATGTTTAAATTATTATAAATTATTAATAATAATAATCATTATTATATCATCATATCCACACCTATCCTCAGTCTTATAAACCGGTAAACTATTGTGTACATAAAGAAACAGTTACATTTTAAAAACTATTTAAAGAAGTAAATTAAGACTGATTCAATTCTTACAAACAAAAACACTGGAAAAACATTGATGGCAATCATGACATTCAAATCAAAACAGAAGTATACAAATACTTGATAAATACAAATGATTAAATGCAAATACATACAATGTATTAATTCATTTTAATTGTGAGACTGTCCTGAACAGAAACATGGTTATTCATCAATTAAGCACTTGATCATTTATAATGACAAAAAACCCGTGAAGCCAGAGAGTGCATGTACATGCAATAACATGCATTTTCCTGTTTAAAAATGTTATTATTTATTAAGGAAAAGTTACTCTGAAGTATATGTCACATGCATGCATGCACACACACACACAGTGACTGATTTGATTGAATACAAAACTGCAGAGATTTGGCTGCATTTGTTTTCTGTGTTTATTATAAATATATGTCAATCAAGGTGGCTGTGGTAGGTTATGCTACAGTTTCACTTGCAGGAAAGTCTGATATTGAATTGAACTGTTCGGTCTACTCAAAAGAAAATATGAACACTAACATGGCAGTCTGCACAAAATGCCATTTACTTACTTTTCAAGCAAGGCCATCCCCTGTTTCTGTTATATTATTGTTCCTTGTAAATACGAGGTGCTAAGGGTTTCCACTATACTCTAAATTTCAAATTCCATAGAAACTGCAGACTGCGAGTATCTGTAGAAATCACAGGGGATGATAACACAGACTGAAAGAGTTGAAGTTATTAATGTACTCCTGGCTTTAGGTCAGGACTGCTCATATAAAGCAGCACTTGCATACTGCAGATCTCTGTGCTAATCTAAAGAAATCTCTCTAGGTTATGCTGTGTCATTCATAATTTGTCAAAGGAACTATCTGTCACATTAGCAAGACAGGTGTAGATGTCTCTTGATGGTCCATAGATAACAATATAGTACAGAAGTATTTTCTATCTTGTCAATAACAAGGAGAAATGAAGATTAAAGTGAATCGTACATGGTTATTTTTAACCATGAAAAAAAATTGCTCGGTTCCTTCATACTGACTAGCTGACCTAAATTTTTACTTAAGTCACAATTTGCAGAACCTACACAGAAATGAGGAACTCGTATTATATGAGTACGTACTGACACATACCTCAAGAGTTCATTTCTTTGTGTATAGCAAACAAGAAACGAGATGAAAGCAGTTATAAACAACAGAATGATAAATGATGTTACACTGGTTACAGCATCCACAGTTCTTTAGGAGACGCTGCCACCATGACAGTCACAGTATAAATATTACAGAATAGCTACTAATATATTGCTAATAAGTGTGAGTAATCATCGCAGCAAATATTTCAATTACAAACTCAATTTCTTCTGAATTTATTACTGTACATTATTGTTTACTATTTTTGACAGCAGTCATAGAGTTAAAAAAAAGGACTGGAAAAACAGAGAAGTGAAAAACAACACAAAATCTCAAATATAATTTTTCAACAAATATAATTTTCAAGTTGACACAAAAATGTCTGCTCAGCATATTATGTACCTCAGGTGATAGCTTGTAAATAATTAATATCCTAAAAACCACTATCATGTGCACTACCAATACCCTACTTCAACTATCACATGTATTAATTAGCATTCTGCTACAACTAGCATGTGATTAATTACATAAATACCTAACTTATGCCTACATAATTTTCTTATAGTAGATCCAACATTATGTCATTACTCATAAATCTGACCAAAAACAGTGACAGTTCTACCATTAAAGAATGAGACCATGTTGTAATGCAGTGGTTTCCAACTGCTTTACAGTAAAGGAGCACTTTTCCAACTACACACAAGTTACCGACCACCAGATATGCAATTTATTGGTTAGGTACCACTAGACAATGCAGCCCCAGACCACCTGAAACTGAAAGTGCACAGTTTGGGAACTACTGCTGTAATGAGCACAGTATGGGTCCACTCTGTTTCCAGAGGTCCTGTTCAGCACTATGCTCAATTAAATCTGAAAGGATTTTGACCTACTCATAATGCTTATGTAACTTAAAGGAACTTACCATAACTCCAAGTTAACATACATTTTTAAATCTCTATATCAGTATATGTTTCCAATCCTAAATTTTTTTAAAAAGCAAACAAATTATCAACAAAACTCCCTAAAACAAATAAATAGAAATTATAAAAAATAATTTTATAATATATAATCAGACTGTTGTTTGTAAGTTTTCATATAATTATGCACATTCGAATTGTATATGTTTATTTTCCACTTTGCGAAAATAAGATCCTTCTTTTGTTAACTCTGATTTTAAAGAGATAATGTATGAATATAAATGGTCAAAATTAAGGCCCCCAAAATCTGTTAAGCATTAACATATGTAGACTTAATTCTGATATCATGACTACACTCTAATAATGTGTACTATGCAATTAAATTAATAATCAACCTGCAAAAGCATATAGCTTTTGATAACCTGGACAGTCATTGTTGTGCATTCTGAACCTTAAGAACGGATGATATAAAAAAGTTACCAATGTTAAAGGTCAACCAGTTCTAAGATCAGGGTCAGGTGATGGCACTGAAATATGAGAGGTCATCAGACTCGTGAAAGACGCTGTCAGTGATTTTAATGAGAGTTGTGTAAGTTATAGGGTCTACATTAAAAATTACAACAGGAAAGAAAAGTTTTAATACACGAAACAAATTCTGAAACACTGAAACAAAAACTAGCAAAAGATTATTATTAAAAACAACAGTTCACCAACCAAGCAAAGAGTAGACTTGTTAATTCAAATCACAGCGAACAGGACTTATTGTTCAACACTTTGACTAGTGCATTGCTGGAGCCTCCTCATCCAAAATCTTTGATAAAGTCAGTGGCAAACATGAAGACCTTGATCTTTCATACTCTATCCTCAAATATTACTTTATTAGTAATGACAAATTTATTTAAAGGTTTGGCATGGTTAGCAAAAGTCATTCAGTATGGCATTTATACAGCAAAATGGCAGTCAATACGTTTTTATAAAATTTTCTAGGTAACAGTAAACATAATATTTCAAGATTATTAAAAGAAAAAGGAACAAAAATTCTCTCTCTTGAAAAATCAAAGTATCTATATTTCATTTCAAAATAATGTTTCACTTCTAACACATAAAATTATTGTTATTCATATTGGCAAAATGTTCCCCAAAGGTCAGTGGGGGAACTACTAAAACTAAGTTACAAACACCCAATGATTTTAGGATTAACAGGGCACAAAACAATAATGCTTTTTGGAAGTGTTTTAACTTCCTCAATGGTATTGATTTTTTCCAATTAAATTGTTTTAAAATTCAGATCAAAATATGCTCCCTTCACCTGAATACCTTTTCAAATTGCTATTAAACTAAAACATCAGTTTATTAAATCATGAATCTCGTTTGCCAATATATACTCTGACAGTAACCGAAGACTTGAAACTTGAGATTCAAATATTCTGTCCAATGCACATGCTATATTCATCATCAACTCTGATACAAATTTTGGGTCGTTATTATTTATTACCGAGTTTCATCAGGAATTATATGTCATTTCTTTCAGCATCTTCATTATAGATTCAACAAGTATATTCTCATAGAAAAAAATGCTAAATTGGCTAAAGATAATAATAATTACAAATATATGTAATATACAACATGCAAATACTCCTGACAAGTGATATGTTGATATGAAATAGCAAGAATCTTCAGTAAAAAGAGATAAAACAAATGAACATTAAAAAGTAAACATATGATTTATAACTTTCTGTAGTATGCTTATTTAACCTTAAGAAATAATAATTAAACGTGTGAGCTATAAACAAATTTGAACTAAACTTTTTATTTTGTGGTGACAAAAAAAGAATGTAAATGGACAAACAAAACATGAAAAAATGGAAAGTAATGTTCACAGATCGTCAAATCTCGCAATAAGGAAATGAAGACCAAGTCTTTAAGTAAATTGTGGTACATCTAGCTAGACAAATGAAAGGAACTATATTAAACAAAACTGGGTTGACAAATCTCAGAGTATCATAAGCTGCTATGTCTGTTAAATCTTTGAGAACATCCAAGAGTGGGGATGGCTGATCAAAACTTGGATTAAATATGGTAACGACTGTGAATCTTCCTAAGATAAAAAATTAAGGAACTGATAAATCTATCAAATCTTGCATACGCTTAAATAATAACATGTATCTGATAAATACTGGGATTTAACAAGGAGCTAGTGGGTCAATCAATGTAACAAAATGTAGTCAATTTAAAAAAAAATTTGAATGGTTTCATGAAACATCCATGTGCTCCTCTAAAATCTCGCCACATCCAAAATTACCATTGGCACAGTTATTCTTCAGCAAAGAGGGTTTGGAGTAGTTACTAGTTTCCACCTGGTGTGAATCTGGACACCCATTAGCACTGTTGTCCTGCAAATGAGACTGAAACTCTGTCAGAGGCTTACCAAAGAGTGAAGCATTATCTAGCTGTGTATAGGAAGGCTCACTCAGTGGTGGGAAACTTGACAAAAAACCCTGTATTCTGTAAGAGTTGCTTGATCCTAACTGTGAGCCTCGAACAGAGTCCAATGGTGGGACTGAGGAAACCCCTGCATTTAAAAATGAGGGAGAATCAGACACAGTAGTTGTTTCAGGGTCTGAGATTGAGGCTGAAAACATTGCTGCATCCTGAAAAGGATGCACAGCCATGGAAATTCCCTGTCGCCTTTGCCACTGTGTGGTGACTATTGTGCTCGACTGGTGGTCTTTGCTGGCAGCATGTGCATCTCCTCTTTTGCAGGGGTTTTCAACCAATGTGGCATTATTGTGCTTACCAATCTGTCCTTTGCTACTTTGACAATCTGCTAGTTGTTCTAAAAAGTCATCAACTGCATTGGATGCACTATTTGCTTCTGACAATGAAGGACAAAATCCCAAATCTGCAGTGGAAGCAGATGAATTACAAGGAGAGGGATCAACATTTAGCCCTTGCAATGTTGCTGTCTGTGATACAAATGTTGAGGAATAGCCAGAAATGATTTGGTGTGTCGGTGTGTATACTCCACATGGGACAGCATTCGGATAACTGCACAAGTTAGGGGACTGAGAAGACAGTGAGGTGCCCGATTCCCCACTTACATGTGAATGGGCCACGGGAGGATAACTCATGCTAAAGTCAATGCGTGGAAGATTATTTGGATCAATTTGCAGCTGTTGTAGCTGGGTGCTCAACTGTAAGGGTGGAGCAAGGGTAATGTCCAGTGGGTGGGTGTGAGCTTGATGAGGATGTGGGGCATGCTGATGAGTCGATCTAAGTTTCTGGAACACCTGCCGTCTCTGCTGGAGGTGGTGAGACAGCTGCTGTTGCAGTGATTTACCGCATGTTGCAAACTCATAATGAGGACTGGTGTAAGTATGGCTATGGGAAGAGCACGGTAATGGTGGTGCTTGTGGAGCAGCAATGGGTGGTGGCAAAGATGATGGCAGCACCAGTGGCCCTTCTTCTTCTTGCGACACTGCTCTATCCAGCTGCTGCTCCAAGTGCATTGACTGTTTCAAAGCCAGAAGGCGATGGGGCTGAATGTCAAACGACTCTGAAGGCAGTGACATGCGTTTCATCAGAGGCCGCCGCCGCCCCATAGCAGTACCTCCCGAGGTTGCCATTCCACCTGCTGACCCTGGTTCATCTAGCGACCATTGGCGAATGCTATGATGTGGAGCAGACAGTTTGCGATGTGGGTGAGGGTGGGGGTGAACCAAAGCATGGTGCTGGGTAGAAGAAATGGGAGGAATATTTGCTCCTCCAACAGTGGTGCCATTGTTGCTGTTCTCAGCAGAAAACAAACTTTGCAACTGCTGATGTTCTTGGCGCAGTTCTGCCATACCGTGAGCTCGCATGCACTCACGCAGTCGCTGTCTGAAGGCAATAATTCCTTGGGCAACAAGTCCGTCAGAGGCACGTCGTCCCTCGCGAAAGTTAACAGGTGATCGAGTCTGTCCACGATCTTGTAGAATTTCTTCTCCATGTTGAGGATTGTCTCCTCCTGCATCACCCTCTGAAGTGTTTGTCATGCATGTTACTGGTGACTTGGAAACAAGTGAAATTGGTGTTGAGCTGGAGACAGTGCTGCAAACTGCTGGGGAAACATTCCCTACTACCTGCAGAAAAGGCAGAGTGTTGCCATGGAAAAATGATGTCACTGGTTGCATCCTGGACATGGAGTTTGTAGCCTGTGGTCCACCATGCTGAGTGGGTGGTAACACTGTGCTCGCGTTAGGAGAACTGGGAGCTACATCTACTTCAAGGGAGGAGTCAAAACTCGAGAAAAGAGATAATGAGCTACTAGTAGCGCCGGACAATCCATGCTTGTATAGGCCAGCTCCAAAACTGCCATCTACATTACCATACTGTGGGAGAAGGCCCACTCCATAGGGGTCTCTCTGAAGGGCAGCAAATCTACCTGCTGCTGTCAAAGCATCTGTACTCTCTGAGTCTCTATCCATCATGTCTGCCTCCACGCCTTCATCGATAGAGGTAGTAATCACACCAACATGGTTCATGGCATTTGCAGTTGAAGCGCCAGGTGCTCTTGGAGTAGGCAACATGTCTGACATACAGTGAAGAACATTAGGAGTAGGGGGCACTCCATCAGGCTCCACCCCTCCCAGCATGCCAAAAGGGTGTGGCCCTTGAAGAGTGTGACCACTAAGCGATGATGGACTGTTGCAGCTCATTAGACTCTGCTTCATGCCAGACAACTGAGGTCGTGTGAGGGCCATTGCCTATTATAGCAACAACAAAAAAGCAGACATTCCAAGACTTGTGTAGAAATTAGGTACACAAAATAAAGGAAATAAATGGCAAATAGAACATAATTTTATAACTACAGTGAGTCTCTGTTTATGCAAGTTTTGCTTATATGAACTCACATTTATGTGACCTAATATTTAAGCATGGTTGTTGTATTTGCATGCCAAACTTGAAGTTATGCAAACCAAAGATATTGTCATGAGTTAGAGTGAGATGATGATACAGACTTCAAACGAAGTGTTCCTATGTCAATAATATATAATATGTGTACATGTGCTTACATATATATTTCAAGGGAAAATCTATTCCATGCATGTAATTTCAATTTACATGAGGGTCTTGTAAACAGAAAATGCACTAAGCTTCAACTTCATATTCATTGCAATTTAACAACAATTTAACAACAATTTCTAAAACAAAAATAAAATATTAATTTATATTAAAAGAAAATGTATGTATGCGTGCACACCTCTATCTTAATAGCTAAACAACAAAATATAAATAAAAATAAATGATTACGAAAGAAACAGACAATTACATGAATTTGTGATGGCAACATGTGAAGCATAGCTTGTTCAGCAATAGTGGATGGTCGTCGTCGTCGAGAATCGATGCGTGTATCTGAAGGGAAGCTACTCCTGTGCTGTCTGAGTCTGTCTAGCAATAGGTAGTAGATTGCTGTGTAATGATCATATGCATCATGTCGCAGTGCCTGTAAATAAATATGCACAAACCAAACATGTAGACACCCAAAACCACAGTTTTTTAAAAATAAAATTAAAAAGCAAACACTGAAATAGAACAAAAAATAAAAAATAAACAGCAACATAAACATTAAAATTAAATCAGATAGCAAATGGTAACTGTAACATGTTGAACTGAGACCAAAACAATATAAATAGAAACTTGCAGCAGATGAGTTTAGGCAAGAATTAATCTTGTCTGTTATTATGTTAATTATTATTAAGTGTGAAATTAGTCTAATTTTAGACTAAAAAACAATAAACAATTTTGTGGTATATCTTGAAGGTTAAAAACAATAAATTTATGACAAAAATTAGACTGAAAAAAAAATTATTATTACTATAAGTAACAAGTTGAGAATGCTGAATCTTCAATATATTTATCTCAAGAAAATTCTCAAACATGAAAAGGCAGAGTCAGCAATCTTACAAGTAGAATATTTATTGTTCCATGTTTTCTTTTGTACTAATTAAAGAGATTAAACAGGTATCAAACTAATTCACACACCATAAAATTATAACTTTCATTAAGTGTAAACAGAATGTATGATTAGAATCTTTCATAAGTGTAATGAAATGCAAAGCAATAACCATATACCAATAAAGCAGTAACCAAAGAAAATTTAAGGCTGTAATTGAAACCCCCAAAATAAAGAACAGTTAAACTTGAGATAATAAATTTGCAACTGTGCAAAAACAATGTAATCAATATATTACTTTATTAGGATATAGCAGCTACAACACAATAATACTACAAAGTAATCATTACAAGGCTACAATCAAAACACAAAGCAACTGTGATGAAAATACAGGCTACAATCAAAACACAAGGCTATAGTTAGAACACAGCAAGGCTACAATCAAAAACAAAAAGTTAAGATCAGAATCCAACAGGGTTACAATCAAAACACAAAGCTTAGATCAGAATACAACAGGGTTACAATCAAAACACATGCATGTGGTCCTGACACAAAAAGGCTACAATTAAAACATAAGACTCAAGTCAAGAACAATAAGGCTGCTATCAAAACAAGGCTGATGTAAGGATACAACAAGGCCGTAAGCAAACTACAAGATTGAGGTCAAGATACAAGGCTACAATCCAAACACAGGTTGTAGGCAGGGATCAGCTTACAATCAAAATGCAAAAAAGTTAAATTCACAACACAAAACTGTGTAGTGATGAAAGACTAAGTCTCCTGGTAATGCATCAGAATTGAGGCCACAAGATTCTAACTATTACAGAAGGAAAAAATGCAATGAAAATGTCATTCTTTCTATCACATTTGACAGGAAAATTTGCAAAATGCACATTGTATCATCTCTCACTATGACACAGAAACAAAAACGTTTTAATAGAAAAACCAATAATTAGCATTATGAGTACTAATGCTCACATAAAAAAGTAATAAAGTGCAAAATCTATATTAATAGCACAAGCTACTTCTTTATTCACCTCTATTGTCTTCTGTTGGTCTATCCCCAGACTCTGCATGATTCGAAGAATCTGTTCGTTAAACTGACCAACTTTGCCATCAAGTCCAGCGATGGGGGAAGGAGGACAGGGCTTACCAGCAGCCCCATCCACAAGCATCCAGTGATGCTGTTTAATACGTGCAACTGTGTAGCGTTTAGAAGGATCTAATACCAGCATCCGACGGATCAGATGCTCGCATTCTGTAACAGAATAAAAACAAATATATACTATGAAACATGAAATAAGTATCTATAAATATATACATATTTAAGAAATATACTGCTTTACTTTATATCTTCCTTTTGAAATTCATGGTTTTAAAATAGACACGTGTCTGTAAATGAAATCTTGGGCAAAATTAAGTTAAAAAGTTGAAAGAATTCCTGAAAATGTATTCGTTATATGAATACATTTGAAATCAAACTGTCATGCAAATATCAAGAGGAAAACCTTGCATGCCGACAGAGATGTGTAGTCAGGTTTGGGTTTTCATATTCATTTGCCAAACTATGGAATTATGGTAATTTATAAATAATTATGCTGATAAGTAAGGTTTGTCTGAGATTCAACATTTACATGACTTGTGCCAGTTATAAGAGGTGCTAAGTAATCATTACTCCTAAGTTGGAAAATGACAAAAAACACCCAATGACAGAACAAGTACAATAGTTGCAGTCCAGCAAGCTTGTAGCAATTTTTGTTCTGGTATAAAGGCTACAAACCAATAGTTTATGAGCAATGTATGCTCCAGTACAAGTTACAATCCAATAGCCTGTGAACAATGGTTTGTATAAAGTCAAAATTTACAGACCAACAATCTTACAAGCAATGTTTCTTCTAGTACAAGGGTTGCAATAGGTTTGTGAGCAATGTTTGTTCATGTTATGTATTGGTTTTGGACTAATAAAAATATAACAGTAGCTCTACTGATGTGGTAGCTTACTAAACAAAACAAAAAGTCTTATTTTACTTTCTCAAGGACACTGGCTGATATTCTTTATGAGCTCTTAAGCTCTTCAATACTTAACATCTGCAAGTAGTCAACAAAAGTGTTGAAAATTTAAAGTTTCAATTAATTAAGGTGATTAGGTATATAGAGATGAAGGGTATGCTACACAGGATGACTCTATAAACAATCTTTCTAAAGTCAATTTAACAAGACAAGCAAATAAGCATTTCAATATTATTTTTTACAAGGTAACTCACTGATTTAACCATTTCACTACAAATTGCTCATAAAAAGACAACAAAATATAATGATGAAAGAAAAGTCTTGTACTGACCTGTAGACATAAAATAAGGGATGCGGAATCGTCCAGAAAGTACTCGATCCCTTAATTCGGGGAGTGTTGGACCATCAAAAGGAAGTGCACCGCAGACCAAGACGTATAAAACTACGCCTAAACTCTGCAGACAAATAGCCAAAGTTTTATTCACTATGGCTTTCATTTTTGCACCCAATTAATACAGTGTACAAGAGCACTTTGCTTTAATCCCTGTATGTTCCTTATGACATACAGTGCAGCTCATTCAACAATATGACTGCCAATAATTTTTCATTTTAAATGTATGAGAAAATAAATACAATTTGCTAAATAAATATAGGTATTAGTTTCTAAAATAAAGTTCCAATGTTAGAATTTTTTTTTTATTTAACAACTCTCTGGCCAAGAGAGATACATATTTTAATAATAGTTATGAAGGGGTTAGACCAACAAAGTATATTGCCTGAAGGGTTTACAAGTCGAAATCATAAAAACAAAGATGCAAACTAAAAAAAAAAAACAAACGAAAATACAAGTCTGAAAGTACTATTTGTGTCTGAATTAATAATTAACCTCAGTGAATGAATCCAGCCTGATCATCAACATTAATTATAATGTTGGCATGACATTGATATTTAGTGTGAATTTTTGTCAAACTTGTTTAATATCACTTTGTTGTAGTCAACTCTCCAAAATGTTACTAAACATGTTCTGAAGAATGTGCCAGTAAAAGATTAAACTGCCTCACATATTTACAAGTGGGTATTAATTATATTAATAAAAAGTGTAGTGAGCAAAACAACTGGTATTCAAGCTTTGTTTAGCACCTGTTGCCCCTAACTCACAGCAAATCTACGTCAGAAGGCAATGTCAGTTATATTATATGTCAGGAAGATGACAGTACAAAGAGTCTAAAAAATTATTGTGTGCAACCAGCCTAATGGCATAATCAATACTGTGTTCATCAATTGTGAAGGTGGACAAATTTGATCTGCTGTATCAAGGCTGTTACAGGTGGTATTAAAATTACAGTAACTTAATAAGAAAAAAAGTACATTAATAGGCTGTTAACCTTGTCTGCCAAAAATATTTCCAGCATTTTACAAAAAAACAGTAAAATTCATGACAGTACACAATATTAAATATTGACACTGGCAGCTAAAACAATACTCAAATATTTAAAAAAAATATAAATCTGCACATTGGAAATCTTTGTTGTAATTTAAAAGAAACACAACAAATTCATCAGAGTGTAACAATAACAAGATTTTAATATGTGTAATAAGTTCAAATGGAAAAATCTTTCTCCTTTCCTCTTTTCTAAATTTCCTGTCCTGCTCTACAGTTTCTATTTCATTTTGTTCGGCTTCACTTTCTGAAAAACAAAGAGCTATTGATAGTTAATATTACTAGTTGTAGAAAAATTTTATCTGTCTTACAAAGGGCTGTATTAATCTGCACTTCTCTTAACTCATCACCTAATTTCACGTCTCAAGAAACAAAAACCACAAGGCCTTAAGACTGTATGCTTTGGCAACATTTTTCTTTTACTGGAGTTTAATAATCTGCACTTTATTTACAGGTAATAAGAATCAAACAAAACTAAATAAAACTGGCCATGTACCCAAATATCAACTTGAGGACCTGTGTACTTTTTGCCCTCAAAGACTTCCGGTGCAGCATAAGGGGGGCTTCCACACCATGTTGCCAGCAACTCTCCTTCTTTGAAAAAGTTCCCAAAACCAAAGTCAGCTATTTTGATGTTCATGTTGGCATCCAGCAACAAATTTTCAGCCTGCAAACAGATAGAAGACAATTCCAATGTAATTTAATGTGCACAATGCTTCTTAAACTCTTTGTATACACTGCATCCCTTACTATATTCTAAATTACACTAAAAAAAAAAACCAAACAAAAAAAACCCTTCATATTAGTATAATGAAAGCCTACAAATCAATTTTACTTCACCTAGTTTGTATATTATTAGCATAAAAATGATGTTGTTCAATATCCTGAGGGGTTTGATTAAAAATGTTAGAAATATTAGAGATATGTTTCTTCCCAGACAAATCTAGGACTGGTAATTTTGCTTTGGTCTAAACTATCCTAACAATAAATATAAATAAATATGTCACTGATTTTTAATTTTAACACTGACACTGACTGAGTTTCTGACTGATTTGAACAGTGAGTTAAGGAATTTTTTAAAACTGAGTTTAACAATTAATTAATTACTTTGAGTTTCTGATGGATTTGAACAGTGAGTTAAGGATGATTTTTACAGTGAATTACTGAGCTTATAATTAATTTTAACAATGTGCTACTGAGTTCATGACTTATTTGAAGAATGAGTTCTTGAATTTCTGAACAATTTAAATGTGAGTCACTGATTTTCTGAACAATTGTACCAGGGATGATTGATTGACTTAATGGTGAGTTATTGAGTTCATGGCTGATTTAACAATGAGCTATAGAATTTCTAAATGATTTAGCAGTGAGTTACTGAGTTTCTGAACAATATGAACAGTGAAGACTGTGTGAAAGTTACTTCAAGATATTTCAAGGGGCAAAATGGCAGGAATTATGATCATAATGATGCAATAATTTAAATGTGACTAGTTGGGGGGGGGGGAGGCCTCAAACAAAGAAGAAGGGACAGAGCTAGAATTTCTCTTTCCTTCTCAGAAAAAAAAAAAAGAAGAAAAAAATTCCCTTTATTAATAATACCCGTTCATCCTATCTCCTTCCCCAAATCATGGCACCTGCACTGAAACCTCCCCACCCCACTTTCTCTACCCAGCTACCTTGAGAAGTATGTGTACATCTAGGGCTCTATGCTACAGTCTACGTGCCAGACGGATGGACCTTCAGGCATCTTGCACACGGAGACTACCAAAATAGCGCACAAGACCGCAAATAACTTCATGCTTCCAGGATTAGAAATGTGAGTAGGGAGTGGGGAAGGGAAGGCTGGGTGAGGGTAGGTTGGAACTAAAGCAGATTTTAGGGTATTTCTTACTCCAAACAAAAGATAATTTTTAAGCATTCTAATTAAAGGAAAGAAGAGTAGGGTAAAGGGGGAGGGGGACATTGAGTTGAGCAAAATTTTGAAGAGGGTAAGATAATGGTCACTCCAAGTAAATAACAATAAAAGAAATAAAATTAAGTAAATATTATTTCGACATATATTATTGTTTTCCCCATCATTTACACTGCAACTTGAGAGAGAAGGGGATAAAGTGAACAGCTTCATTTCAAATTTCAAGGTCAAATGCATTGCACTCGCGTCTTGCTACATATAGCCTGGCCTACCTGCAGACACATGCTATAATTCTATTTTCATGTAAGGTTCCGTTTTCGTATCTTAAATATTGTCGAGACTTGTGTCTCGTATCTCGAGCAATGGGAAAAACGTAAAGGTACGGCTTAAAGAATACTTCAATCGACATGCAGCCTCGTGATGTCACTTACCACTGGCAGACTTACTTTCATTAAAAGTTTTGTAAAAGTGTGGCGTGCTGACACAGAGTTATCAGAAAAGACTGTTAGTTTGGTGATCCTGGCAAGGTCAATGCTCTGCGGGTTCCCTTGTCTTGTGCGTGCGTGCGTGTATGCGCATGTGAGAAAAGTGTTATTAAGAAAACACCTTTCAGTACAGAAAGTTTTCTTCTGCGTACGTGAGCGCGAATGATGTGTGTGTGTGTGTGTAAAATGTTATTAGAATATTACTGTCAAAAAACATTATAGTAGAGAAATAACGCGTGTGTGGTATGTAAATGTGAAAGCGTACAGTTTTGATGACATCAAATGAACATTTTTTTTTTTTTAAAGCCGTCAGACTGAAAACTGTTTTCCTTGTTTTATAAACTGGCAAAAAATCCCGTTAAGTCGGAAGAAATATGATTAGACAAGATTCACAAAATGCAAACTTTTTTCAGTACTTCAACACGAATATTTTTAAACTGTATAAATCTGGGTCCTAGCGCGACCTTTCGGTTGAAGAGTTGTTATTCGCACCTAGTAAAGAATTATTTGTACTAATGAAGAAGTCGAAGTTTTTGTGAGACAAGTTAATATTTATTTGGTTAGACCCGAAGCGACAGTTTCCATTTCACCAGCAAGCAAGCTATGCAAGATAGGAAGCAATGTCTGTAGGGCTCAGGACAGCAACGGTGACGCACGAATAATTGATCAGGCCGCTCGCTGCCTCCACAGGTAACCCAAGGCCAGCATCGATCGGGTTTCGTAAACGCGTTTCTGATAAGCGTCAGCAAAGAGGCATTCGCACTTAAGGACGAAAAACGTGATAACACTTCCATGCGTATTCCTCCATCATCTCTTCTATTGTGCCGTGTAGTTTTCTACATAATGAATCACTGTTAATTAGTTTATACCTTTTCAGTTACGAACGCTCAAGAAGACCAAAAAAAAAAAAGTTCTGTTAAAATGAACGCTTATTATATTCATTAATGCACAAGCTCACAGGCACCTGTTCACTGACGTCATGGATTACCACACTTGATAAAACCACGCTACGGACACGTGGACAGCTGACGTCATGGGTTTCAACGCTCGTGCAATCTCCCTACCCCCATCCCTACCCAAGCAAGCGCTTATATCTCCAGGAAAAAATAAACCCTGTGAAGTCATGAAAGACCCGACTACTTTCGAACGTGCTCTTATACTTAGCCATTTTCCAAGTTTTGTGAAAGACGCTATTTTGGGATATTTTTACCACAATACATTCTCTTTCTATCTCTCTTTATTTTTAATTGCTTTATTTCTCTCAAGCAGCTATCTAGGGAACTATGTGTTGGCTTACTGAGGAAATTTAAAATCTGTTTCTGATTGTCAAATTTCTGGTAAATAAGACTGCGTACATATTTACTTAGACACTTGTCTGTACGTCATGTCCCCACCCACCCATCCACAGGCACCTCTTTTTTTCCCTTTAGCTCGCCTTTTTGAGAAGAGGATTCACCGATTCTACAGTCTCCAGCCCCGAATAACCGACAAAGCCGGAAATTTATTGGTATTTCCTTCGACATTCTACTTAACACGACCTCGTCTGTCTGCACGGGTCGCTCGAAAAGGTCAGAATGGAGGACAGTCGGAAATACGCTTGACCTTCAATACAAGAGATAGATCTCTAGCTCAAGGGATAACTTAAATTACTGGTGATCGTTTAGCATACATCGAACTTGAACACTCTCACCTATGTATGAGGTTCATGCAATGGCCAATTATCCATTTTAAAACTTATTTTTCTTATTTATGACAAATACAGTTATAAGCTGCTTTAAAAACTTGCATTTCAACTACTGCAATCACTCGCCGCTTCTCGGCACAAGGCACGTGGCATGATATTCACGTGCAACCTGTAACGCGATTTTTTAATTTTAAAGTTAATGTATGCAAGAGTTATTCTTCTTTGAACCACATAGGACATAGGCCGAAATCCGGACATCTACTAATACGATGGCGGAAAGGAAAGTGACATGCAAACTGAGTGTAACCCCCCTCCCCCCGCCAAAAGGGAGAAGAGAAAGGTCACACGAGGAGAAAAATTCACCCACTCACCCGTATCCCTCCCGAGAAACGGGCATGTGACAGGTTATATAAGGAAGTTGCTTGCGTGAAGTAGTATACGCTTGGGTTAATACAGTTTCAGGCTTTTTTTTTTTTTTTAAAGCAACAACTATTTATTTTTCTCTCGTTTCCAAACACACACTCACAGTTTATCTTACTTCCCTATTTCTCACTCTTTGGCAAACCCAACATATCTGTTGGCATTCTCAAGTTTTCACTCAGATAATGTGTCAAATCACATCATATACAGTTTATACACCAAGCTTGTTGGTCAAGAAGTGTGATTTTAGTTTTCGGCACGATTCTCTCCCCTCTTTAAAAATGAAATGTTTCATGCCTGATTATACCCCCTCCCCCCCCCCCGCCTTTCACATTAACCTTCACTCGCCCCAAATTAGGCCTTCCCCAACCTCTCTTTGGATTTCCCTCTTGTATGTTTCAAGACATCAGAACGGAAGTCAGAAGAAAAATGAGAAGTATGTGACTTATCGTACGTGACACAAACTACTAAGGCATAGAGAGATAACTCGAGAAACAGGGGCGCATCTTGACAGGAAATTGATGTCCGGACACTTCGAAGTCAACAGTTACGGATTTGATATCTTATTTCCCGCTGACTGTATACAGAAAAAGGAAAACGAAATGCACTTTATGTTAAATGTACACCCATACGCATGTGGTTTTGAGAACTGTAAACATAATAAATACTGTTTTGTAATTTTTTTTTTAAGGCAATCTCTCAAACAATTCCTGGCCTGCGAGTGGACCGTGCGGCCATCCAGACACTTGATATTCTTATGATGGATCTATTGGGCTATGGCTGCCCCTTGTTTCAGAACCTCGGCTTTATTGACATTAAACGTTTTTTTCCCTTTCCTGGCGGGCAAGTTCCAATCCCAACACACTGATTGCCTGCACTGGTGGCTGCCGAACCTACCCAGTGGGCAGTGCAGTCGACTGCAAGGCATGAAGTAAACAACCTTGGGCGACGCACGACTAGCACTAAAGGCAAAGCACAGCTGGCTCTGTGACTACTGCTATGCAGTGAAAGAAAAGCAGGAGGGAGGGAGTTCGAGGGGGGGGGAGGCTGCAAGGGAGAAGAAAAAATGAAGGACAAATCACAAATCTAAACAAAACTTGTGATTTTTAATTTCATTCTTTCAACAGAAGGGGGAACCTCTACCAGGCAATCTGCAAACCGATGTACGCAATAATTGATGTTTATGCTGGTCTAGAATGTGTGGGAGGTGGTATTTAAACTTCAAAGTCTTTCAACTTAAAGCACTTTTCTCTGAGCAATATTTTCTCTCCTCTTACAGCGATTTTTTTTTCTTCTGCTGTGTGCGGCTCAGAGGGCGCCCTGGCCTTCCCAAACGAGTTATGTCGCCTACGCTTCATTGAGAACACCACCCTCGCCCTTGTGTTAACATTTACACACAAGAATGCAGTGTGAATGGAATGCATTATTTTATTCTTGTTCCATTCAGAGACACTGTGTGGCGGTCCCGTGTGCACGCAGTTCACCTAACTGTGACACATGTATACTAACAGACTATTTCTCAGTGGACTCGAAAATATTTAACAAATGCTGACTATATAAATCTATGCGAGGATTTAAAAAAAAAAATGCAGGAAAGTGCATATGCTTCTCAGTTGTAGTATTATATACAACAATTGCGCAGACCAATAGAGTAATGTCAATGCTAAAAAGTGTATTCAGGTTAGAGAGTCAATGGTACAAAATGTATTCAATTACAGAGCCAAAGCTATAAAATGTGACCTGTCACCACAAAAAGATACTTAAGTCGCGCAAGGCTAAGCCGAGAAAAACGGCAAAAACGAAGGTGGGGGTCTACATGGGTGAAATTGAGATTTTCATTTTAGCGTGTTCCCAAACCATCGAACAACAAATTACTAGCGTGTTTTTCCTTAATTCGAACTAGAAATAGCTTTATTATTATTTTTTTGTGACCTACTGTCTAACTTCGAAGGAAAAATATGGCCCCAAAGTGCTATAATCTGATGATCGTAGACGGTAGTATCCCTGGCTGAACCTCATCATGTTGTATATCAGAATGCTCAGGAAAAAGCCTATTTTTATGCTGACCACACTGGTTATTAATAACGTGTAATCAGAATGTTTTATAAGGCTGTGCTTGGCGTAAACAAAGTGAAAAGCGTCAGCCAATCCGCAGACAGTTTATCAAAGCTTACTATAAGTTACCAAGCATGCTCTCATAAAAAGACGGTCGCGATTGGTTGAAACGCACACAAGGGGAGACAGTTTCGTCCTGTAATGCGTAATGCAAACATGGAGAAACGAATCGCTAATTTGTTGAATTCATGTAAAGAAAGCAACATCTTAGAAAAATAAAGCATTCAGATTAAAGATTTGATATCTGATTATTTTGCTAATGAGGATGTAGCTGATGGATTTTCTTCTGAAAGTGACACGGACAGCGAATCGCGTGATCGAACAACGAAAAAGACGAAGCAGACGACAGATGACGATAACTGACTGTACACTGAAGTGAAAGGTGTGCTATAATTACTGGATTATTTAAACGATATTTTTTTTAAGAATGTGAAAGTAATGCAGCTTTAATCTGTGATTTATTTAGTGGAGCTAGTATCAGATTTAGAAAGAGGTATCAATATTATGCCTTAATTTTAGAATATTCTGTGAGCCACAATAATCATTCTCGCATACAGAAATTCTAATCGTTATGGCTTAAAAAGACTGTTGTCTGTAAATGATGTAACAATATATTTGTTGTTTATAGTTATTACAGTGTTAGCTATTGTGTCTTCTTCAACTCTGATTGCAAATGAAGCAGATTAATATATGGTTGCTAAGGAAAAACCTCTCAGAAATGTGTTCAATCTTTGAGGCCGATTTTCTCAAAATGGCCGTCCGGACAGTAGTGCACTTCAAACAAACATAACTTTTCCATATTTTGTCCTACACTCTTTATTTTTATATCAACAGAAAGCCCTTTCAATTTTCTTTCTATTGATATATATATCTCAATACCCCCAAAATCCGACTTAAGTATCTTTTTGTGGTGACAGGTCACAAATGTGCTCAAGTTAAAATTATGTCAATGCTGTATGTAACATATGTTCATGGTTACAGAGTTATTGCTATAAAATGTATTCAAATTACAAAGCTATTGCTACAAAATGCATTCAGGATACTGAGTCAATGCTACAAAATGTATTCAAGTTACACGGTCAATGCAACAAAATGTATTCAGGTTACACGGTCAATGCTGCAAAATGTATTCGGGTTACACAGTCAATGCTGCAAAATGATTTATATCGTTGTTACTAAATGTAATCAAGTTACAATTGCAAAAAAAATATACTCAGTTTACAGTCAACGCTACAAGATGTATTCAGGTTACAGTCATTGCTAGCTGTATTCAGGTTACGGTCAAAGCTACAAGCTGTATTCAGGTTACAGTCATTGCTACAAGATTGTATTCAGGTTACAGTCATTGTTGCAAGCTGTATTCAGGTCAGAGTCATTGCTACAAACTCTTGGTTTCGAGGGAATGCACTCATAAAATTGACATGCTGTATTTATTATGCTGTTTGCATGTATTGGGCAAATAAATACTGTTGCAAGTTGTAAATGTAAGTTGAGACTTGCATATAATTGAGAATGGAGTTGAAGATGAATAAACTAGAAACTTAACGTATGTTCCGTGATTATATTTTACAGGGAATAAGCAGTTTAAAATCAGTAAACCAGGAGATTCAGGGTAAAACAAGGAAAGGTTGCTTATTCCCTGTAAAATATAATCACGGAACATATGAGTGCATTCCCTCGAAACCAAGAGTTTAGCATACTATATATGAACATCTTAGTTCAAAAATTTGTAGAAATAATAATCTACTCACATAATACATCTGTACATAAAATGCAAATATAATATATTGATTGGAAAATGCATGAACTTTTTCTGTCCATTCTCTCTCAATCAGTCAATTAACTCACCATTAAGCTATGTGCTTTTCATGATTGGACTCTTTGCCACTCCAAATTCAAAGTGATTAGACAATAGAATTCTCAAAAGCAGGTAAACTTTTGATCTCAGTCCATTGGCTGGTCTCGTTCTCATTCTCATAAATCTTAACCACTGGATAATAAAAACTACTCATCCAGTTGAAACTAGTTTGGATTGGATCAGTAATTTCTAGCACATTCTCAACTCCAGTTGTTTACTACAACTCTGACACTTACAAAAATACCATCATAAGGAGTGCCCAAGATTTAACAATTTATATAACAATTAAGTCTAGAAATAGGGATAGGCAAATTTACTTTGCCAGTCTGTATAGGTATTTGTGCCATATGAGAAACTGCTTGAGAATTTTATGAAAGTTTTCTGGAGGTCATCTTATCTGTATGGTGACGGTCCATGTTCGGATTCATGTCACTTACAAAACTGCTTTGAAATGCCAAAGAGTTAAATTAACTAAATTCAAATCTAATGATGGTAACACATGATTATAAGTTACTGATTCAATGACTCTGGACTGAGTATACATGCAGTTTAAAGTTATTTTCCACTTTGCTCATGTCTGTTGTCATTTGATTTTTACCATTGCATTCCATTGTTCCCAGTATTTATTTTTCTCTTCCCTCTCTCCCAAAGACTGCTTTAGGCAAGACTGTTATAATAAAATTATGTCAAGGTTCAGATTGGCAGAGTATAGGCTCATAGTTTGTCACTTATTTCCATATATCTGTACTTATGAAATATCTCTGTGAGAAAATTGTGGAGCACCTTATTAGTTCACAACCTTACCAAACTATATAAAATATATATAAGCAACGTAAAAACAGACTTTTTAAACACGTTATATGATAACACATGCCGATATGGAGAACTGCCTGTGTGTCTGTCACCTCTTTGCATGGAGATGTATTTCTATCCAAATTTGACGGGACATGGCGATATGCATCAGTATCTGCCTCAACAACAAAAACCTTCCTATATATACACATTATATAGTTACAAATACCACCATCCCACCCACCCCCTCTCTCTCTCTAAATATGAAACATTTCAGACCATATAACATTTTCTCACTCGTACACCTCTCCCACTATCTCTCTCATATATGTCTAAAACTTTACGTATTCAGAGAATATCGTCAAAAAGTCAAATTCTGCCTAACTTTATTTAAGCTTTTCACACTTCTTTCTCAAATTCCGTACCCCTATCCAGTACAACTAAAATAAAGTTATTTTCTGTTCAAGAAAGATAATTTCTTGAAAGGACACCTTCTTTTCAATGTGTCATGCGATGGCATACGCTGGTGGTATAGGAGAGGTGGTTAAGTTATTTTAGGCGGCTGATAACTCGTTTTATATGATGCGCATGCAACTGGCGATCCACTACGTCTTCAACACGACTTACTAAAGCTATCTAATATATGCGTTCAAACCGAAACAGATTGCGCGATCCACTACGTCTTCAACACGACTTACTAAAGCTATCTAATATATGCGTTCAAACTGACAGATTGCGCTAAAACATGTAAACATGCGCGCTCGAACTTAATATTTAAATTTTAAAAAATAAAATTAAGGGGGGGGGGGAGATGGAAGAGCAAGAGCGAAGCTAATAATAATCCTGTCACCCCCTAGTATGCAGTATTTCTCGAATGCACACTTTTTTTTAATAAAATGTTCTTGCTTTGCAAGTACATCTTATGACAGCAATAACCAAAGACAGATGGATGACAAACCTTGAGATCTCTGTGGACAATGTGCCGCTCATGGCAGTACTCCACGGCCGACAAAATCTGCCAGAACTTGCGCCGGGAGTCCGACTCGCTCATCCGTCCATGCCGTGCGATGTAGTCTGGAACCGGAAAAACGGTTTAGCCATGCATGTTACCAACAGACAACATCACGTGGCAAAGCGACCGGACATTTTACATCGAATCACTGTTCACAGGGAAAAATAAAACTAAACAAAAAACTCCATACAACACATGCGCACGCACCTATAATTACATTATGATTATAGCAATAATTTATTCATTAACTTAAAAGGAGGGGTGGGGAGTTGCAAACATACACACACAACACGAGGGAAAAAGCGAACGTGAAATAAAAATAGCAGCAAGGGAATGATAATAAATGTCCCCATGTCATCAGTAAGGTAACTTAGTCACCTCGAATAGAAATGGGGTCCGCGATAGTTCATTTGGTGGGAAAATGGCCAAGAAAAAAAGCGGAATCTCATAACTGAATTTATTTTGGTGATTTGAACTCAATAATAAATAGTTCATAGGTTTCAACACTTTTCAATACTGAACAGAAACACAGGACAAAAATTGGAAATTTTAGTAACTAAATGTTGCGATGTTAAACACCTAATTCAGTTAACTCGGAGGACATTCTTAACTGCATAAATCAATTACCTCTAATTTTATTATTAACTTCATAAATCAATTACCTCTAATGGCATTAACTTCATAAATCAATTAACTCTAATGGCATTAACTGCATATATCAATTAACTCTAATGGCATTATTCTCGTCTAACACAGTCACAGTGTTTTATAATCAGTTAACTAGGAGATTCAGGTAAAACAAGGAAAGTATTCGCATTAAACTAACGACCACCTTTCATTTAATTTTCACTTCTTGCCATTCCAAATTCAAAGTGATTAGACAAAAGAATTCTCTACAGCTGGTAAACTTTGATCTCAACCCAGTGGCTGGTCTCGTTCTCTTAAATCTTAACCATTGGATAATAAAAACTACTCATCCAGCTGGAATTGGTTTGCATTGCATCTGCCTAGCATATTCTCAACTAGAGTTGTTTATTCCAACTCTGATCCTTACAAAAAATACCATCATAAGAAGTGCCCAAGGTCGGGTCACCTCGATAATTCAACAATTTACATAACAATTAAGTCTAGAACTAGGGATAGACAAATGTACCCCACCACACTATCAAACTCTACTGGTAACAAATACAAAGTGAAGATGAGGATTTAATACAGCCGTACCCCTGTTAGTCAACGCACGCAGGATTTTAAACATTGTTTGTAAACCATATTAGTAAAGCTCTGACATCAATGACACGACACTTCTACACAGCTGGGAGAAAATAGTTGCCGGAAACGACAGCTAATGAAATGTGATTCCTGTGCCGTATGATAAGCTGCCACGTGACTTACAGGACTCAACTGATTTTTGATTGATTGATTCGGACATTATGTACAATCAGAGCGTGCAATAAATGTGAGCGACTGATGTGAAACTGCTCAGACGTTCTTTGAGATGAAAGATGGCGAATTAGAGTATCGATAATCAGATTCCAACCAATTCCAGTTTATTTTCCATTTGAATCTTTTCATTTATGCAGTCAATCAATGAATGATATGTCCGTCATTGCAATATGTCTACGCGGCAAGAAAATACGTTGTCAGACAAATTTCTACCAGTAAAGGAATCTGAATTAAGCCAAGTATGCACAATAAGATGCATAGAACCTTGTTTCTTCCTCAATGCTTATATAATAAATACTACTTTTAAAAACATCTTTGTTAGGAGGTTCATTCTGATATAAATTTATTTATTCTATTTTTACAAATATGTTATACTGGTGGTTTTCTTTAAACTAGCAAGAATTCTGGTATACGTATTTCGTAAAAGACCGCTACAAGACCTGCGACTTTAGCTTAAGGCGGGCAAGATCTCATTATCAAGCAGTCAATGAAAATATCTGAAAGACAGACATTCAGAAAAGGTTTCTTTTGTCTAAATTAACACGGCTTACGGCTTGGCCCATGCAAAATATCGGTATGAAATAAATCTACCATGTGCAATCTAACAACAAATTTGTTAACTACCTGTTGATGAAAAAACTACTGGTGTGTAATCAAACAACCAAACTGTTAACTACCTGTTGATGAAAAAACTACTGGTGTGTAATCAAACAACCAAACTGTTAACTACCTGTTGATGAAAAAACTACTGGTGTGTAATCAAACAACCAAACTGTTAACTACCTGTGGATGAAAGAACTACTGGTGTGTAATCAAACTACCGATAAATAAACTCCATAAACATATCAAACCACGATGTGTGACCAAACTCCCAATGTGAATAAATTACTGAATATGTACTCAAAATAACAAATACGATTAAAATACCAAGTACCTGCGCTAACATGAAAACTAACCGGAGACCGTTTCTACTTTGAAAGTGCTATTGCGCAAAAGATCCTCCCATAAGCAAGTAATCACGTGGTTCTGGCGAAGTTCACAAAGGCTGTGCAAACTAAGTACGCTCGCAGAAGCCTGTTCCCTTAGATGTACATGAGTCTGTACCCTCTCACCCACCTCACCCTTCCACCCCAGTTTCAACTGAGAGCATTTGACGTAATAAAATCGCACCGTCCTCTGAGAAAATAAAACGCCAGTCTACAATTACAGTCTTTCATCCGGCAAGTGGACTTTTTATTCCACAAACGTGACCACATATCTTTCGTCAAATTTGTGCGTGGCCTGCCTTCCACGTGGTGATAATGAACAAGCGTGATCTCCCTTGCAGCAAATCTTGGTATTGTTCCACATGAGCGTCGGCTTTTGTTACCCTAATGCAGGGGTCGGGAACCTTTTTGTCTGAGAGAGCCATGGACACCACATATTTTGAAAAGTAATTCTGTGAGAGCCATACATTACGTTTAAAACTAAAAATTCAAGTAAATGTGTGCATTTTGTGTAATTTCAACACAAAGTACAATAATTATGTCTCTGAATTCTTTTTAATAACATTGTTATGCTGTTGCTAATCAATAATGAGTATTTCTTACCATTAATGCAACTTCTGGTGCTGCATGGTTTTGCTGATGGCTTTGTAGTCTGGTTGATACGTGGTGAGGTTAAGCTTCATGCAGGCATTGAGACTTTAGTAGACTTTAGCTCATTTGTAGAATGAAATATTGATATGCAATTAATATGTAGAGTAAAGAAGTCTAAAGAAACATTTTTTTTTTATAATCGAACATTTGTCTGCGAGCCAGAATCAGCCATCAATAGAGCCACATCTGGCTCGCGAGCCATAGGTTCCCGACCCCTGCCCTAATGCGTGCTGAACAGCACGTTGACCGCATTAACCTCATTCCGAGCTTAACCACAGCCTAAATACGATGACACCAGACTGGTGGAGTGTTGTGACGTCAAACAGTCGAGCGTGTCGTTCAGTTCAACACGAGTGGTTTCACCAAGGACCTCTCTTAGGCACCAAGAGCCAATGCCACTTAATCACTAGTAATCGTGAGACTAATGTGCACGCTTAGCCTTGTGGCTGCAAATCAGTATGAGCCGTGTGATGACGATGGGGACCTGTACATGAACCGTACAATGACGTGAACAATGATGGCCCGTTAGTGAACCGTACAAATGTAGTAAACAACAGGGGACGATACATAAGTCGAACGATAACGTGAACCACTGTGATCTATACACGACCCACCTACAATGATATGAAGTAGTGGACCTAACCGGGGCCGTGTGAATCACGGGAATTTGTACATGAATTGTGAGATGGTGTGAACATATTACTGGTCTGCACGTGAGCTGTATGGTGAGGTAAACAGTGCATGGCCATGTAAATGAACTGTGTGATGACGTGCACGACTGGGGCCTGTAAAGCCGTGTACTGAAATAAGGAGTCTCTACACTCTACAGGGACCGTACGAAGATGTGCCCTGTGTATGAATCATGAGATGATATGAACATAACATGGCCTGTGCGTGTGTTGTGTGAGGACGTGAACGAAAGGAGGACCTGTAAATAAGCCATGTAATGACGTAAACGAAAGGGAGAACTTGTAAATATAGATGAAGTTAACAATGGAGCGCGTACGACCTCCATGACGATGTGAACAATCGAGGCTTTCTCAAATTTCGTGTTCAAAGAGATAAACAGCAGAACCGTGAGATAAAATAATCCTTGCCCGCCGTGCGACTATTAAGCACTTAAGAGTCGATCATTAATTAATGGACGTCGCTTTACACGGGTGACTAATTATTGCATATCGCGAGTTCGACCCTCATTCTCGAGCAGGGTTGGTATCAACACTAAGCCTGAGACGGAGTACTGCCGACGCTGAGGGATAATTACTATGGGCTACTCTCCTGACTAAAGCCACGAGCAAGTCCGTGAATTGGTTCCAGTCGACCACAATTCGTTCTCGGAAACTTGACGCAAGAGGCGAACAATGATGGATGTAATGTTCGTCCGACCGCTTCTAGACCTGGCTCACTCGATACATCTTGCGTCAGTTTCCGAGAATGAATTGGCTACATGTAACGTACAGGTAGCCGGCCCTTTTGGCCTGTATTTTAAAATCACCTGCAACAAAGCGATTATCAAATAAACTTTTCCTACCATGTTTATGACTATCTTGCAACAAACAAATCCTATAAGAAAGTTCAGCTGACGTTAATTGCTACTGGCCGCGACGGTAAGCTTAACACAAATAACTTGGAAATTAATCATTTCCTGTTGCAAGGAGCTAAAGGCCATGGTTCAGTTTAAGTGTGAATATTTTCAAAGCTTCACCACACCTTGAAGTAGCGCTCCAAACATTTTCTTTTTTATTGTTGGTACTGTCTGTAAGAAAGTTGAAAGCACGTCATGTTATTTCTAATTAATTCATAGAAACTGTGAAAGATGTCCTTTAACGCAATTACGATCTTTTCCCGAGGCGAGGGGCATTTGGGCATACTTGAAACTACTACGAACTCTCTGAAACCACTAACACCTTCTCTCTATAAGTGTACAGTTACATTTTTTTTTTAACTGGGCAGACGAGACGTATAATTACGCGCTTATTTGTAACAGACAGTTGAAAAGCAAATAAAATTGAAGACATTAGATGTATTGGAATAAGACCCGTATTAACATTTAAATTAGAGGAAATGTTAACGTAGTTTAAAATGTTAAACACCACACACACACACACCTCCACCAAACGCAACTATATCTGACACGGCTATTTTGCAAGAGTTAACCACTGTTCACTAAAAAAAAATTAAAAAAAAGAAAACACCTTGAAAAATCCGATTCTTCAAAGCAAAAATTACTAATTATAAACTAATTAGTTTGAAAATAGAAGAAGTGGGTGGGGAAGGCGAAATATAATGGAAGTGGGCCAAGCTCATTTTTTATCCTTCATTTCTCTCCCCTTACTCATCTGACTGACAAGGAGACCAGGAAGCTGTGCTTCAATTTCCCACTTTCGCTTGTTTACTTTCACTGCGTCTGACACTCTCCAGGTAAAGTAAGTCAACGCTCGAGTGAAAACTAGGGCCGCACTTTCTCTGACGTAAGAAATCTCGTAATAAATCTTTTGCTACCAAAGAAATCAGTGAAAATGGCTACAAGTGAAAAAGGGTCGCACTTTCCCTGGCTCAAAGAATCCTGTAATAAATCTATTGCCACCAAACAAAAATCAAGTCAAAATGGCGACAAGTGAAGGGCCACACTTTCTCTGGTGTAAGGAATCCTGTACAAAAATCTATTGCCACCAAAGAACTCGAGCAAAATGGCGACAAGTGGAAGTGATTGTTAAAGCAATCTACACGTCAACTGAAGAGATGTCCACGAAAGCAATCTGCACTGTAAGCACAGACATTTATAGGCAACGGTCTTGTGATGCACCATGATCACTGCTGGCGCCGACGTGGGGCCTAGCTGGATGCTGGGCACATATACGACTAAATACACACATTTGTTTATGATTTTTTAAAGTACACGCCTGAAGATATCATTTGAGTAAAATGAAGTGCACGTACAAGGATATATCTGTATAAAATTAAGTGCTTATATATGAGTATATCACATTATTTAACAATAAATACACCTACAAGGATATCATGTGTGTAATATCAAGTAGGTGTACAAGTATATTTATGTAAAATTTAGTGAATGTACAAGTATATCACTTGTGTAAAACTAGGGGAATGTACACGTTTATTACCAGAGTAAAACTAGGGAATGTAGGAATATATCAGTTGACAAGTTTATCACGTGTGTAAGTAAAACTATGGGAATATACAATTATACCACTTGTGTAAAACTAGGGGAATGTCCGAGTATATCACATGTAGTAAACTATGGGAAAGTACGAGTGTATCACATCACATTTGTAAAACTGGGAGAATATACAAGTATAAACTATATGAATGTATCATATAATGAAGGACACATTCACTTTTTCAAAGACTAAATGTATATACCAGTATAATTTGTAACTAGAAGCCATGAGAGAAAGACACAGAGAGAGAGAGAGGTGGGAGTGCAAGATTGAATGAGAGCTAGTACAAACCAAATATTTCGCCATTCGGTGCATACTCGGAGACCAAATACAGCATGTTCTTCGTTTCCATCACCTGAAACAAATAAAAACATACATGTCAGCACAAATGGTAAACTGTTTACCATAAAAGTAAACATTGAGGAGAGTGTAAACACGACCTCTAGTATGTGGAACGTTAATATTTGCATGCATAAAGGAACCATTTACATATGTATTTTTGTTGTAAACATATTTAGAAACACATAATGAAAAAAGATAAATGTAACAAAATATAGTAAACATTAATGAATTTAACTTTTGTTATTCTAATATTTAATTTTGAAATAGCTAAATAAATAAGTGGAAAAATTCTAGATGAGAGAGAAAACAATTCAAACATCTTGGTTATAATAGGCTGGGTGGTGGGTGGTGGTGCAAGTGATAAATTTTACTCATTGACAAGGATAATGGGAAAAAATAAGTATGTTTTGTATATATATCTCACTGACAGTCCAGACAAACGCAAAAGTGACATAAATGCACACTAATTTTAGTAAACTGTGATAAGGGTGGAGATGCTCTAAAACTATGACATCTTGTTAAATCATTTACTTTACAAACTGTGTGCTATGAAAGCCAATCATCTTAGAGCCAATCATAAGTGTTAGTTGGAATTACAGTGTTCAAACGTGAGTGCAAGCGCAGTAGATATTACACACTTGCAGTATTAATACTTACTTGTAGCAAGTAACAGTGTTTCCTTGCAGTGAGTGCTAGTGTATACTGTGTATATGCAGAAAGCCCTAGTGTTTACTTGTAGTAATAGTATTGACTTGCAGTGAGTTTGGTAAATACAATGTACAATTCAAACAGCACTAATATTTTTACTTGTGGTAAGTATTAGTGCTGATTAATAGGAAGTATTAGTGTAGGTTTACACTGCATACTGGTGATTCTTGTAGCATATGCTAATTTGTAGTGAGTATGAATGTAGTGAGTGTAAGTATTTATAATGTACATGCAATATGCATTAATCATTTAGTGCTGACTTGTAGTGGGTATTAATGTTTATTTGCAGTATTAATGTATACAATGTACATGCGGAAAGCAATGCATAATAGTATATGCATGTTAGTTGATGTATAGGGGACATTTAGTACACGGTGTTTAATTACAGTGCAGTTAGCATGGTAGTTTCTGTTAGCCTTAGTCTGCGTGTGTAGAAAATTTAGCTTTGTCTGAAGTATTCTTAGCGTCACGTGAGCAATAAACCATGATTAATGTGAAGAGAATTTAGCTAAAAGTGTTCTTTTAGCGCCAGGTGAGTAACAATTAGTGCGTGGAGAAGTTAGGTAAGTGTTTTAGCGCCACGTGAGTAAAAACTTAGCTTGGCTCTTTATAAAGTGCTGTTCGAGAATAACAAATCGTGGTTAGTTCTTAGAGAAATTAGGTTAAGTACTTGTAACTTCACGTGAGTAACAAGCCGTGGTTAGTGCGTAGCGAAACTAGATTAATCTAAGTGCTCTTGCCTGCACGTGAGTAATAAGCAATGGTTAGTACCTACAGAATTCAACTTGACTTTATAGTGCTGTTACTAATTATCACGAGGGTAAAAATAAGCTGTGTCAGGTGCCTAGAGAATATAGCTTCAGTTCATTAAGTGCTCGTAAAAACTGTCCAGAGAACATAACTGTAAGGAAACCAAACGATTATAATCTAAAGAGCTCTCGAAGTGTAATACGTATGAAAAGGAAAGAAAACAAACCACCACCCAAAGAAACAAACAGCAAGAAATACTTCGAATACGCCAGCTACAAATAACAAAGAGGGGAGGGGGGAGGGCAGAAAATGTAAAACAAACAAAAAATTGCATCCCCATTCACGAACGCACACGCCCAACACAGTCGATTTAATATCGACAGGGTGCTGTGCAGACTTAAACATACGGCACTCGATCAGGTATCCGACACCTCAGTCAATTATCAGTGTAACACTACAAACTAAAGATTAACCGACTAAGTTTGAGGGTGTTATCTGGTGTGAGAGAAAATAGTATCTATTTTCACACACACACACACACACACACACACACACACACACACACACACACACACACACACACACACACAAAAATCGGGTTCCATTATTCTCGATTCTCTATTATCCATTTGTCGTTCTAACCATTTTCCCAGCATAGATTACCAGATGTATTCTTGAACCAAGGAGTGTGTAAACACAATTATCTATGGATACAACAGAACATTACAACCTAGGCTAAAAATCATTTCTAACGACCGAGAACAGTCGGCTCTACAGAGCAGCAAGCACAGAAAAGAAAATGAAAAAGATAATATGGATGGCAAAAGCAGTTTTAATTCCTTCAAGATCCTTGTGGTATATGGCTTATAGTATATGGAACAAGTGTGAAAAAAAAAATGACTCAATGCCAAACTACTCGTCTTTACAGAGGAAAAAGTTATTTAGAACAAGAACTTATAATAATTTACAATTATTAACTATTTTTAATAGCTTTCCTCATACAATATTTGACATGAACACTGGACCATTCCAAATAAAAAAATACACTCTCCACAGCTCTACTATGCCAAATGAAAATGGGTTGACGACGACTGAAACCTTGAATCTAAAACAGTAAAACAGTAAAAATGCTCAGTCTTCAACAATTCCTTCTACCAGGAAACGAGCAGGACTGCTGCTGTCTAGAGTCCAGACACGTGACTATGACTGTGAACGTCCAGGCTGTAAATACCTATGGCTTATTAAATACGCTGGCCAGGATCTGCGTGCACAATTGTCCCTATAAATTATTAAAGTGTTTTATTTTAAATCGACAATGACGCGATAGGTAGGGGGGTGAACGGCTTAACACATGCAGGAAAGTACATTACGACGACCCCCTAGCCAGTAACTTCGTCACTGCTCTACTAGAAACGCAGTAACCCGACTGCACTCATTCAAACAAGTCTTTGTGCATGACGTCTGCACGGCCCAGTATTGTCTGACAAACGGCACAAGATTACAAGAAAAGATTACCAGCTCGGCACACGTCTTGATAACACAATGGCACAATAACTTGCAGTCTACAGATGATCAAAATACAACTTTGGCAGCTGTCATATCTTGTAGGCTCACGATACTAACGAGGCCCCAATACCAACTGTCAAACAATCTAAGAACAGTTTACGGCAATCTAGTACGTGTCGTAACTGGAAGAGTACGCTATTTTGAACACACTATCACTATTTAAGAATAGCTTACGGCAATCTAGTACGTGTCGTACCTGGAAGAGTACGCTATTTTGTACAGACTATCACTATTCGTCAGCTCTAGCTATCCTAAATGAAACAGGAGTCAGCCAGGATCAGACGTATTTAGCCACGCGAGATGAAACTAGAAAATCACACCAAAGTACACCTATATATCCAGGATAGGTTAAAGCATAAAATCGGTCGACTAGTTCCGTACAGCCAAGATAGGTGACAGTATAAAGTCCATGAAGAATAGTTCCGTTTAGCCATGATAGCAAAGTGTAAAATCAGGCAAGACTAGTTTCGTACAGCCCAGTACAGATGAAAGCATAAAATCAGGCAAGACTAGTTCTGCATAACCAAGAGAAGCGAAAGCATAAAATCAGGCAAGACTAGTTCTACTTGACCAATGTAGGTGAAACTATACAATCCAGACGAATTATGTATGTAAATCATTCAAAGCTGCTTGTGTGGGGGTGGGGGATGCGGGGAGGGGATGAAAAGGACAAAAGATGATAACAATGAGATTCAATATGTTATGTACAGAATAAAGACAGTTGATAGTGCTAACTACGGGATACAACATGGCAATCAACTACCTGTATGGCACAATAGGATCGAACCTAGTCCTTATATATAAAACATGAATTTGTATCTTATTTTTTTCAAACGACGTTTGCCAGAGTACAAAATAAAAATCAAACACGAGAGGCTGCGAGGGAGACAGAGTGAGAGAAAGAGACAATGACTGGACCAAAATACATTCCTCAACGAGTGTGCAAAAACCGGATGGGTCAAACATCGATATATATATATAGACTCTTATCAACAACCTGGGGTCATACACACTTGAAATATTTGTTTGAAAGTTGCACGCGCCTCTTAAACCTCCAAAATAAAAATCTCAACTGCCGTCAATAATTTGCGAGAAGGGTAATGTGGTCACACACTGATCTGTATGGCTGTGTCGTTCTCAGCTTGAGGTATGTGTGCATACAGCCGTGTGACAGTTAAATGTACAAATGCAGATCGGTGCGTCGGTTTCCTTAAGGTTGTAAAAATTGCGCCGCGAAACACTCTTTTCACTAATATGTAATAAGTAATATCAGATTTTTAAAATTATTACGATAATGAGTATATGTATGGTGAGTGCAAGCGCGTGAGTTTATGTATGGTGGGTGGGAGGGTGTGCACGTGCATTTGAATGTGTGAACTCATGCCCCCCCAGTCCATTTTTTTTATTAAAAAATGTATACATCTCATTCTCTTTTCTTGCTGGCACTGCAGCGTTTGTGCGATGCATGTTATACATTAAATGATGTCCTAATATATTTTATGCTTCTAATGATGTCAAAGTTCTTTCTCTCCCTCTCTGAAATGAGCACGTCTGAACCCCGATAATGATGTGTGAAATTGGTGCGTGTTCAGTCTCCGCTGCTCTCTCTCTCTCACTCAACAAAGAGCAAGGACGACAAAGGCCCACTCTCCGGTATCTCACAGTGACGCACATGGGTGCTAAGTTTAGCTTGGCTAACAAGTGCTCGGTGCGTCTGCCTAACGATAACAAAGCCAAAGCTGAGTTCGCACAGACCGAGCACCGCCACACGTATCTGGTGAAATGCATACTTGCGCTCTTTAGAGGGTCTTCAGTACAGTAGACTTCTGCTACCACCTTGCACACACACACACACACACACACATTATCCTAAAACCAATACACTTTTGCTCCTATCTCGACCTGCTATATCCTAACACGTATCTGGCTAATGACATACGTAATATACGATGTTCCAATACCAACAGGTTTTTGATGCCAGCTAGCAACCACAAGTACTTTGGTGAAGGCGTGAGTTCTTGCAATGCCAATCTCACATTTACTTTACAGCTGATACACAGACCATTGTTCGTACTTAGATCTTAACTCTAATCTTATAATCACCACCTTTACACATAAATGATATACAGCTATTACACAGAAACGGACAAACAAAGAGCGCGGGCCAAATAAAACTGTTGGAACAGTTCGCGGGCCTGATAGACGACCAAAAGTTACAAAATCCACAAAGTTCAGAATATAGAATGAGATCAAAAGTAATTTTGAAAAGTATATGAAAAACAAAAACAAAAAACCCCCTCTGTTTCAACGAAGAGTTAATGAGATGTGGTGGACAAGCGGGCCGGATGGCAATGTTAACTGTGAATAGCTTGGCGGGCCAGACAAAAATCCTTTGCGGGCCGGATAAAACTTTTGGAACAGTTCGGAGGCCAGATAGACACCAAAAGGTCACAAAAGCCAGAAAGTTCAGAACATAAAATGAGAACAAAAGTCAACGAAAAGTTAATGCGATAGATAGTGTTGCTCACAATGTATCAGTAATTCAATGACTGGCTTAATTGATGTGGTAGACAAACGGGCTGCATGGCGATGTTAACTGTGAATAGCTTGGCGGACCAGACAAAAATCCTGCAGCTAAGTATTCATACTTAGAACTTAACTCTAATCTTACACCACTGTTTACATACAACCGGCACACAGTCCACTGTTCATACTTGGATCCTAACTCCAATATATCCTATTGTTCACACTTGGATCTTTATATTAATCCTACTCTATTGCCTTTACACACTAGTGATACACAGGCACTGTTCATGCTTGGATCTTTAATATTACACCACTGCCTTTACATACAACTAACACACGGCCCATTGTGCTATATTTACTTTCATTCTTGCAGTGTCCGTAGATATTCGCTGAACACTCATTTTACCAGACACTTAGTCTTTAGCATCATTAAGAGTAATCAAGGGGGTGGGGAGGAGTTATAGTGTGGAGCAATCGTTTGAAAAAAAAGACCACCTTGTAACACCCAGAAGTGTCGTCGGTTAAACGCACACCTGTCACCTTCCTGAAATAACGCAGAATAGTCTACAGCCAGACCTGTTGCCACTTACACAGA
Organism: Sinotaia quadrata; assembly: GCA_028829895.1. NCBI lineage: Eukaryota > Metazoa > Mollusca > Gastropoda > Architaenioglossa > Viviparidae > Sinotaia > Sinotaia quadrata. Next base: position 124,622,786 of record CM054179.1, on the reverse strand, counting down.
CATGTATAGTACTACTACTAGAACGACTCAAAACAGCAACAGACGTCAATGTCGTAAAACCGAGTAGCTGGATGGCAATCATAAAACCGTTAAACAATACTTCGCTGTATTTTTCTTCCTAAAAATCATTCATCAAAGCCTGTAGCCTAGCAGCATTTTTGTTTTATTTTTCGCCATATTATTTATAAGGAATTTTTTTTTAGAACAGTAAAATGTAGTATTCCTTTATCGGCTTCTACCGTATTGAGATGACTGATACAACACACTACTCATATTAATAACAATTTTAAAAAATTAAAAAAAAGACTGCTTTCTAAAATATTTTTATTTCAACATCTGTATAAAATAACAAAAATGTGTAAACACTTACTGAGTGGGAAAAATACAGACTTTATAAAAGAAAAAAAAATTACAAATGAAAAACAAACAGGTGTGAGTGCCTCTAGTAGTAGTATTCAACGACCTCATATTAAGTTCCCGAATGCATTATGCACATTCAAGTGTTGAAGTACACCACATGAGTGTCCTTACGTCAATCTACCTGACATCGTGCCTACCACCCTCACGTGCACCCTCTTCCAACCTTCCAGTACTCAATCTTCATCCCATCTTCTCGAACGTTTTCAAAACAAAATCCACTGCCAACTCTTCTAGTCTTTCTGCCGATGGTGCCAATAATAGAATCTCGATGTCAATGACGACTGTATGTAATAAGGTATGCTCTAACTCGCTCTCCCACCATCATTCCCGGAACAGGAAACAGTAATGTGACGCATCTGGTATCTCGAAGCAGAAGCAGGTAAGACACAGTAATCGCAGTCAGAAGTGATGCATGGTGTTCAGAAAATCAGTCATCAATGTTCAATACAAAATGTTCTTACTGATGAATGGTCAGTTTTCAATGTCCAATATAAAATGTCCTTACTGACGCATGGTGTTTCTTAAGTCAGCCGTCAATGTCCAATACAAAATGTTCTTACTGATGCATGGTGTTCAGAAAATCAGTCGTCATTGTCCAATGCAAAATGTTCTTACTGATGCATGGCGTTCAGAAAATCAGTCGTCATTGTCCAATACAAATTGTTCTTACTGATGCTGCTTGGGACGTTTAGCAAGGCGTTAGAAATACAGGACTCGACGATGCAATTAACCTCAAGCTGAAGAAGCGTTTAGTAAATACAAATAATCACTGACCGACCAGGACCGTTTATGTCAAGATTTTACTTTTAAACAAAGAGAAAAGAGTGCACTGATAGGTGCAGGATGCAATATAAATTGTGTTAACACTAATGTATACACACACACACACAACACACACAGGAAAAGAGATTGTTCTAACTACTGCTACACTATACACGGAAGGAAAAATCTGGAGGAAGCAAGACATACAAAGACGCGGCTGGTTAAAAACAGCGCTAAATGCTGTAATTAGAAAGCATTATCAACTCCAAGCAATTAACTTATATTGCGCATTACTTGCAGCAACTGACTTTTGAACTGCCTTGCTGCAGCTTCTTTTCTGCTGTTATTTATTGCATGTGTATTTCTACACTGCTTTCCATCCATCTACACTGCTTTCCATCCATCTACACTGCTTCCTGTCCATCTGCACTGTATTCTACACTGCTTCCAGTCCATCCACATTGAACTTTAAGTACTTTTACACTCCTTTCTACCTCCATTCACAGTGATATTGGACTATTTTCTATCTTGTCTTCAGTGCCTTGCATCACACACAATGTCATACTTCTTCACCTATATTGTCCCACAATTACACTTTACACTGCTATACTTTTTACCATCTGCATACTGTCTTTCTACAATGTTATATCTCCACACTGCATTCTATCCACAGATCTCCACCACAATACCTCTACACTGCTAGCTGTCCATCTTCACTGTAACATCTCTACTCATTGCTTTCTGTCCCTCTATTATATTTCTACACTTCTTTCTGTCATTTACAGTGCTATACATCTACACTGACATCTAACCCTCTTTATTATTAGTCTTCCTCCAAGAGGTCCCAAGTATCATCATAGTTGGACGATTGCAATTAACTTGCTATGTTATAAATTATTTACAATGCATAGATACTCGCTCTTGGCGATTGAAGATATACCAGTGTATACGAGAAAATGGAAAGTAGAGGGGGGGGGGGTACAGACGTGTTGAGGGCTTGTGAAGATTTACATGTGTAGACGAGTAACTGGAAAAGAGAGGGTAAACCTGGCATAGTCTCGCTGGGAAAATGTGACGGTATATCGGTGTAGACGAGAAACTGGACAAGAGAGGGTAGACGGGGTACTGACTCGCTGTGGACATGTGTGAAAAAAATAAAACTGGACAAGAGAGGGTAGACGGGGTACTGATTCGCTGTGGACATGTGTGAAGAAAAAAAACTGGACAAGAGAGGGTAGGCAGAGTTCAGATTCACTGTTAGTGTTATCACTAATAATTATCAGCTAATACTTATATAGGTAGTAGGTCGCTAGGACAAATCCAACACCAAAGTGCGATAATAGTGGCCAGATCATTGTAGTCTGATTGTCACTATCGTATCGTCAATCTGATCACTGCGTGCGCTTAAAAAAAAAAAAAAAAAAGGATGCTGAGCCATATATATCATAATTAGATTTTTTGTAAATGGCTCGACTCTGGCCAAATTACTTGCTGTAGACGTGTAATTTTTTTTTAATGAATATTTTTTGGGGGAAAAGAGCAGAGAGAGAAAGAAATGAGTAAAGAATATCCCAGAGTTTCATGAGAAATCTTTTTTGAAATGCATTTACATGATGGGGTTTGACGAGGAGACTAATTTTTAAAATTTATTTACCTGGCTTTTATGATAAAAAGATTTTAAAAAATATATTTACCTGATAAAGTTTGATGATATGCTGGTGGCTGAGCAGTTTCAAAATGGTGACCTCGCGATAAATTTTTTTCATGTTGGCCTCGTCTAGCTGGCTCTTATCGATGATTTTAATGGCCACCTATCACCCAAGACAAAGTTACATATTAATGCTGACAGTCATTATCAGAAATATATTCGTTTATAGACAATTTCAGATCACACACAGATTAATGCAAAGATTGTTTGCGTGAATGGACTAATGTGGGCAATCATTATCAAGGAATATTTGCTCGAAGACAGTGTTGATCAGGCAAATCAATGATTAAGTGGTCAGAGACGAAGCAAATCATGGATTAATGAGACAATTATCAAGGAATGTTTGTCTATAGACAATTTTTGACTAGGCAAATCATGTATTAATGTAGACAATATTTATCACAAAATGTTTGCTGGCAATTATGAACCGGGCAAATCGTGGAGTAATGTAGAGTTGTAGACAATCATTATCAAGGAATGTTTGTACATAATTTTAGACCAGTAAAATCAAGGATTAATAAAACAATCTTTATCATAGAATGTTTATTAATAGAAAGCTTTAGAGTTAGAGAGCGCTAGATTAACCTACGGAAAATAACGAAATGCCGAGACGAGAAATGAAGTGTGTATTCTTTTTCAAAACAAATGCCACCTTTGCAGGGTGTGTTTTGAGTGTCACCATGCGGATTCTGAAGAAATAAACACTTTAATTATAATTATAAATATAATATTTATATAATTATAAATAACAATAATTATTGTTACATGAGAGCACATTCTTTCTGCAACAATTTTTATTTCACAGATAAAATGTTTGATTTGTCGCCTTACAGTCAATACTTTGATCATTTTTAAACCAGCGCACGATCTTTGTACAACCACTACCTTTACACAATTTGCCATACAGTCTCCAAGAAAGAAATAGTTTGATTATTTTTGTAAGAGCGTAATATTTTTTTTTTTTTTTGTCCTGTAACAACTGCTACCTGTACAGGTTGAATGTCTGAGCGTCATCATGCAATGTTTTAAAGAAATAAATATTTTGATCACTGCTACACCTGCGTGAATTCTTTGTCTGAAAATCAGCAATTACTGATCAGCTTATCGCTGTGTAGATTTAAGTGCATGCAAGAAATTACAGAGGTGGGGGTAAGCCTTTAATACTCCGTTTATATCCTTCTAGTTAATTAGGCAGCTTCTGGCATAAACAAGCGTGCAAGAAAACAGACAAAATATGTATAATAAAACTAAAACAATATAAAATAAAAAAAGAAGGCACAAGTTAAACTAATATCTACAATTATTAAGGGCTTGCTGATGGGGTCAAAGTCCTAATACGACTAATTTCTAATTACCACAAACGTTTTTAATTACCACAATCTGATTTTCACACAGTTCATTTAGAATCAGAAAAACAGGATCAGTTCTTGATCTTAGATTCCGAAATCTAGACTTATCAGTCTTCTAAGGGCATGTATAGGAAGCAGAAAGAATGAAAAAGTCAGGTCAGCTGATCTGAAATGCAAAACTAAAGGCACCATATTGCAGAAAACAGTTCGCACACTATCAGTAACTTAAAACTGCCCCCATTGATAACAAATGAGTTAGCTGGAGTGTGTGGGTGGGGGGGAGGGGATGTTGTTACTGCGCGATTCTATTGTATTACTGTTCTTGTTTCCTTTTAAAGGCGTACAATCAATTCGCCAGAAAACAACATCGAAGTTATTATTACGATTAATAATCAGGCTGTTTATGCAAATTGAGTGCAAGCTTCCTTTTGGCCTTGTTTTTCTTCTTGGACTTTAACCGTTAAAAGATTAGTAAGATGTCTAAGATGTCTATAGTTAGCACTCCAAAGGGGCTGTTATTCCGCCTGTCATAGATAGGGAATGAAAAAGGTTACCCGGTTGAAAGGGGGGGGGGGGGGGGGGCAGGAGAATACAAACCCAAAATATTTTTCCACCGGGACTGAAACTCGACACGTTTGAGAAGCTGATTAAATAAATGCTGAGGGAGTTAAAAAAAAAAAAAAATGCTCCGGGTGTTAACTGGTGGAGGAAGAGACACATAATATGCGGCATTCTGATGTTCAAGGACAGAACGCTAGATAACATGAAATGCACCTTTTTCCCGCAAGTTATTGGGAGCACGTATACAGGCAGAGGGCGGTATCTTCCAATGTTCCATTCGTGTCACTCTCATAACAGGAGCACTTTGGCATCTACGCACAAATTGGATTAATCGAATTCGAAAGTTCCAGTAAATAATTGTTTGTAAAAAATATTAGACGGAAGTCTGAAAGATTTCTGCCCCACTAGATGCTATCTTTGCTGTCGACTTCCAGTGAATCCTCTTTTCATGCTTGTCAGTGTGTGTGTGAATGTGAGTGAGTGAGTGAATATTAACTAAAAATTACAATTAAAATAATCAGAGAAAATTAAATATCTGAGGCACTGAGGTATTTCTGAACATAAACATTTATCCTGTCAACACATCTCTGCCACCTGTAGCACTCTTCCTGAATATGTCATAGGTAGTGTGTGCATGATACGTATATTTGAGTACTAAAAGTCAACAGTCGCTCAGCTGCTAGCGTGATCAGCGCTCAACCGTCACCTTTCTTTTCTTCTTCCCTTTTTTCTCCTCCAGTACAAAGGCAAGATCACAAGATCATTCTCAAAACATCGCTATCTTCAATGACGTCTGAGGTTAAGATGCCAATGAGGAAATGGTCAATTAAGATACTTTCGAGAAACTGGCCAATTAAGAAAGTTCGTGATGAGCTGGTTAATAAATCTCATATGGGGAAATGTTGCCAAGCCAACAAGACAGACGTCTACAGTTATAGTGTGGCAACAAGATTCGATCGCAGCGCCCAAAGATGTCGTGAACCGAGAACAACTGCGCATTTCTACTGAAACTGTAACCATTTATTATCTTAACACTGCAATATCTCATCTTCTTTAATGATGCTTTAGGAAACATTACAATCTTTATCTCCCTTTCCATTTGACACTGATATATTGCGTATGCGTCCAAATTTAGAGGACTGACTATACATTTAAATGAGCGTGACTTAATGATAGAATGCAAATGTTTAAAATTAAAGTTATAGTGATGAGTGTGTGCGTCTGCATGCCTGAATATAAACACTAAATGGCTTGAACTTATTATGCGTGTGAGTGGTGCAACTGGATTTAAGGGGGTGGGAGGTGGGGAAGCGACTAACTCTAGGATCTGAAGGCAGGCAAGACAGATTATACATTTACACACCTATATAAAACTAAATTTCGGGGGGGGGGGGGGAGAGAGATTGCAATAAGCAATCCTAAATAAATTTAAATGTATCAAACTATGTCCAAACAAGTTCGATACGTGTTCAAATAAGACCCAACTTTAAAACAAAACAAATCTGTTTCGACTTTCCGTGACATTACCACAAAGAAAGCCTCAAGGAAACCGATCGAAGACATGGTATGACAAAGAACAGCCGACACAAGGACAGGAGAGAGGAGTTTGACGATAAAATATGAACTTTTCTAAACTTTCTTCGATCTAGCAACAATGATCTGAACGCTCAAATTTGTATTGTTTGTTTTCCTTTAATGTTAAATCACAAACATTAAACGGGCAGGGCTCAATGTCAACCAAACACCCGCAAACCGATCACTTGACTCCAAGACTTTCAAAGCAGAAATGGCGCTTTGGGGTTTTGGAGGTCGTGATGGATGAACCCGTAGCCATTCGACTTTGCTGCTAAAATGCTCCTCAAAGGTACAGCGATAAAGGAACAGGGGTGGGTGGGTGGGGAGAGAATAAAAAGAAATTAATACAGGACTTGTGTACTCTAAGTTTCTGAATCTGCCAATTGTTAAATGAAATTCACAAAACTGAATCCATCTACCATTAATCGGCTGGAAGATCGCTGAGTTATCACACATCAATAGATAAGAATATGGGAACTCCTACTGTCGGAAAACTGCCTCAGAGATAAATAAAAACATGCACTGGGATCGAACGCTCTTTTCAGAATCTTATCAACCTTCGTTGAAGTGAACGCTGGTTGTTATTTCGTTCCCTGGGTAAAGTTTTGATTATTTTTATTTCGGTCACCAACCTGTTTACAATAATTAAATTATTTTATAATACGTAAGTGCTATTTACTTTGTAAAAAAACTGATGATGCAATAATTCTCTCTCTCTCTCTCTCTCTCTCACACACACACACACACACACACACACACACACAGTGGAGCCTCATCCCCATTTCTATCCGAGTGACTCACTTTCTGAACGTCAATATGAAAACAACATCTGTCTACCGTTTTAAGGTGGTGTTGGGGGTTGGAGTGGGGTGGGGTGACAACAACACTGCAATCAATTAAACCTGCTATATGCAATGTGCTAGAGATGGACACAGGTGTTTACGTCTGCTTCCTATTATAAGATAATAAAGGACAGCGTTCACACACACACACACACACAAACACATTTAGAAGAAAAAAAGTAATAAAAAAAATCCGTATTTAGGAAAAATCATTCTAGTTGTAAATATCGCAAAACACACACTGACAAACACCCACGGACTCCAATTACAATTAAATGTTGGTACCATATGCTGTCCAGGAATTAGTGAGCCGGTCGGTCATTTTTTCAAGAACTTCTAAGTAATAATGAGAAGGCGATAGCCTTATTTCTCTTATACAGACCTACCAATCAGAACAATGCATCTTAAAACTATGATACATGTCCACCAATCAGACTGAGCGAGGAGTTTTAGATGTCTTATAGTTATACATATCTCGACCAATTAGAATGAAGAATTGTAATCGCTAGATACACGACTACCAAGCAGGACGATGAGTTTTAAATGTCTGTCACATATTTACCAATCCGAATTAAGTATACTTGACAATCATAGCGAAGAGATTGAACAAATGCCTACTAATCCGAATGAAAAGTCTTAGATGTCTCATACATATTAACTAGTCAGAATGAAGTATTGCAATTTGTAAATGCCTTATATAAGCCTACCAATCATACGAAGAGTCTTATATGCCAGATATATGTCTACCAATCAGATGACGTGAAATTAGCAATTTACTGCTTCCTGGAAAAGCACTGGAACTCCATAAGGCTTAAGCACTAGCTTCACAAGGTCACACGTCTAGACACAACTGTATGTTAACTCAGACTCGCAAGTCACCTTCTTTACTTAGTGTCGCATACAATTACACAGCCTACTGCCTTTTGATTCGAAAACTATGTAAAAGTGAAGCCATCTTGAGAGAAAATAATCTACAACTGAGCTGCAAATTTCTGGACTCCATAACGTACTGCTATTAGTAATGGAGTCGATACTGTCAATACAGAAGTGAGAGTTCATTTTGTGTGACAAACTTCCCTAGAGTCTATACTGCCAATACAGAAGTGAGAGTTCATTTTGCATGACAAACTTCCCTAGAGTCGATCTGAGAGAAAACTAAAAGCCACCCACCTGAAGTTAGCACACTACTTAAGTGAGCAACAAGCGTGCTTAGTAAAATGTTATTTCCTGACTATTGTTAGCAAATATAGACTGCAAAACATTTCCTTCCCTTCCTGCCTAGAGACGAGCATATGGTCAAAGCCGGCCTACGCCGCTAAAGAAGTGGCGTTGCGGCCTGAGGATGGCATTGAAATCTGACCAGGAGCTCAAAGAACTGCCAAATACACACAAAAGACGAGAGAGAGAGAGAGGTCCAGTGCAACAACCAATACACATTACGATTACTTAAAAACAAAATCACGGCCGGGGTGGGGGGTGGGTGGGTAGTGGTGCGTGCGTACGTGTGTGGTGAAGTGGGGATCTCGTCTACTCATCTTACTTTCAATTGAAATAATATACTGGCTCACAGTGAACAGTTTATTCATCACAATATTGTGTTTCGAAAGCATGAACCTTGCTGCGACCTGGCTTGATACGCAACATGGACTAAACCCGGATAAAAAATTTTTTTTAAAAAACCAAAAAACCCTCAACCCATTTACACTATTTAATGCCTCAGAATTTTTTAGATACTTTCTCTCCTCACCCACCCCATCTTTCTTTTTGCGCGCATTAGCGACTCCCGGAAATTTTTACGTGATCCTTCTTCTTTACGGTAAGATAATCTGACTAACCTCTTGTGCACATGGTGGACTTAAAAATGGGGAGTGAACTGCACTCTACTGGTGCAGCGCGAATTAATGCCACTGACGCTGCTCTCACCGCCAAATGCCTGTCGTCACCGCGCGCGTCATATCCTGTTGAGAGGCAGCTGTAAACGCGGAATATATATTTATGTATATCCAGTGCCTTTTTAACACATGGGCACGCTGGGCAGTTGCCCGGGCGGGGGGGGGGGGGGCCTCAAGAGCATAGGAGCCCCATGTTTTATTCCTTTGATCGGTTGTATAGGTAGGGACCACAGTGCAATGCTTTGCCCGGTCCTATTAATGCTCTTAAGACAGCTCTGAGTATAACCCTTCCCTTCGTTCACACTATCTTTTGGCAACTAAGTTAAATTTTGGTCGAAAACCTGTCCAACTTCTGCAGGTTGCTGATCTGGCACTAGCAAAATTGCGAGCACTAAAAAGACAGGACAGCAAGAAAAGACGGGCCGCGAAAGTGCAGCAAGTCAGAAGGAAAGGTGGAAATAGTCGCAGCAGGAGGCCAAATTAGTAATCGGAGAAAATCCTTCACAAATGTAGATCTTCTACACTCTAATAGCGGTGCAATTGTGCACCGAACTTAAAAGGTAGGTCAGTTTAGTGCGGATTTGTATCTGATTACCGCCATGAAAGCTGTCAGATTCATCCACTAGGGTAAGAGCGAATAAAGAACACTTAGAGGTGTTATTGACAGTGGTTTTATGACTTTTTCCTTAAAAGTACACAGAATTAAGTCAAAACTGTTGTAGTCTAAGAACCAAATTATTAGTATTTCTTTGTTTTTATATATATATTATTTTTATTTTTATTTTTTTTTTTTTGGGGGGGGGAGGCAAAACAAAATTGCAATAAAAAAAACTAGTTTTTAAAAAAGTGAAATAGACTTACTTGTAATAAGCGCTCGTCAGCGGTACAAAATGTACAAGTAAGTAATTACCACTATCACTAAATGACACCAAGGTTTATGCAAGTCTGTGGATAGAATCTGTTACTGCTTGTAAAATGCCCCAACTTCGTCTGAGGATAAGGAATGCTATTTAGATAGAGAGACAGACAGACAGACAGACAGACAGATAGATAGATAGACAGATAGATAGATACGGTCCATATTTCATGCACACATACACATAAATCGAGTATGCCTGTATAATATAGTTATTATTATATTTACACGAAGTCTGTAAATTCGTGTAAAATCATTTTCCTAGGTCTCTGGATACGGTCGGCTTTCATGCTAACAACTGCTCAAGTCAAAGAATAAAATCAATTACAAATGCAAAGCATAACCATATGAATGCCTACAATCTGCCTATGAATAACGCTTACAAATCAAATCATGTAGTACACAATGCCGCAAAATTGTCTGTCTTCCAATCTATACTGTAATAATGTGTGACTTCCAACCTACGCCGTATTAATGTGTGTCTTCCAGTCTATGTTGTAACAATGTCCGTGTCTTCCAACCTATGCCGTAACGTCTATGACTTCTAATCCTCGCCGTAAAAAGGTCTGTCGTCCAACCTATGCCGCTATTAGTAATGTTTATGTCTTCTAGTCTGTGATGTGTTATAAGATCTACGTAAATGTATAACTCCAAAGTTCTTTGCCGCACTAAATGTCTCAGTATAAAATCTGCTGAAAAATAGAACTTCTCATCTTTACCACCAAATGGCTTATAAAAAAAATAAAAATAACACAGAAAACCTTAACGAACATTTGACCATTAAATCAGCTCAAATTGGATGCGGATGTTAAACCCATTGTGATTAATCAATCAGCTCCGTGTCTGCCACGTTAGCCTGAATTTCCATTCAGGCATAAGAAACAATAGGACTTCATCTACACACACATCCCTCCCACGAACAGGTGGGAGAAGAAAAAAACATGCTCATAGCTACGAATACATTAAGTGCACGTTTTGGGCTACTCAATTCCCACACTCCATTGAACTAGAACGAAGCAGCATTCTGTGAGTAATAAGCATATACTGCCATAGTAACAATTATACTAACCTGTTCCCTTGGTTATAAATAATGCTATACTAGTCACTAAGTAAGGACGAAATAGCGTTCTGTGTATAATAATATACTTGTACTGCCATGTAAGAGGGCATTCAGTTTTCCACGCTCCCTTTACAGTATACATATACACACCACAACAAAAGAAAAAAAATTCAATTTCAATTTGTTTTCCAAGCGTGTATATTTATCTACTCTTTTTATACAGAAATATTAAATGCTCATATATATTTGACTGTATTCGAATTCGAATCCTCTATTGTGGAGAAAAATATACAGTACAAATAAATGAAAACACCCACACAATTCTTTTTGTGAAGAATGTTCCAAACCCGGAAGCCTAACCTGCCGACAATCTCCAAGAGAGGAAGTGTTCATCTGGAGTGGGATGAGCACATTGGACGACGATCGCAGAACTTGCATACGTCACGTTCTTCGTGAATCGCTAATGCAACAGGAGCAAACATTCTCACACAGATCCAACCAGAAAGCATGCCCACTCTACTGTGCAGAGCTGGTCAATCGTGTGAGTTCATCTAACCTCAGAAAGCCAGTCACGGTGTCAGCCCCTGTTACCATACAAAAGTAGTCTACGGTATTACACAATCTTGCAAACAGCAGCTCGACTTAGTGTGAACCACTCTTACCACATGAACCAGCTCATGGTTTGAGTCAATCCTATCCAACATCATACAACCGTGATTTGAGCCAATATCACAAAGCCAGCCATGACAAGATACAAACTCAACCTACAGGTCTAGTTATAATGTGTGAGTCAACGTTAATCATCGAAACTCAGTTTGACAATTTTATTCTACAGCTCCAGCCAAGTTCCAATTTTACAATGTATAAGTCAATTTTGCCAAAGAGTTAACCAAGTCGTGTATAGAGTCTGCTAATAGTAAACAACTAGCCATATCGTGCACATGGGACCAGATTTATCAACCCAATCGATGGACTGACTACACTCTAGGTAGACTACTACTACTAACTCGAGCAAGGGAGCGGTTTGGGTATCCACGTCAATTTTTTTACCGCGAGGTGGAATCGAACACTACCACATGAGGGGGGGGGGGGGAGGAAGCCACTTTACAGCCTGCGATACTACTAACATCTCTGAGTGAGCCAATCCTGATGTTAATACGTCATTAATAAACAAACTCTTTGCTATTCCAGTGCGATTCTGCATTCACATGAAAAAAATCCGTCAAGCGAAAAAGGGTCGATAGGTCACTTCGCCGGGGTGAGGGTGGGGGGATGGGCGGACATTCCTATCCACATTTCTGTAATTGTTTTACCATCACCAGTCACTTTGCGATTAATGCTCTCTCGGGAGGGAAGGGGGTTGGGATTCACGATTACTCTTTTGTGGTTGGTTGCTAATCGCTGCTAGCCTCTCCCCCCTCCCCCCACCATTCTATTGTTACACATTCTCCAATAGCGACCAACCGTCAAGTAAGCTATCTTCCCAAGTTCCACTAACAATACTCCGATTACGCAAGTCCGCGACGCGAGCGCCCAAATTACCATATTATTTGTTAATGATGTAGAGTTAAATCCTTATCAATCAAAACCTCTTCCGGAAATCGTGTCAGATACTGTTCCCGTAAAAAGCATCTAGCCCACACAGACTCACTGACCCCTGCATGGAAAGGATATCAATTATCATAACCAGCCAGAAGTGGAGATAAAAGAATCTGTGAAGAGGAGGTGCCTGACTTACAAATCCCCCTTTCAGTCTTTGTCAGTCACAGGTGGAGTATGATTCAAATGAATGAGTTCAAGTTCAGAGCTATTAAAAAATATTCATACAAATAATTGATCTGAATATTTGGATTTGTGTGTGTGCATGCCTGCCAATGGTTGCTATAACTTTATAAGCCATTGCCTGCTTTGCAGAAATATACAAATTTTATCTCAAAACATAATTTATTTATCAACAAATGCTATTACCGTATTAGTAATAGTATTATTTTACTACTAACTGATAACAATACATATGCAAAAACAAACATAACAATAGGGCAGTAGGACTGCCAAGACTGAAGCAATATTTTTATTGTTAGTACCACAGTTATAACTAGTCAGGATATCACTGAAATAAATCAGTACTTGTAAAATATTTACATTAGTAAACTCAATCATTTTTTAAATGAAAAGAATGCAAGATAAAGAAAAAAGTATTTTTAAAACAGGAAAAAAACAGGGCCAAATTTAATATGACTGTTTCAGTAAATAGCAATAATGTAATAATGCATTTGCACTGTTGGATCTTTGAATTACCTTAAAAATATATCATTTTTAATTATTTTACAGAAATTCACTTTTATCAAGGATAGAATATCTAAGAAGCATTAAAATATTTTTAAAACTCTAACTCTGACAGTACATCAAGCAGCCTGTGAGTGTGAGTCATTTATATAATAAATTAATGTGATTTTGTGCTCTATTTGTCAGTCAATGTACTTAACAATTCCCCAGTCAGAGATAATAGATATACAAATTTATTATGAATCAGCCTGCTTAAAAACATTAATTAGCACTCAAAATCAACCAGAATTACAAATAAATTATATTAGTATTACTATTGCATTTTCAAAGGTAAGCAGATCTCAGTAACACTGCTTTAAATCAGGCTAGGAGAAAGACCAATAATATTGCTTTATTGCTTTTAACAAGGTTCTAGGATAAAGCCTCAGCAAAACTTTGTTGCTTTCAATTATAGGACTAAGAAAAACTTTGATAACATAGCTACAAATTAGGTCTACACTGCTTAGTAGTTTTAAACTAGGCATAGGACGATGCCTTACTAACATTGCTTCAAAGTTGGACAAGGAAAAAGACTAAAATATTCTGACCTGGAAACTAGTTACGAAAACTCACAAGGTGTCACAGTGAGAGGTGTTTGTGTCCAGCACTATATTTGTATAATTATATCAATAATAAACCATTAAAACTGTAAAATATTAATGTACAATTCTACGTATATATAACCAAAATAAATTAGTGTTGTATTTATTATTACTATTAGTATATTACTTATTATTCTTGTAGTTAAAATCTGCTGTTAATTTCCAGTTCAAAACACAAATCCAGATAATAACATTAATATAAACTCAAAGTTATAGGCAAGCTGTTATTTTATTAATGGATTTTTGTGATCAAACCAAATCAAAAGCATTGCCTATTATTAAGAAAATACAATCACTTTTTTGTTTTAATGAAGCAGCCATAAATGCATTTGAATTTATGTGTTGGAATCAAAGTCATGTTCTACTGGTTGATAGTGTATGCACCCTTTTCAAATATAGAACTAGAAGTCTGATAACTAATATCAAATGATATCATTTATGAAATAAAATGTAGCTACAGCACCAGAACTAAAAATTACTAACTCAATTAGAACTAAACACAGATTTTCCATGTTTCACAAGTGTCATGATGTGTTAAATCAAGTAGGTTCCCAATCTCACTCTGCTAATTACATAGTGACAAGTTAATAAAGGAATGATTTTATTATAACCAAATTAATGTTATATGTTTTAAAGTCTGAAACTGAATATACTGTGCTAATTTGTATGTTTATTGTTTATAAAACTTAAAAGTATTATTAACAATAATACATTTTACATTTTGGGATGGAAACAGAAAATGACTTGGAATTACTTTATATTTTTATTAATTAAAGCTGAGCAATCATAAATTATAAACAATGTGAATTACAAAAGTGAGAGTATCACTATTTATTTAGTATTGACTATTGTATACTGCCAGTAAGTAAATTAATTAGTATGATACCCAGTATGTATAACAACACTTGTAATTGTATATTACAACTAAATTTGTATACACCTACCACAAAAACTACAATAAAACAAACCATAAAAAGCTTTGCTTCATAGCATGCTTACTCTCAAACTCAAAGGATTATACTGTACTATTACACAAGTATTAGTATACTACATATACCTAGCTCAGTCATATATTAATTCAACTCAAGATATTTTAGATATATTATTATTAAAGTCCAATGAATACAGATTTTTCATTGACATAATATTAATTAAAATAACACACATTCAAAGTATAAAACAGAAAGGTATTTTTTGTAGAATGTGCAGATGATTACCTGGAGGAGGAATGACTCAATGAGTGTCTTACATTATTAGTTAAGTTATGAAGCAAAAGTACACAATAGTAACCAATGGATCAACATAGCAGAGTACCGTAGGATTATTTTTTGTAATGGCGAGTAGATCACTAGATGCTGTATAGCTATTATGATGTTATTATCATTACTATTTGAACAGTCCATTATTGTGGTTGTAAACAGTCTAATAATAAATTATCATTATGTCTAACTCTATTATTACTTACAAGTACTACTACTACTAGTACTAGTATTGGCATTATACTAATGGTATTATTTTAGCCTCAAACATTAAAAACTACAGTACCACTACAAATACAATGACACTAATAATACTTACACTATACAAAAAGTATAACTATAGTAAATATTGTAACAGTATTAACACTTTTACTTGTATTAGTTTATTAATAATAATATTGCTTTTATAATTTTAATATATTATTAGTAATAGTAAACATTTGTATTTACTACTAATAATAAAAGTATAAGTATTACTATACATATACTACTAAGAGTGGTGAATTAGTGAATTTACTCACTAGGCCAGTTCTTAAACTGGGATTCAGGTGGGGTCCTTGAACTGGCTCGGGGGGGGGGGGGGGGAGGGGAGGGGAAAGATTACATGTTTATGTTCACTAATCACTAACTGAAATTCAGCATTTCCTTCAGTTATGAATGTAGGCAGGTCATGGGCAATACCTGATTTTGTCACTTTATGCTATGCATTTAAAAACATTTTGTGCAAGTGTCTGAAGGCTTCACCAAACTGCCAAAGGGGTCCAAGGCATAAAAGAAAAGTTTAAGAATTTTGCACTAGTAGTAGTACTAGTACTAGTAGGAACAGTAGTGTGCAATACTGGGGGTTGAGTGGGCAGGGTGAGAGAAGCATGTGGGTTTCGAATTTGGAATCTATTTGAAAGAAAAACATAAATAAGTGTATTACTATTAGCAAATAATTTTATCTTACAATAATTTTTTAAATAGATCAATATTATTTTGTTTAATTTTATTTATTTTTTTAAATTGCAAACTTAAAAAGATAAGCAAATTTTACAGTCTAGGAAAAAGAAGCCCGAGAGGGTGGTAATAAGTATCATTGGGAGCAGTGGTAATGGTAAATGTTTTACTAGTACTTAATAATTAATAATAGCCGTAGCAGTAGTAAATAAAGTAATAGTACTAGTTTGAATAATGATACATTGATACTTTGATAGTAAAACTAAAAGTGTACACATACTTTATTTTATTTTACTAAGTAATAATACTAAGTATATAATACTTTAATAGAAATAATATGAATACAATTTATTTCTCTATTACAATAATATTAAAAATAATGTGAAAGAATTCTGATTAGCATTATTATTAATAGAATCGGTACTGATGAAGAAAATCTCTACACTATCTTAGTATCTATATACTCAACAGGATACTGTTATTTTAACAGTACCGTGAGAACTACAATTATATTAAGTCAGAATGTGTTTACATAATACTTTATCAATAAAATACTTTTAACAATTCCTTTGAAAGTCAAAAATATCACTTATATAATTATTAATATTACTTTTATTAGGAGACTTTTTATTTTACTGTAATAATCTAATTAATTTAAATTTCTTAAATTATATTAAAACATTACTTTTTTACTATTTAGTACACAATGGAAGTATTAATTATTTCATTAAGATCATACTACTTATACTTATAAAGCTACTACTAGCAGTAATACTAATAGTATAGTAATGCATATACAGTAGAAACTGCTTCATTAAGACCAAATTACTTAGTTACAATTTACTTAGAAGTAAAATAATTTTGAGCACATATACTTCTTGTTATAATATTGTAATTAGCAGTAATACTGCTAATATTAAGTTTCTGTCATATTTGCTGATAGTGGCAGAAGTGGTACTGTAATATTGCTCAGTGCAATGCAGAATCTGAAGGTAGGATTCTGAATAGCTCAGAATGGTGCAGAAGTTAAAGCTATGATATTGACAACCATTCTCAACTGTTTCATAATTTATTAATTATAATACACAGTAAATAGGTCAGGAAGATTAACATAATAAATTATTAACCAGTGCTTCAGCTGGCGGAGCTAATCACATTCACAGTCATTAAATTAATTAACACAATGAAATATGCTGCATGCTATATTAATGTTTATTAATTATACATATTTTTGCAAGACAGGTGGAATTTTGAACTGGAAATGCAAATATTAGAAATACAAACTCTGAACTGAAAATGAATCCAATATAATTAACATAATAATTGCTTTTTGATCCCATTGTCGCACCAGAGTTCTTAAATCATATCTTTTTTCAAAGAGATCTACAAAATTAACCCCCATACTGATCATCACTTACATTTCATAACAAATCTTTTCCATATATATATATATGGATCTACAGTCTTCACTCTAGTCTATGATCACCCCAACTTGATAAGACATGTCAACTCTGGTTAACCAAATGCTGTGGGTTCTCTGATAATGTCACTATGTTTTGTTACTACTACAAGCTTCCATTAATATAAAGCACTTGAATTTTAAACATGAAACAGACTAATATTTAATAAATCACTATTAGTAGTAGTAGTTTAGTTTCATATTAAAACAACATTTAAAACCAACAATAAACAATGAAAATGTATTTTCAATCATCAATCTATGTATTAAAACTATTAATACAATAATAGTATTATTCTTAAACAAATACTTTCTAAATTTCTTTAACTGAAAAAGCATTGTAACACATGATAAATAAGTAATAAATAAAAAAGTAATAATAATATGCATTAATTAATGGTTGCCATTATGTCTACTGATTTTCTAATGTTCAACTGTAGTGAAATGCACAAATGCAATAATGTCAGTAATTAATACTAATAGTACTGCTACTACTATTATTTCTAGGCATTAGATTACAATTATTAACTACTAACAATAATTATTAATTCAGTAATTAATTGCTATAATTGCTAGTGGGTGCTGTAGTGGGTGCAAACACTGAATATAAAGTATTATTAAAAGTATTAGTTTCATTAGTAGTAAATAATCTCTTCAGTTCAGGTCATATAATGTACATTTCTTGGATTTTAATTTTTATATTATAATTATTTACCAATAAAAACATGCAACTACTAATTAGAGTGTTAGATAATTACAACAACAATACACAAAATACATATAGGTGAAGACACAAGTTCACACTACGCTCAGTATAACAAACTACAACTGCTGTTTTACAACTAGGTGTAGTATTAGTAACACGCATGCACATAGGAAGGAATGTGTGCAATCAACCAACAGGAAAAACTGTACAGACTACGCCATTCTGAAAAGTTTACAAACAACAAACGCAGCAAGTTGTGAATAATTTGACTGTTAAGGTTAAACGACAAAGTCTAGTGGTTTTCGAAGTAACTTCCTTGTCGAAATATTTTGAACATCGTTTTGCATTTGCAATCATAACATGATATTGCGTTACCATTAACAAAACACATTAACAGTATAGGCTGTAAAACTGTATACAAAGTAGGACGTCAATTATAATGTAAATAATAATTAACACGTACCTCAGTTTTCGTTATGCGGTGTTTGGCCAGTTTCACGACGGCAAAATTCCCCTTTCCAATTGTTTTCTCGATGTCATAGAAGCCGACACGGACCGTCTGACTCTGAGACTGTCCCTTTGGTCGATCGAGCGTGGAAGAGTCAGCCATCATCACCACCATTGTAATACTGCTGACCACCACAACACAGATTATCCGACGCTATCCTCTCGCGGGGCCACTTTTCAATCGCGTGAATCCTTTCGGCCGCCTTCGTAAGGACGACATGCCTCTGTTTTCTTCAGTTTACTCGCAGTTCTTTGTGCCTCTACTGCACTCTTGTTAGGAGAGCTCTCGCATGGCGCTGGCCACCCAGCGCTGACGTCATAATGACGTCACGCACCATATTATCGGATTCGAAGGCGGAGTTTCGTATTCAGCGGTTGCTAAGGTGTTTTGACGCAAGTATGGCGTGCGATCAAAATAAGAAAATAAAGAAGGTCGGCGGCGCAAAATTCTCTCCACATATTGTAAAGGCTCTACAGTACCAAGTTAAATAGACTTAGTTTGAACCTTTATAGATAAGCAAAGTCACTGTTATATTAGCACTGTATATCCCTCGCATTACATGACACGTAGCACTGAGACAGTATACTTCTACACGTATTGATATCAGTAGATTGTACACACACACACACACACACACACACACACACACACACACACACACACCCCCCACTACCCATATCCATTAGAGGTATGCACCACATAAGCTTATATAAATGATGCCTGTTTGGAAACACACCAACAGCTGACGAATACTGACTAGTGTTCATCAAATAACCATCCAATTCGCGTGTTAGAACTTCTGAAGTGTGACTGCGCGAACGTTTTAATTAAGATTCTCCAGTAACAAAACATGTGCCGAGGTTTTATAAGTTAAGAAGTTTGATAATTGTTTGACAATTTTTGTTTCGTTTTCCGTTTTTATTTCTTTATTTTAGAAATAATGGATTAAACATTAATTATTTGAACTTGTCTACTAAATACACTAAACATAAAAAGAGTTTTAGCGACAATAATCATTAGAAATTATTAACTTTGTCTAAGTTTGTTACATGTTTACATTTGTAGAATATTTCTCATGTCAGATTATGATAAAAATAATAGATTTGAATTACAAGTTTTCAAACTGCATGCGCTATGTTCTTAAAACTTGCAAATCGAATTATAGATTGGCATTCAAGCAAGGAATTAAGATGGAGTTTAAACTAAAGCCACCTGCTTAGGTAGATATGAAATATTGTGCAAAAAGAAAGTCCCACTGCATTACTGATATTCCATTATTAGTGTTTGACATCATCCGTACACAGTCAACAGTATTATTAATATTTTCACATTATTATTTTATGCGGAGCTTGATTTTCAAACATTACCCACCTGCGTTCCATCGTCATATTGGGGGGAGGGGGCGTGGGGGTGACTGAATTAACCCGATGGTATTTGTGGGCACGGCGGAAAAATTCCGATTTTAGATTGCATGTTTCCAGAGTCGAAATCTGTAAACCAAGCTATAATTAGTCAACAATATGTCGTGATAGCTTCTACCAAACACGCACAATTCACGTCACTCAAAACGACGACGTCATCTGGGAAGTTTCCTCAGCATTAACAAGCATGCAAAGAAGTGGAAATCATATTGTGACATTTTAAGTCGCTTACATTTGTCTTTCTTTCTTTCAACTTAGCGAACCGGTAGCCGATCAGACTATATACAGATACGTTCACCTTTATTCACCTTTATACAGAAATAGCAACTATTTTTTTTTCTCCTAAGGTGGCAATAATGGAATGACAATAGGACATTGCTAGACATGTGAAGTATGATTAATATTTCCTTGTAAAACAACGCTTCCGAAGGGTTTCATTAGAAATATTATAACTGAACAGTTTAATTTTAAAAGTGAAACGAAAAACAGAAAGAGGCGCTAAAATTAATTGCAAGGAAATTTAATTAAGCCGAAATAAAATTTTCGTAAAGTAGTTTAATGATATTATCTTTAAAAAGTGAAAATGTGCAAAAGGTGGGGATTTTTAAAAAATATCTATATTGACTTAAAAATACAGAGGAGAGGTAGAGGAGAGAGGGGAGACTGTATGGGGGTGGGGAATACCCAATCGTAAGATAAAACATGGTTCAGAAACGTCTCAGCTGTCTCAGTAACTCATGACATGGAAAAATAATGGTGTCATTGAAACAGTGTCAAGGCAAACTCTTCGTTCATTTTGTCATGGACTCTAAACACTCTCCAGCAATCTACACATTGTCAGAATATATTTTCAACAAAACAACAGCAACAACAACAAAACAGATGCACAAACACACACACACACCACCACCACCACCACTACCACCACCGCCGCCGCCGCCGCCGCTGCCCTTTAATAAATGAGTGCTCCATTTGGGCAAATTTCGATCAACTGTACCTAACATTCTGTTGAGGAATGTTTTCGCTACAAATACGCTTATTATCCTAGCGATAAAGTTCGCTGATAAGATATATAAACACATGCATTTATCAAATAGATAAACGCTTACTGGAGGATTTTTTTCCTTTCTCTCTAGGTGCGTGAAGAGATTGTTCTTGGTGTGCAAAATCTCACACCGTTACTGATACGAAACTGCTGCTGAATGAAAACACGAATGAGTTGTGGAATGCAAGAATGAATGGATTTGACGTTGAAAGGCTGACTTGTTTTTGGTATGTGTTACTGCTGACGTTTGTTGGCTATGTGGTATGGTTGACGTTTTGTTATGTTTTATGTTTGTTCTGTGTTTAGGTGGTTTGGTTCTGTAACAGCTGATATTGTTTTGCTATGTATTATCGATGGTTTTGCTTTATATTATCTGGCATTGTTTTGCTTGCGTGCGTGTGTGGGTTTGTGTGTGTGTGTGTGTGTGTGTGTGTGTGTGTGTGTGTGTGTGTGTGTGTGTGTGTGTGTGTGTGTGTGTGTGTGTGTGTTCAATACCTCTGGTTGTTTTACTGTGTTATGTGATACTGATGGTTTTATTTTGCAATGGCTGATGTTTTCGCTATTGTGCTATGGGTAGTTTTGTTTTATAATGGTTGTTGTTTTGCTATGTGTCATAGATGGTTTTTGCTTTGTAATTGCTGACGTTGTTTCGCTGTGTTATGGATAGTTTTGTTCTATAATATCTGACGTTACTTCTAATGCATTACAGACAAAGTTGCGCGGCTGTGCGGCCGCGCAGTGCATTAGAAAATGCCACGCAGCAGTTTCAGACTTCCGCGCACAATTTTTGGTAGCAAACTCAAACAACCGCCAGTTTCGCGCACACAGGAAAAATATTAGAGGGAATGTTGATTACAGATGGTTTTTCTTTATTACGGCAGACTTTATTTGATGTATTCTGTAAACTGTGAATGATCATCCCTTGTGCTGCTAATGACGTTTGTTCATTTTGTGCTGTGACTATGTATATCATTGTTTTGATATGCATTATGAAAGTCATTGTTTTTATGCAATTTGTTTTATTAAAATAATAATAATTAAAAAAATCTGAGACCTTTATAACGTGAGATTGTATATATGCTGATGGTGACGATGACAATGGTTTTTATGATTGATGATGATGTGAACAGTTCACGCAATGATTATCGTATAAAGTAACACATGCCGTATACATACTGCAAGAAAACTTCAAAACAACAATATGACACGCAGAGTGATTTTTGCACACGTCACAGAGAACACACTTAGAGTCAAGATACGAAATAAAGATGTACATCTAGAGACAATCATGCTAGTAAAGACTTAGTATTGTAGGTGAGAAAGATGATTGAGAGAACCACCTAAATGTCAAAACTTTACCCAATTAAATAAAGTAACACAGATAAATTTATAAACAAAATCACCCATCCAACAATCAAATGATCCTCAACAAAATCTAACAACTAACTGCAATAAGTACATAGTAAATAAAATAAGACAAACAAACAAATAATATTCTACACAACTACATGAGACAAACCAAATATCATAGAGCAGATATAGTCCCCCACCAAGCTCCCAAACACCCCTCAAAACCCGTCCCCACCCCAATCCCAATCGTGAAATCTGCAGAGGCTTGGAGTGCTCCTTATAAATTAAGTGTAGACGATAGGATGAACAGAGCTGGTCTGAGATCAGAACCTTGTGGAACACCAAAGCTTAAAGTAGGTCAGTCACATAAGTCTTGAACCATGATAGTGCTGTGTCACGCACGTCAAGATCAGTCATATTATTTGCTGCAGAGAGATCAAGTGAATAAGAACTGAAATCTTGCTGTCACCTGGAGCAAGATAAGACCATTTAACAACTTTCACAAATGTCATTTCTGTACAATGACAAGGTCGGCAGGCTGACTGAGAATTACTTAAGAAACTGTTGTTGTTTTTAATGAAATAAAATGTGTGATAATTATAAACGTCTTTTTGCAGTGTGTTGCTAATGATGCTGTTTTATTAATAACTAACTTGTTTTGTATTTTGTTTAGCGAATACTGTGCTGTCCGAGATGGATGACGTTGTTGCGCTATGTATTGTAATGATGTTCTTTGCTGTGCTATGCGGATGACATTGTTGCGCTATGTATTGTAATGATGTTCTTTGCTGTGCTCTGCGGATGACGTTGTTTTAATGTGCAATGTGGATGTTGCTATTCTGTTGTGTTGTGAAAGATGTTGTTTCGTTGTGTTGTGGGTGATGTTATTTGTTCTATTTTGTTGTTGTTGTTGTTGTTGTTGTTGTTGTTGTGTGTGTGTGTGTGTGTGTGTGTGTGTGTGTGTGTGTGTGTGTGTGTGTGTGTGTGTGTGTGTGTGTGAGGGTGTATTTGTTGTTGATTTTTGTTGTGTTCTTTTTTCTACGTATTGTGGGATGACTTTGTTTTGCTATGTGTTAAACAGAAAGTTGTTTGTCTATGTATATGTCTTATGAAGGCTGTTGTTGGCTGTATGTTAGGCAACAGTTTGTTGACTAAGTACTTACTTTACAAAGGATAATGTTTCTCTATATGCTAGGAAGGATATGTGCATGTCACAAAGAATGTTATTTTAACTTTCTTTTATTTGCAGTGGAGGACAGTCCTCCTAACTGGCGAGACTGTTGCGTTGTTTTACTTATGTGGTATAGAAGAGAATTTCCTAACTGCCGTGGTAGATGTGTCTTTTAACTGTACGTAAGGGTGTAGAGGACCTTATTTTGCAGGTTGGTGATGTATGTATGTCGTGTAGATGACCTTATTTTGCAGGTTCATACTGTATGTATTTGGTGTATATGACCTTAATTTGCAGGTTCATGCTGTATGTATTTGGTGTAGAATGTAGATGACCTTATTTTGCAGGTTCATAGGTGAGGGATCCTTTTTGTTATGTACTACTGCTACAATCAACATTGTTGTTTTTTCTAACCGGAAGTTTTTGCAGTGTATCACTGAATATATTTCCTAAACTTCTCTTCAGTTATCCATGTGCGTGCTTGATCTGTGCTTGCTATATCTGATTTGTGCTTAGTTATATTTGTTGTTGTTGAGTGTGGGCTTAGTTGTGAATTGCTGCGTGCTTGGCTATATTCGCTGTTGTTGAGTGTGAACTTAGTTGTAAATTGCAGTGTGCTTGGCTATATTCGCTGTTGTTGAGTGTGGGCTTAGTTGTAAATTGCAGTGTGCTTGGCTATATTTGTGGGCTTAATTGTAAATTATTGTGTGCTTGGCTATATTCGCGGTTGTTGAGTGTGGGCTTAGTTGTAAATTGCAGTGTGCTTGGCTATATTTGTGGGCTTAATTGTAAATTATTGTGTGCTTGGCTATATTCGCTGTTGTTGAGTGTGGGCTTAGTTGTAAATTGCAGTGTGCTTGGCTATATTTGCTGTTGCGGGCTTAGTTGTAAATTGCAGTGTGCTTGGCTATATTTGCTGTTGCGGGCTTAGTTGTAAATTGCTGTGTGCTTAGTTATATTTGCCGTTGTGGTGTAAGGGCTGCCTTAGATGCATATTGTTATGTACTTGGTTATATTCCGTTGTTGAGTTTGGGCTTCGATGTAAATTGCTGTATTTGGTTATCACTAATGTGGTTATATTATTAATCTGCTGAGTTTTTCTTTTTGGTTTAAATTGTTTAGTTTGAACACCATGTGAGGTTTTTGAATGCTTTGTATTGTGTGTTGCTGATACTTCGCTTTTCTCTGGTAATCATTGTTTAATTTTGAACTCGTGTACGAAAACGTAGAATAATAATGTTATTCGAGATAAAGAACTCAACGTATAATAATGTTGTTCGAGATAAAGAACTCAACGTATAATAATGTTGTTCGAGATAAAGAACTCAACGTATAATAATGTTGTTCGAGATAAAGAACTCAGCCTACAGTTGAAATGGCCTAGCCTATAAATCTACAGAACTTAAGGTCAGATTGCGTTCACCAATTGCCAACTTAAGTCTCAATAGAAGCTGAATGGGGCGTGCGAAGTAACACCTTAGTGCTGCTCAGTGACGACGTAAAAATATATATGAAAATAGTTCCGGGTTACTCAAAACTTCATTGGCTTTTGTATGTGTGTGTTGTGTGTGTGTGTGTAAGTGTGTGTGTATGTGTGTGTATATGTGTGTATGTATGTGTGTGTATGTGTATGTGTGTATGTGTGTGTATGTGTGTGTGTATGTGTGTATGTATGTGTGTGTATGTGTGTGTATGTGTGTGTATGTGTGTGTGTGTGTGTGTGTGTGTGTGTGTGTGTGTGTGTGTGTGTGTGTGTGTGTTAAAAACAATAGTCTTTGTAAGAGGATGTCCGCCCCGAAAGGCTGCAATGATTTAGATATTATTTTGATAAAGCGCTATCTTGGATTTACTTCTTCACAAGATTAGTTTTCTAGTGTTAAACTTGTTAAAGGTTCGCTGTTCTAACTTTTTTTTTTACCTAAATTTGTGGGTTTAAAAAAAAAACATACAGCCAACATTTTGTATTGCACGTGATGGTTTCAATTGGTTTAACGCCTTTCAAGAGCCTATATCAAGTCCATATGTTTTTGTACTATATTTCCTACCAGCGTCACAGAATTGTAGGCACTTCCATAGATGATAGGGTGTCGGAACTGGGAGTGGGGTAGAAAACTGCCAAATATTGCACTTATTTAGAATTATTCTCTTGTGTGAAAAATAATCAACTCTTCAAATATTTCCGTTTCCCCTTTATGCAATTAAAAAAGATTCTCTGACATGAAAAATAATATATACCCAAACTATTATTATTTGAATCAGCCTAAATAGGTCAGCCTCTGACTGCGTGACAGACAGAAATGGGGATAGACTGAAAGTTATTTGTTGAAGAAAGTGATATATTTTAATCACTTTCTTTTTCACATAACTCAAGTCCGGTCATAGAGGCGATCGTTAGTTACGATAATAGATCAATAGATCAATAGCAAACATGTACAAAACTATTTCTAAATTCATTCTTTCTATATCAGTCAGTTAACTTACGATGAATTTAGAAATAGTTTTGTACATGTTTGCTATTGATCTATGATTTGAATTGGAGAATGTTTTATGTAATTGAACTATTATTTCTATGTTCACTAATTTGATTAGGTTGTACATTATAATTGTGAATTTTGATCGATGCTATAATTCATCTAATAAGAAAGAAACTTGTTGCAAACTGCATAATTGTGAACACGTGCTAGTGACCTGCCATCATTGAAAAGGTTATGTACATTGACTATAAATTATCTTTCTAAAACTCCACTCTGATTTCTCTGATGAAACTAATTCTAAGACTTGACTATTCATATCTATGCTAGGATAAAGTGAATGAGTGTCTAACGTTTAATCAAACATTGTTGTGAAGTGATGTAAATGTCAGCACTTTTTAAAAATTATATTCATATATTGTATATTTGCACGGGAAGTTCAGGGCAAGTCCGCTCAGAAAATTCATTCATCCGTCTGTTGCCAATGGGGAAGATGTGTTAGGATACATTAACAGCCGAAATAGAAAAGACTGAAGTCCCGCACTTCTGGTAACTGTATCTTGGCTTGCTGACGTGCCTCTTTATTGGAAAGGTTCTTTGGAATGTGATGCCAATTATACATTTACTTGAATATTAGATGAATATTTATTTTCTGACATTCTACTGTAAACGTGTTATTTTTAAAAATAAAAATAATAAAGTGACTGAAGCTTAAAATTATGAACTTCTAATACTGATATTCTGTAACAGGAAGGAAGGAAGCAAAGAAGGAAGGAAGTAGGGAAGGAAGGAAGGAAGGAAGGAAGGAAGGAAGGAAGGAAGGAAGGAAGGAAGGAAGGAAGGAAGGAAGGAAGGAAGGAAAGAAGAGAGGGAGGGAGGAAGGGAGAGAAGGAGGGAGGGAGGAAGGAAGAGAGGGAAGGAGGAAGGGAGAAAGGCAGGGAGGAGGGAAGGGAAGAGGAAGGAAGGAAGGGAGAGAGGGAAGGAGGAAGTGAGAGAGGGAGGGAGAAAGGAAGGAAGGAAGGAAGGAATGAAGGAAGGAAGGAAGGAAGGAAGGAAGGAAGTACATAAATGTAACAGAGATAGAATTTGCAGAGACAGAAGTGTTATAAATGTTGCTCAGGCCGCCAAGTAAGCATGAGATTAATTTCTTTTATTAAATTTGGGTCAGTGGACCAAAATGGGTATTCTGGAATCAGTTTTTCAGATACTCACTGGCATATGGAGAGTTAATATAAGTACTCCGTCACTTTTATTTTCAACAAAACATCCTGCTTAGAGAGAATTAACGCATTGTTTTAATGTTCAACATGATGCGATTTATGGGTGGACTAATGTGACTATTTACGTTGATATCATATACCACAATTGCACTCCCAGCTTAGGCATTGTGACGCCAACGCCACCCTAGTTATCGGTTATTATTAATAATAATAATAAATTAATTAATTATCCAATTATGTATAGCAAAAACATCACAAAAATATGATGACGCTTAGAAGTCATAATAATAGAAAACCATTAGCAGAAATTGTCAACAAAAAAATTATTCAGAAGTAACTAGCATGAAGTGCAAGTTATTTGATAATAAATAGTATGCAGTTCGAGTACATAGGGTCACCATTGCTGTTTGTAGGCAAATATTTGCCAATTTTCGAACTTCTTGAGCATGGACTTCTTAATCATCAGGACGTGTGTGCTTGTAGCTACTCGGAGAGAGAGAGTGTGGGTAGGGGGACGAATTTGGATAGGCATCAACTTCCTTTAGCGCCACTAAAACGGAGTAGTCATCATTAGGATGGGATTTGTAAGCTTATCATAAGATATCAAAGGTCGGTCAGGCGAATCAAAATGACAACACAGCTTTTGTGATTCTAGATTAAGTTGTTTATCTGAAACGAGGGAAGCGTCGAAATATATCTGCTTGAAAATAAACTTCTCGCTGGATTAAACACTTAATTAAAGACACCATTCTTGTTGCATCACGTCTCTCTGGCTGTAAATGTTGGAAAGTTTCATGAAACGGTTAGTGCTATCTTATAAAAGCATTGAACTTGTATATTTTTATTTGAGCTTTGGAGAGCAAGGAAGTAGAGCGAGTCAGTGATTTGTTGGTGACGTAAGATTTTAAATATGTCGACGGGTGTGTCTAAAAGTACTTTTGCTGTCCTAAGTGTTTAAATATTGCAGATAAGTGACTTGAGTAATATTAGTTAGCTTAACAACTGTTGCCATGGCCACCAGATTAAGTAAGGGGGGAAATGCCCAAGCTGTAACAATATTGAATAGAGGAGAAACTGATATCTTGGATTAGGAATTTCTATTTGAATATAATTTTTAATAGGTGCCCAAAATTGGTAGGTTAGGAATTGCATCTCTAAAGCTACAGTTCTCTGCAGGACCGTGGTATGACGCGACTTGGCCAGCTGGTCAAAGAAACAGCTAGTACATCCAACACAAAGTCGCAGATTTGTTAACAGACTGGGGTCAGTATATAGGATTTACACGTTTAATAGGTCAGATGATTAATTAATGTACAGCATATTCTCAGTCCCCAAGGTAAACAAGAAGAACAAAGCATTGTATCGATAACACTAACGGCGGCTGATGTCGGGGGATGATAACGGAGAGATACACTTGCATCGATATCCTGCGCCCTAGTTTTGATGACGTAGATGCTGACTAAAACTTGATAATCAGAGAAGAGCACGTTATCAGCCCATAGTGTGCATTCTTTCGAATGGCGACGTGGTTAAAAAAGTATCTCGCACAATCAGGCGAAACAAGAAATACATCAAGTCTGTTGGCTTAATACAATTTATTTAGTTTTCCGTTTTTAAAAAAAAATAAATGTTTAATTTCTTTCTTTCTTTCTTTCTTTCTTTCTTTCTTTCTTTCTTTCTTTCTTTCTTTCTTTCTTTCTTTCTAAATTTCATTTGACACTTCGAAATCTGGAATGAGTTTTGCTCGTGATGATTCGCCATTTTGCTTCAAGTAATTCCTACAAGTAAACTCCCCGAAGAAAGTTTCAAAATACATCATGGTCAGAGAGCAGACGTTTAATCCCACTGATAAACACACAACTACCGTGTGTGGCCTTTTAGCTTTCATGGAGATCACAATGGAGAGAGAAAGAGAGATATGTATACAAGAAAGAGGAAGGAAGGAAGGAAGGAAGGAAGGAAATATAACAGAGATAGAATTGCAAAGACAGAGGCGTTATAAAAGGTGCTCATGCCTCCAAGTAAGCATGAAATTAATTTCTTTTAATAAATTGTGTCAGTGGACCAAACTGAGTATTTTGGAATCAGTTTTTCAGGTACTCACTGGCATATGGAGAGTTAATATAAGTACTCCGTCACTTTTATTTTCAACAAAACATCCCTGCTTAGTGAGAATGACCGCATTGTTTTATTGTTCAACATGATGCGATTTATGGGTGGACTAACGTGACTATTTACTTTGATGATATCACATACCACAATTGCACTCACAGCTTAGGCATTGTGACGCCAACGCTACCCTAGTTATCGGTTATTATTATTATTATTATCACAACAATGTTCAGTTAACGCTAGTCAATCATTCAGTTTATCCTAGCATAGACACTAACAGTCAATTAACATAAATATTTAATCAACTTCATGGATATCATCTCAGAAATGAGAGTAGAGTTTCAGAGAAATAATTAAAGTTAAATGCACATAACCGTTTCAAGGATGACGGCTGTTGTCGGCACATGTTCACAATCACGTGATTTGCAACAAGTCACTGTCTTTCTTGATCAGGTGATGGCCTCACGTGTCCCTTCTAGGCACGTGACACAACTGTTCCAGAATAGTCGATGAGTTCACAAAGCACACCGTAGAGAATCATCCTGAATTTCGCATGCGTTATCAAGCACATCAGGAGGAGTGGTTCTTGAATCCTCATGTGTAGTACTCAACACAGCATGAGGAACATTCAAAATAATATTTGTGAATTCTGGAGACCAAACTCAATCCACCATTTCCGCTGTATTGGTTCTCGAATGGAATTCCCAGGAATCAGCTTACATGTTTTACTGATAAGTTGATGACAACGCTGGATTCACACACCAACGTAATCTAGTAGAGCACAGTAGTCAGCACAATGTGATCAAAGTACGGCATGTACGGATCAAAACAGAGAGGCGTGCTCCATTGCAAAAGTCAAATTAATGCACTAAATCTCAGGCATATTTCATCTCTAAACTCCCTTCTCTCTTGCATACATTTAGAAAATCCTGCAACAATTACATTCACCCAGTACACACACACACACACACACACACACACACACACACACACACACACACACACACACACAGCATAAGAAATATAGCATAGATAAAAAAAAATTCATAAGTATAATGTACAACATAATCAAATTAATGAAAATAAAAATAATGGTTCAATTACATAAGCATTCTCTAATTCAAATCATAGATCAATAGCAAACATGTATGAAATATTCTGTCCACTCTTTCTTTATCAGTCAGTTAACTTACCATAAGCTAACGATCGCCTTTATGACCCTACTCGAGTTATGTTCAAATTCAAAGTGACTAGTATACAGTGATCGAGTTATGTTCAAGTTCAAAGTGACATGTATACAGTACTTTTTCATCAACTTCCGGTCCATCACCAGTAGATGAGTTTGTTATGAACAAGTGTGAGATTATTAGTAAGAAATCCACTCATCCAATAGATGAGTTTGTTATGAACAAGTGTGAGATTATTAGTAAGAAATCCACTCATCCAATTGGAACTGGTTTGGATTGAAACAGCAATATTCTAGCATATTCTCAACCCGAGTTGCTTACTCCAACAAGGACACTTACAAAAAATGCCATCATAAGGAGTTCCAAAGATCGGGTCACTTTGACAATTTAACAATTTATATATATAAAAAAATTACGTTTAGAAATAGAGGTAGGCAAATTTATTTCGCAACAGACATGTATATGACCTTAAAGTGATATAATTAGTCGCACACCAGAAAGATCTATAGACTCGTCCCTAACTTGTATTCATTCTCTCGTACACAAGTGTAGAGGTGGATAAAATAATCAGAACAGGATCTCGTGGATTTGTGGATTGAAACTAAGATAACATATTGCTAGAGTTGACACAATAGATATGCAAAGCTTTTGTGGGTATTTACTATAACTCAAGTAATTATGTTTTATGAGTTCATTCTATTACGTTTCCTAAAGTTAATGAGTTTGCACTCTCCAGTTATAATTTGCAGTGTTATTTCCACTAGTAAAGATGATCCAGTAATTGTTATAGTCTTATACATGGTCTCTGGTACTGATTCTGGAAATCTCTAGTGTTTTTATTTGTTATATAATGGCGAAATAAGTCATGCACATATGCTGACCTCTCACGTTAGCAAGTTATTTTGCTCTGTTTACCTTGTACATGTGTTCCAGAACTTTCAATAGAAATACAAAAGGAGAGATGGGGAGAGAAATACAGTGTCAAGGCCAAGCTTACTGCATTATCACTGGTGTGATTTCCCCCTCCCCCTCCCCAAGTGCTAAATGTTGATTATATCACACATAAAGAATAAATTGGTGTGTACTAAAACTACCCAGTCTATCTTTATAACCATCTAGATCTGGGACTGGCACTCTATTTTTAACTCAGGCACATATGCTTGGGATTCTGCTTTTAATGCAGATCTCTGATATGAGTTCAACTTTGCACGCATATAGCATGGGCAGAATGATTAGAGTTGTAGACGAACATTTTTAGTGCAGGCATATGACAGGACTTTACGTTTAAATAAATAATATTATTAGACCTCTTCTTTTCTTTTAATGCACGCATTTGATTGGAGGTCTAACCTATTTTTAGTATAGGCTACAGACATATTATTGGAGCTCTACTTTAACATAGGCCACAGACATATTATTGGAGCTCTACTTTAACATAAGCCACAGACATAATATTATTGGCGCTCTACTTTAACATAGGCCACAGGCATAATATTACTGGCGCTCTACTTTAACATAGGCCACAGACATATTATTGGAGCTCTGCTTTAACATGGGCCACATACATAATATTATTGGAGCTCTACTTTAACATAGGCCACAGACATAATATTATTGGAGCTGTAACATAGGCCACAGGCATAATATTTTTGGAGCTCTACTTCTAAAGCAGGCTGTGACGCATATTACTGAAACTTTATTGATTTTTACTACAGGCATATGGCTGGAGAATGGAGAAAAAAGAAAGAGAATGGAGAAAAAACTATGTATATATATATGTCGGAGAGAAAGAAAAAAGGAAGAAAGAAAGAAAGAAAGACAGACAGACAGACAGACAGACAAAAAGTGGGCAAGAGGGTAGGGATACAGAAAGAAAGAAAGTGGGCAAGAGGTTAGGGAGACAGAAAGAAAGAAAGAAAGAAAGAAAGTGAGCAAGAAGGTAGGGAGACAGAAAGAAAGAGAAAGTGGGCAAGAGGGTAGGGAAAATGTTTATGTTTATGTTAAAGTAAGAAAGAAAGAAAGAAAGAAAGAAAGAAAGAAAGAAAGAAAGAAAGAAAGAAAGAGGGTAAGGAGACAGAAAGGTAGTCAAGGAAAAAGAAATGGTCAGAGAGAGAGACAGAGAGAAGAGAAAGACAGGAAGGGTTGCAAGCAGGTAGGCAGACAGAGAAGAGCAGAGAACTAGGAAAAGGAACTCAACAGATATTGTTAAATTAAATTTTCTTCAAGTAGTTATTTTATTCCTGTTACACGCTCTCATCCTTCTTTCGAATTATTAATACACTTTCTTTTCCTCTCGTGAACAGCAGCTAGATTTGCTTCGTTTTTATTCCAATTTGAAAAGGCTTAGATATTTAGGCCAACTCTACTGTAATTTTTAAAAAAGGCTTAGATATTTAGGCCAACTCTACTGTAATAAGAAAAAGGTTTAGATATTTAGGCTAACTCTACTGTAATAAGAAAAAGGCTTAGATATTTAGGTTAACTCTACTGTAATAAGAAAAAGGCTTAGATATTTAGGTTAACTCTACTGTAATAAGAAAAAGGCTTAGATATTTAGGTTAACTCTACTGTAATAAGAAAAAGGCTTAGATATTTAGGTTAACTCTACTGCAATAAGAAAAAGGCTTAGATATTTAGGTTAACTCTACTGCAATAAGAAAGGGTTTAGATATTTAGGCTAACTCTACTGTAATAAGAAAAAGGCTCTTGATATTTATACTAACTTTACTGTAATACGATAAAGGCTTAGATAAAAAAAAACTTAGCTATTTAGGCTAACTCTAATAGGAAAAGGGCTTAGCTATTTAGGCTAAATCTACTTTAATAAGAAAAAGGCTCTTGATATTTACACTACCTCTACTGTAATACGATAAAGGCTTAGATATTTAGGCTAGCTCTACTTTAATATGAAAAGGGCTTAGATATTTAGGCTAGCTCCACTGTAATACAATAAAAGTTTGGATATTTAGGCTAGCTCTACTTTAATGGGAAAAGGGTTTAGATGTTTAGGCTAGCTCTACTTTAATAAGAAAAGGGCTTAGATATTTAGGCTAGCTCTACTTTATTATGAAAAGGGTTTAGATATTTAGGCTAGCTCCACTGTAATACGATAAAGGTTTGGATATTTAGGCTAGCTCTACTTTAATAGGAAAAGGGTTTGGATATTTAGGCTGGCTCTACTTTAATAGGAAAAGGGCTTAGATATTTAAGCTAGCTCTACTTTAATAGGAAAAGGGTTTAGATATTTAGGCTAGCTCTACTGTAACAAGAAAAAGAAAATTAAATGGAATGATAGACTAACTTTTCGAATTTTATATCAGTATTGGTAGGATTTTAACAGAAGTCACTAAACTGCATGTTCCTTTTTCTTCGTTATTCAACTTAATTAACCGTCTAATAACGGTCTAATTCCCGGGGATAAAATAATCCCAGTGACTTGCCTCGACTTTTGACTACATGATGCAGTCCAAACAGGGCGAGGGGAATAGTGGGTGGGGAGAGAATCTTTTCAAGCGAGGAGCGAAGTAAATAGCATCTGTCAAGCCGGATGTGGAGAAGAGAAATTGCTGGAAATGGCTTATGACGTCATTGTCTGTGTTAATAATGTCAGGCAACAGGTGAGTTTGTTTCTGTCAAAATAAACTGTTTGTTTGTGTGCGTATGAGTGTGTATGCGTGAGAGTGCTCTCGCATGCTTGCTTATTATATGTGCTTGGAAGTGTGGGTTACTCAATGAGCAAAACCCTGTAACCCTCAGGATGTGTATGTTGAGGTGTGTTCGTGTCAATCATTACACATATTTGTGAACATCAGTCAGTAGAGCGCATTTGTGTATATGTGAGTGAGCTGGTGTGTGTGTGTGTATGTGTATACGTGTCTCTGTGTACTTGGCGTATGTGAATGCGTACGTGTATGTCTATGTTCGCGTGTATGGCATGTGCGCACGCACGTGTAAATATGCATATGGGTACATGAGCAAGTGCGAGTGTGTGTAAGTGCGAGTGAATGCATGACATCCGTGCATGCAATAATAAATGGCGTGCCTGTGCATATCTATGCGCGTGTATAAATGTGTGTGCATATAGGTATGTACATGTATATATAAGTGGTACGTGAGTCAGTGGATGTGTATATATGACGTACGTATGAGTATGTGTACCAGTGGTTGTTATGCAGTTATGTAATTGTCTGACACTAATTATTAATTTGATGAACGTGTATGCATATGCTTGTTATATTATGTATGTGAAATTATATACAACTTATATGACTTCCTGAGTTTTGTTACGTATGTATCATGAGTAAGTATTACTATGTATAATTAATATTATCCATCCGTCTTACCAGACCAATCTACACTTTCAATCTGTCTATCTATCATTTAATCTTTCTCTCTAACTATCTACCTATCTCTCTCTCTGTATATATATATATGTCTCTGTCTGTCTCTCTGTCTCTCTCTATCTCTATCTGTCTGTCTGTCTGTCGATATGAACTGACTTTTATTTTGTGACAGAAAGAAACATGCCACGATGCTGATAACTAGTTATTGTTTATTTCTCCTTTCCAACGTTTAAATTTGTTACAACAATTACACGCCTACTGTTCATTTTCATATACAACATTAAGTAAAGAATTCACCACACGCGCACGCTCACAACATAAACACTCACGCACACACATATGCAGGCATGAAACAATCATTCACAATTAAAATTAATTTTCAATGTTTTGTTAGTGGTACTGGTTCTTTGCACATCTATGCTACTGTCTGCAGTCTCGAATATTACAAATCTCATATAGCCGAAGCAGCCTGCAAAAGAAATTATATTCAAATATTGTAATATTATTTTAAAGTATCAAAAATATAAACCGTAAGATGTAATAAATGGTAATAATCGTAAAACTAATTTTTAAAAACTCACAACAATCTTTTACAAAACTATGAAAGGGGAGGGCAGTGACAATGTTAAGAATGTGAAGAGTGTGCTGAATGAAGTGAGAAATGCGAAAACAGACGATAACATGCGACGCGTCAAGCCGAGTGTGTTCACCCTCTGGTTGGATAGATGACGTCCTGAAGTAGCCGGGAATAAGATTTTTTTTTTTAAAAATCACCCCCACCCCCAGAACAGCTGTGCCTTCCTGCAAAATACGCACAATTTGCACGCGAATTTCATGAATGACACTGGCCCTGCCTGAGTCGCTGACAGACGCCACGTGGTGCCGACTAGTAGAAGCAAAGCGCATGCGCTGTAGGGCAAGTTGTATAGCATTGATCTCTGTCATAATTAAAAATAATATTTAAATGCGTTCTTTTTAGATAGTGCATGCATATTACCAGAGGTTGGAGGTTCATGATTTAGATGTATTCCAACCCGTCATTAATGATGTTGCCAATTGTGCTGAGTAAGAGTTATTTCCCTTGAAATAAAGGTCAAATTTATGTCCCACTAGCTTGCTGTATTTGGTCCAATTGAGCACTGGTTGAAAGGTCCCCGCATAAATGTTCAGTGGTAAGGACAAAATTACATGTAGCCAGCCTAACTAGATAGCAAGTATTGTTGCCTGGAGAGTGGAAAAAATCTTGTACTACCTGTTTGCTAAGTGCAAAGCTGTCTCTCCATATCGGCATTGTCAAATGAGTGATATTGATTGCACTTTAACTGGGCAAGTTTTCTTGGTTCGAAGTATTCTGTACTGAGACTGATCTCTGTCTTGTTGCCTAAGTGACGACGATGACGTGTTAGATTTGTACCGACTGTTCTGTCTCGAAAAGTGAGGGTCTGCAAGTCGGTCATTTATTCACTGTTATAACTGCGACTGGATTTCAGTCATCCGGCCCACAGAGACTATTCCATTTTGCCAAGATTTCACTACCGGTCAATTTTAAATAGCATATTATTATCATATAAATCATAAGCAATAATTTAATGTGCTTAAACTAAATTACAAAGGTTCATGAACCTGCTGACACTCACCAACGTTTAAATTAATGAATGACATACAAATCTATATTCTTTAAAAAAAAAAAAATATTCTGACAATAAAAGAAACAAAAAGAAAAGAAAAATCGCACTTTACCAGCAGTTATTAATTAAGTGTCATTTTGCAAACACGGTTTACTAAGGTCTGAGATAGAGGTCAGGTCACAGTGAGCATGAAAATGGTTAATAAAGCAAATAGGGGTATTGGGGGTGAGGTAGGTTGGGGAAAGAAAGATCAACGCTGATCAACGTAAAATCATCTTACTCTACCACTTACTTGCCTAACCACCATATATGTAAAAATTTGACTCCCCCTCCCCCCCCCCTCGAATCTTTTACTATAGTCTCACTAACTACAGCTTTTCGGCCTTATCTCTGCAACTATATATCCTTGTCTGTGTCTCATCGACTTTATCTCAGTAACTATATCTCTTTGAAGTCATCTCTGGAACTATGTCTCTTCGGCCTTATCTCTATGACTAAATCTTTCCGGCCTAATCATTCTAACCTTAGGCTTTCAGCCTTAGTTTCTCAGTCTTATCTCTGCAACCATGTCTCTTCGACTTTGTCTTTTTAGTCTTTAGTTTTTCTTGCCTTAGTTGTCTAGTTTGAGCTTTCCAGCCTCAACTCTCTTGCTCCTTTGTCTCTTCAACCTTCCCTTGATTTGACTCTTACGTCATAACCATTCAGTGCCTCTCGTTTTTAGTCCTGCTTCTTGCACTCGCGATTTGAGAATGAATTATGTGTGCAACAAATTCGTCTAATGGATGTTCCTTCCGAAGTGACCATTCAACAACAGAACGTTACTTGTGGAGGAGCGAGAATGCCTATGGTTCGCTAAACCCGTTGTAATTAATGTTCCGGCGTACTTGCTTCTTCGAAATTTCAACAACAAAACGTCAAAGGTCGCAGGTAGTTACGTGGGTTGACTGCGCATTGCGATAGCTTGTTTACACAACAAAAAGTATTCAGGGAATGCGGACGCGAACCGGTTATCAGTGTGTTATTTCACACCGCTATGTGTCGAA
The DNA here is from genome assembly GCA_028829895.1 of Sinotaia quadrata. NCBI lineage: Eukaryota > Metazoa > Mollusca > Gastropoda > Architaenioglossa > Viviparidae > Sinotaia > Sinotaia quadrata. The sequence goes on along the minus strand of CM054179.1, from coordinate 124,584,912 downwards.
AAGCAATGGAAGTGTGCAAATCCCATCATTTGAATTGAAGAGGTAGACAGGTAGATTGACAAGTGAATGTTATGTGATTTTGTTTTTAAATAATTCACACATAAGTGTCGTTGTGTGCTGAGAGCTACTGGCATTTGGCCTTGCGACCTGAGCATTGACTTGACTCTCGCTGCACGCTTTGTTCACCTTGGCCTCGGTGGGTGTTAACATTAGCGGGCGGTTGCAAATGTACTTTTCTAATTATTAATATCATGATAGTTATTAAAATATTCTTCGTTGCTTGTGGAAATGAGCACCGTCCAGACGATAATTAGCCATTACTTGTTGTAGAAATCCGATCAGTAATTTACACTAAATTCTGTAGTGTTTCTATTGATTAATCTCCGAATTCATTATTTATTAGTTAGTTCATACGTGAGCAGTCTCTTTAAATTGCTAGCTTCACACAGGTCTTCATTGACTATATCCTTTCACGGTTCGATCATTCCATATCCCCCCCCACCCCCGACACACACACACACACACCCTAGTATATTTTAGCAAACCTTTCAGTTTAATCAAATATTAGGTGGTAACAGTAAAAATACAGAGCAAATTTATTACACGAAATAACAAAGATCCCACTTAAGTCCTTAGCCAAACAGCAACCGTATCCCACAATTCAAACCAATCAATTTTTAGAAACAGCCAACAGTTGTGGCAGTGTCATCGTATACAAAATACACGATTCAAAAAAATAATGTAGTTAGTGTATCGTGTATTTTCTTCTACCCGACAAACAATAATAATCGTCCAGTTCTTTGATATCGGTATTAACACAGCGCTATATTCTATATATTCCTTTGATACCGGTATTAACACAGCACTATATTCTACACATTCCTTTGATACCGTTATTAACACAGCATTATATTCTATACATTCCTTTGATACCGGTATTAACATAGCACTATATTCTACACAGCACTATATTCTACACATTCCTTTGATACCGTTATTAACACAGCGCTATATTCTATACATTCCTTGACGTTAGGACAGCATTGTAGATCAAGCAGCACTCATCATATAAAATAAAATATGGTATATATACTCTTTTACCTCATAAAGTCTTTAAAAGTGGTGATCAGTCCTTAGGTGGAAAACGTCTTACCATAGGAGAAGATATATCCGTCTTTAATCTATATTTAGTGAGCCCCATCCACCCACTATATCTCCAACATATGGTTATCAATATGTGTAAGAAGGTCAATAAATTTATATAAAGTTTATTTGACATCAATATTTCTGCGAAACCACATTCAATACTGATATAGACTTATATCCTAACACATTAGTGTCAATATAAATCACAGGATAGTTCTTATCAGAGAACAGAAATGGAGTTATAAAGAGATAAACGATAATAATTTATACATAACTTTGTCTAGATGATACCACAATAGTCCTTTGTATTCTTTCATAACAATGTCACAAGTTTATTGTTCACAATAGAATTGTCAGTACTTGATGTGTTTCACTAACGCGCATTGTTTTCTTGAGACAAATCTGGGCACTCCTTCACTGTATTATTTCCCTCAAGATGAACAACAATGTAGCAATTTCCTGTAATTTCCTAATACCAGAGAACCCACCTTGTAATCACACATTCTTTGCCATCATGCATAGTGCAGTGTACCCTTACACTTGCATGCCTTCATTAGAGATTTCTCGACTTCATCACGGTCATAAGGGTTTATAAATCAATAAACCACGAAATTCTAGAAAGAAAAAGGCTGCTTCTTACCTGGAATTTATAATCATGGAACAGACACAATGTTTTCCAATTTATTCATTTTAACTGCATTCTTTCTTACATTCAAGTTTCAACCAACAGTTTCCTGCAACAGAATTTACTAGCCCGATAAATACACACAGCATAATAAATACAGTATAATAGTTTATGAATACATTCACTAGAAACAATGTCATGTGTATAACATACAAGCATCATAATTCACAATTATAAAAGTAATAGTCGACTCACTTAATTCACCTCTACATAAAATCAAGTATAATATATCAATATCAAAATGCATGAAATATTTCAAAGTCAATTCTCTCTCAATCAATCAGTTAACTCACCATTAAGCTATTGACCATCTTTCATGACCTGACTTCTACCACGCCAAATTCAAAATGATCAGAAAATAGAATTATTTTAGAAGTTAAACTTTGATCACAGTCCATTGGCTGGTCTCATTCTTGTAAATCTTAACCATTGGATAATAAAACTACTCATTTGCTTGGAACTGGTTTAGATTACATCAGCAAATTCTAGAACATTGTTTACCTGAGTTGTTTACTCCAACTCTGACACTTACAAAAAAAAATACCATCTTAGGCAGTGCCCAAGGTCGGGTCACGTTGACATTTACCAATTTATATAACAATTAAATGTAGAAATTGAGGTAGACAACTTTACTCCACCACAAGTAGAGTCTGGTCTCAGAAGGGAATAAATAAAACTACGTTATAGCGATCGATACATGTGACACCCTTTGTAATGAAATCTGGTAATTAATCTGTAATCAGTAGAGTCTGGTCTCAGAAGGGAATAAATAAAATTACGTTATAGCAATCGATGCCGTTACCAAAAATACATTGCCGTTAATCGCCGTTTTTCCCAGCCCAACACTACATTAACTGTACGGTCCCACCTACATCTCTTTCTAACCCACCCCATTTGTTTCTGTCTTACTAAAAGAAAATAAAGAAATGAATACACATGCTAACTCCACCACAAACGACAGAATTGAAGCTGTACCCCCCAAAACTTACCACTATGAGCACCATTGATACTGAGGGCATTACTTGCAGTTGATAAAAACAGATTTCAAGATCACAGCCATCCAAGCAAGAAATCGATAAATTGCCTCATTACGGCAAAGAAAGCCCTACATTCGTAACAACAACAAAAAGTCAGTGAAATAAAACAAAACTTTCATATAAATATCAACATAATTAATAAACGCATGAACTATAAGAAGAAAATAAATATATCACTAATTGACGAATTGTTGGAACTGCTAGATAAGCCAGAAATACAACGCGTGAAATCCAGTCAGAGCAATTATTACTGTGTGCATGCACGCGCGCATGTGTGTGTATGTGTGTGTTTGACAAACTGTATTTTATTTGGCGTGAGTAATGACTTGCTTTCTACTGACCTTTGAACTTTTGCATTGTAACGAGTTTTGCTTCCCTGCTGTTGTTTGTTGTTTATTTTTTTTTTAGAAATGTAATTTTTAAAATGTGCATGATTACTTGCCTGTTTATTTCTTGTCTTACTTTGACTTTTTGTTTATTTACTTTTGTTTATCTGTATCTGCTATTTGTTTTGTGTATGCGTGTGTGTGCTTTCTTTCAATTTTATTTATTGGTTTGTTTATTTTTATTTGCCCGCTTTTCTTTCCCCTGCGTAATTTCTAGAGTGAATGGATGGGAGATCCTCCTAGCAAGAAAAACGAAAAAAAAAATGGAAAAAAAATGAAAAAATGACCTCGTAGCAATTTGCCAGACGTCGAGGGCCTGTTTAGTGTGCAGTATCTAGTGAAGAAACTACACGACACCACAGGTCATCATGCATACCCGTGACGTCAACAGTCGCATGCACATGTTGGACTACAAAGCAGCTTGTACTATTCACCACTGAACCGAACGCTCTCACACGGACAGCTGCACGTATGATAAAGAAGCGATGTGAGAAGAGGAACTTTTAAAGTTCGTGTGAAAGTTTTCCATTTTAAGAATTTGCCGTGCCACTGTACTTTTAACTTCTCTGCATTTTAGCAGGCGTGTCTGTTAAATCGAGTTTGAATTGGAGAAAAAAAGTTGTAAAGGAAGATTAAGACTTTTTTTTCCTTTTACTTCTGCTTATACATGACAAAACATAAAGACTCGCGACCTTAGCTCTGTGGGCGTCGTTTACTGATCAAATGTGTGATACAGTTAGACTTCATATTTTAATGCCTATACTCAGATGTGAGTGTCAAGTGTAAGGTGATGTGATTTTATGCTTCAGTTAATAATGAATTGTGCTATTTTTAGTCTTGTATACTTACTGACCTTGTCGTGTCGAGTCGTCGACTTTCACTTGTATGTCTGTGGTATCGGGTGATAGTGGTACTGAAATAGATTTATACTGACGGGAGAATGCTGAATCTAAGTGATATGCACATTTAAAATGACTCATGTTCCAATTCTCAGACCACACACAGATTTATATTGACGAGAATGCCAAATCTATATCACACATAAATTTATATTGACGAGAATGTCAAATCTAAGGCTATATATAGACTTGCTGACTTGCTGATGTTGAATCTAAGGACAATCACAGATTTTTACTGACTTCATGAGACTGAATCTTAAGCATTACATAGATTTACATTGACTTGAAAATTCCGGCTCGGGTGAGAAACTCATAATGAAATGCAGTTTACTCTGGTGTACGAATAGTGTCATAGCATCAAAATAAATTCTGCCTGGTGTGGCCGTGATTCTGAAAGACCTCACTCACACTTTCTGGCATTTGAAGGTAGTGTGTGTAGCCTTTGGAATTCACATGTAACGCAGTCAGTCGGTTTGTCAGACTCATGTGTGTATAATTACAAGACTAACAGTTTAAGCCATGTGCGCATCAACGTGTGGCCGATATGAATTTGTGAACTGACGTCACAAAACAACCCGAAACATAAACACGGAAAACAGATGCGAATCTTATGAAAGTAATATTAACTCTCTCTCGTCCATTCTCAACTTAATATCAACCTGTGTTAAAATGTTATTAACCTGCATTCAATGCAAGAGAGGAAAAATACATTATTATTTTACACACACTATTTTTTTTTAAACGAAAGCAGCCTTTTTCTTTATAGGCTAAATATTGTGACTGTAATTCAGTACTCCAAATTACACGTTATTCTGTGTCAGATTTATGTGAGCGGGAAAACAGTCACAAGTTTTGCTAGGAAAAAATTAACACGGAAGAAAGTCGCAAGAAAAAAGTCACAAGGAAAAAAGTCACAGAAAAGGAAGTTACAGAAAAAAATTGTATCTTTTGATATCACGAGAAAAATCACATAATAAACTCAAATTATCCAAATTAGTTTAAATGTTTATTTTAATACGTGCAATAATTTTGGGAACTAAACTAAATATACAATAAGACACCAATGCAACACTTTTAGATAGTTGATTGGTAGGTGAATTATATTATTATTGCATGTCACCATTCAAATTTATAGTTTATTAGAGCTTACAGATATGCCGATCGTTATGATCAATTAATACCATATTTAAACTTTAAAACCGCCGACTAGTACTAGAACAATAGAAAGCTATTAATATTACAGATAATGCAGTTCAAGTTTTTAATCCCGATTAAGAAATATTTCCAGAAGTGAAAAGAAACTGATGTATTGACATAAAATGAAACTAAATAAAAAGTCATCAATGAAATCATGCTTCAAGCTGAATCAAACTAAACATGTGTTGGCAATGTGTGTATCTAAGAACATTTTCTGAATCGGCAAACATTTTAACGCTTTGATTGGAACCAAAAACTAAAATTATGCTGCTACAGTTTGGCCCGTTATCGTACAGTAGAAACTTTTCAGGATTTGGTCCTACTGTCTGAGTAAGCTCGTTAGGAAATTCACCTAGATCTTGAAGTAGACGTGGTACATGTGGAGTAGGCCGTTGGTTAGACAGAGTACGTTTACAGGTGTCAGCAGAAAGTATAAGTGCACGAACGTCATCATCACAGTGGCTAACACCATGAGCATAGATCTGAACTGGTTTGTCTTGAGTGCTTGCAGCATGGTCTTTCATTGCATTGGCTAACACCATGAACATGGATCTGAGCTGGTTTGTCTTGAGTACTTGCAGCATGGTCTTTCATTGCATTGGCTAACACCATGAACATGGATCTGAGCTGGTTTGTCTTGAGTACTTGCAGCATGGTCTTTCATTGCATTGCGCACTTTGGCAAGGCGAACTTGAGTCTCATTTGAAGCATGATTGTGAGAATGGCCTACTTCGGGATTTTCTTTCTCAAGGTTTATCGTCAAGCTGACTAGACAATTGCTACTTGATCTTTTTACAGATTTCTTCCACAGCTTTGTTTTGCGAGCTGCATGCTTGGTATACATAAATTCATTGAAGCAGTTTTGAACCGCGCTTATCACTACCAATAATATCCATGGCTAAAATGTGTCTGTTTGTTTTACAAAACTCATATATAAAGAATTGATGTTCCACAGTGGTACGGTCGTACTTCCACAGTTCAAATGAACTACACTGTTTTCTTTCTCTACTTATCAAGTAATTTCTCCCCAAAGATGGCCACTCACCTGAACTGCTCATATGAGTTGAGAGCCGGGAGCTGTGGGGAAAAAATAGATCAAGGGTTCAACGCTGCTGGTCTGCAACGGCTATTGTAATTGACCACATTGATGCTTTGTCTAGACAGTGTTATCACTAAACTAGTACCTCAGTGCAATACGTCTTGCTTTCCTTTGATTCAAAATTACTTTTAGCGTAGTTCTTTGGCGTTCCTTTGAATTATACTCGTAGTAATGGGTCACACGTAGCTATAGTTTAAATCTTATTTACTAGGTGAGTTGTGTCGGAGAGATATGAAGCATATTTTTTTCATTACAATCACACACACACACACAAACTAAAAACATCTTTTACTCCGAGCAAGAATCACACCACGATCCTTTGGACGAGAGGTTAATCTCTGCGCAATCGCTAACTTCCATTTACTGTTATTCAATCTATAATATACGTGTTCAACGACTTGATGCATAACAACATAACTAAGTATGAATAAAAAATATAATTAAATGTGTGAATTATAATATGACCTATAATATGTATACGACATACAAATCACACACACACACACACACAACTCACACACACACACAACACACACACAACACATACACAACACACACACAACACACACACACAACACACACACAACACACAACACACACACACACAACACACACACACAACACACACACACACACAACACACACACACACACACACATTTAACCACGAGCGAGAATCGAACCACGATCTTAATGAGTCGTCGCATCCATTTATTGTCATTCAATCAATAATAAACACACGGACTTGCAATTAAAATTAATTAAAGCAGAAGTAAATGTATGAATTACAATGCATTTGTACGGTATGTAAAACAGAAGCTCGCGCACATCAAAGACACAAACGCGCGTATGCACGCATTTATTAGTAACGTTTTTCAACGGGATTTGAACCACGCACATCTTGAGTGAGCAGTTAACCACCGTGCCATTTCCTGCTTCACTTACAGTTAATAAATAGTATAGTACAGACACACTGCCACTTGCGACTTTATATTTAACATATATTGTGAGTTTATTTCCTGTGACTTTTTTCTATGACTTTTTTCCCCTGTGGCTTTTATTCCTGCGACTTTTTTTCATACAATCTAGATTTCCACTGTCATATGCAGACAGACAGCTCGGTCGTATCATGACGCTTAATCCAAACTCAACTAGAAATAATTGCAAGTAGATGAAATTCGAATTAGCAATAGCGTAAAACATTAGCAAATTTACAGAATATAAAAGAAGGGAAAAGAATTTTATATCTCTCACATCTACCTGTAAATGCATCGCTTTGTATGCCAGTTGTCATGGTAATGAATTAACTTGCATTATTTGTTGTGGGATTCCGTGTTTTATAACACCTGAAAAAGAAAATCCTTAAATATCCAAAGTCCAGCTTCATATTCATTGGTATCAAACTTTACATTAAATGCATTCTATTCTACTAGATTAAACTTTCATAATATTTCCTAAAGACTGACATTTCGGCTTGTCCTAGTCACGTGACGTGATCCACACGTCACCTATCTTACGTAACAATACGCCCATACTCATCCTTCGTGAATTCTTGATCCCGTACATCATGTCAGTCCAGTTATGTACCTTTTTTTACAACTAAAAGTAACACTGAGTGACCTCCCCTAGAAATCCTGCACTCACACGTAATATCTATCCGAACTTTACAAATAATACCTTCATGCTATTAACAGCTATTATCCGAGCATGATCTGTCAAGACCCAATGACACTTCCTTGTAACAAATTGAATAGTGCTCAAAGGGAGACAAGTTAAATGTTCACCAGAGAGACCGCAAAGAAAGCAAAGTTCAAGGGAGCGAGGTTTCAAAGCTTACAGAGTACAAACAAATACGCATTCAAAGGAACAAAAGTTTCAATTTACTGTGAAAAGGATATGCCAGAAACAGTGTTCTAGCTACACGATTTTCAAATTATATGAAGGTGTAAATTTAACTTAATCTCTGTATGTATCACCATACGTAGCCGTAGTTATTTTCACAACTAATTAATATTATTAATATCACAATTAATAATAGATGGCTTAATAAATATTTTGTTAGGGTGGATTCATTTCGTCATAGGCATTCTTTCTTATTGTCTAGTTGTTAAGCATATCCGTACGCAGACTTTAAGGGGGTGCGTGGAAAATGCCTTAATTAGCCTTGTTTGAGAAAGCTTTGAGTCCTAACCCAATGCTAGACTTTTCGTTTTGTTTGTTTGCTTGCTTGCTTGCTGATTCCTTGCTCTTCTCTTCCACTTGCCGAACCATTGTCCTTGGCATTACTTGTAGAATACAATTTTTTTTTTTGTAAAGTACATATAACTAAACATATGTCTCTTCCCATTTGCAACTGCGAGGACAATGATTGTCAACGATGATGATAAAGACGATGATAATAAAATAGGGAAAACATATCCCCTAAAATGCAAGACATTTGATGATGATGACGGTGAGGATGGCGTTGGCGATGATGACAATGATAATGCAAAACAAGTCCCATAAAAAATACGATATGAAAATGATTTTAGGAATTAACGTCACAGGAAGAAAGCAAGAGAAAAAAGTCCTAGGAAAAAAGTCACATTATATATGTTAAGTATAAGATCGTGTCAGTGTGTGTGTGTGTGTGTGTGTGTGTGTGTGTGTGTGTGTGTGTGTGTGTGTGTGTGTGTGAGTGTGTGAGTGTGTGTGTGTGTGTGAGTGTGTGTGTGTGTGTGTGTGCGTGTGTATGTGTGTGTGTGTTTACAGAGCCCAGGCTAGAAACACACCAAGTCTGTACTCAGCGTGTATATGTGCCCGGGATGTTCACTCCCCTTTTCTGCTTAGTGGTTTGGGCGGTGTTGTTGTTGCTTTTGTTGTTGTTGTTGGCTCTGATGTTGTTGTTGTACCCGGCGTAGGTAAGGTTGTGTATAGATGTGTGCTGGTGGCCAGTATAGATGGTCTGGTATGAGATCGACCATGTCTGCAATGGGGTGTTTGTAAAAACCCCACTGCATGCACTGATGCTCACTGCACCTTTGCCATTGTTGTCGATGTTGTCGATGATGGCTGTTATGGTGGCATTGATGTTGTTGTTGCGGTTCCTGTTGGTGAAGTGGTTGTTGTCGTCTAATGCCTGGTGGTGGGTGCCATCTTTTTTGTTTTGCTGCTTAGTTCTGTGCGGTTGTTTTGCATTTTTTCCGTCATACACGGTTAAATATATTTTTATTTTGTTTGTGAGTGTGTGTGTGTGTGTGTGTGTGTGTGTGTGTGTGTGTGTGTGTGTGTGTGTGTAACTTGTATGTCGTATACATATTATAATTCATATTATAATTCACACATTTAATTATATAATTTAATCATACTTAGATATGTTGTTATGCTTGTGTCCATAAACACGTATATTATACATTGAATAACAGTAAATGGAAGTTAGCGATTACGCAAGTGATTAACCTCTCGCCCAGGAGGATCGTGGTGTGATTCTCGCTCGGAGTAAAAGGTGTGTGTGTGTGTGTGTGTGTGTGTGTGTGTGTGTGTGTGTGTGTGTGTGTGTGTGTGTGTGTGTGTGTGTGATTGTAATTTAAAAGAATCTGCCTCTTATCTCAGCAACACAACTCATATAGTAAATAACATGTAAGCTATGGCTTCGTATGACCCAATAAATGCTACCAGTGTAATTCAAAGGAACGCCAAAAATAAAAGTACGCAAACTTAAATTTGATTCAAAGGAAAGCAAGGCGCATTGCATTGTGGTACTAGTTTAGTGATAACACTATTCAGACAAAGCATCAACGGGATCAATGCGGTCAATTACAATAGCCGTTGCAGACCAGTAGCGTTGTATCCTTGGTCTATGTTTTTTTTTTAATTTTTTTTTTTTTTATAAAACTTCAGTCTGACGTGCATTGTTCCACAACTCTTTAATACCTACGTCTGGTAAGTGTAGAATAAAATGTTCTTTAAAAAATCACCTAACAAACATTACTAAGAAAATAATATTTAATGTGAGGTGACTGCTTGAAACATGATTTTATTAATGACTTTATATTTAGTTTCATTTTATGTAAATATACGTCAGTTTCTTTTCACTTCTGGAAGTTATTTCCCGATCGAGATAAAAAATTTAACTGTATAAACTGTAATATTAATTGTGTTCTATTGTTCTTGTACTACTGGGTGATTATAAAGTTTAAATATAGTACTAATTGATCAAAACGGTCGGCATAACTGTAAGTTATAATAAACTATAAATTTGAACGGTGGCATGCAATATTAATAAAACTCACACACACACACACACACACACAAAAAAACACACAAAACACACACACAAAACACACACACACACACACACACACACACACACACACACACACACACACACACGCACATACACACATTTAACCCCGAGCGAGTATCGAGCCACGATCCTAATGAGCCGTCGCTTACTTCCACTTAACATATATTGTAACTTTCTTTCCTTTGACTTATTTATGTTACTTTCCTTCCGTGACTATTTTCCTGTGACTTTTATTCTTGAGACTTCATTTCCTGTGACTTCATTTCCTATGACATTTTTCTGTGACTTTTTTTTTCCTGTGACTTTTTTTCCGCCTACCGCGTAACCTACTCCACGTGTACCACGTCACTCCAAGATCTAGAATATGAAAAGAATCTGCCTCTGATCTCTCCAACACAACTCACATTAGTAAAACACGATTTTAAAATAGCTACATTTAAAAAGAATTTTGATTCAAAGCAAGGCGCATTGCATTGTTGTACTAGTTTAGTGATAACACGTCAGACTATACACACATTTATTGTGCGATTTCTTTTCTGTGATTTTTTACTTTGTGACTTTTCTTCCTGTGACATTTTTTCTAGCGAAACTTGTGATTCCCCCCCCCCCACACACACACACACGTTACTTTATTTTTGCTATGACTTTTCTTCTTCTCACCGTGGAAAATATCACTCATGCACTCGCAACAACATTTCATGATGAACTAGGAAATATTCTTTCTAATCTTTCAGAAATAAAATTAAGCATCTACGTGTTCTGTTCTCGGATATGCGCGCTTTCCTTGGAGGCGTATTATCAGCCTAGTTGGCGTAAAGGGTACACGGTATGATTAGTGTAAAGGGTACAAGGATGATATAAAATGTAATTATCTTCTTTCTCGTCCTTACCCAACGTTCGCAGATGTGCGCTTGTAGAGCGAAGCATGCTTCAACGGCACGTATCCAATGTTCTTTTCACCTTCATCTGGGATTAGCCCACCTTCTTCCTGTCAGAGAATTATGAAATGTGGTGTGACAAATATTTCCACCCCTCCCGTTATTTGTCACTTGTTTCTTCTCTATCCATATCTATACTTTATTTACGATATAATTTTTGTGATAATTAGAGCACTTATTCATATAACTTATGTTTGTTTATACAGTTTGATTTTAAGGTGGTGGTGGTGGTGGGGAGACATGCATGGCACATTGAACACACAATGTGAAAATAACTATTGTCCTCCAAACGGATTACTAGACATTGTCCGGAGTATTACGTAATTAAATGGTGTCAGTCCTGGTGGAATTCAATTGTGTAAGTTTCAGTGAACGCCTGAGCCCACCTCAAATCTTGTTATGGATGAATGGCTTATTGCATGACGCAAGCATTCATGAATAGCTAACCAGATAGAGCTAGCCAATGGCCGCATACTGACTAACTATAGCTAAATAATGGCCATCTACCAGCCAGCTGGAACTGACCAATGGGTCTAAGAGAATATGGTGGGAAAACCCCGGGTTATGGGAAACTATCATTTTTGCAATCACTTGCCGAGAAACCCAACATGAACTAAGACATGCTTTCTTTGTTGGTCTCCATCCTGGAGTCAAGGAAAAAGGCCTACCATAGTAAACCACAGAGTTACAAGTCTAAAACTTTACTTTCCATGTTACTTTTTCCAGCTAAATAGAAATGTATTTTTTGTGTCTTTCTTTCAGCTGAGTAATAACGTATTCTAATATTCATGTATAACTTGTGTGCTGTTATAATTAAAACACATATTTTGTTATCTTATTTAATAGAAACGCTATGCAGAGCCAAACTGATCAAATCAACCTCAAAACAAATGCCACGTTTCATTCCTTTTAATGATCAATGTGCCTTAAATTTAGACTGAAGTGCCCTTCGCACAAGTAGAGGGCTGTTTATTAATTGAAAGCACTTTGGATGACATCCCTGTTCCCTTGGCCCCACTACCTTAGTACGTTTTGTTGTAAAAAAGTAAAAAGAAATACATTCACGTATAATAAGTTTGGGGCATTTTTTTTTTTTTTTTTGGGGGGGAGTAGGCTGTTCTTTCTTCTTTCATTTGACTATCTGGTAATCTGTGACTATTATAAATTTGACAATGACTTTTCTTTGTTGTTGTGTTTTGAACGGACACAGTGTTGACCTCCGGCCGAAACAGACCTTCAACCCGTGCTGAACCTCACAGAGTTAGTACAGGCTTGTTTATTATACTTGGTGAACTATAATATATTTGCTGCAAGCCTGTATTATGCGCAGTGAACTGCACAGACTTACTGTAGGCCTGTATTATGCGCAGTGAGCCCCACAGACGTAATGCAGGCCTGTATTATACGCAGTGAGCCGCACAGATTACTGTATGCCTGTATTATGCGCAGTGAGCCCCACAGACTTGCTGTAGGCCAGTTTATTATGCGCAGTGAACCCCGCACACTTATTGCAGGCCTGTGTTTATAATGCGCAGTGTACACATGTAGAGTTCCAACTAAGTTTTTTTGTCTTGCAAATTAAGTTATACCGCAACACTTAAACTGATCTTATATTATCCTAGTGTCACCATTATTATTAAAGGCACGACACGTTCTGGCGACCGTTTTAGAGTGGAATCTATGCACGTTTCCGCCACTGGACCCAGGCTGTGTGCGCCCTCTCCCCTTTACACCCAACGTTCTCCCTTGTTTAGTGTCACTTTCTTGAAGGACTATTTTCAGACGCAGGGGCATAATGCAGATTTTTAAAAATATTTTTTCTTTTAGTTGCTTTTATGTTTTACTCGGTGCCTGACGTCTTACTGTGCCCTTTCCAGGGATCGATTATGGCCTTTTGATTACGAAAAGAAACTTCTGCCTTCCAATCTAAAACATTTCCTACGCATGAGCTCTCTCTCTCTCTGTCTCTCTCTGCTCGTGGTTCCTCCGCAGCCAGAGAATAGCGCGTTGTGGTCACGGAGCGGATGCAGGGTAGTCTTTCCTTCTCTTGCCACCTGTACCGACACTTCATCATGCTGCAGCAGGATTTTCGTCGCGCGGAATGACGTCAGCAGCGACTGTTGCTGCCATTTACTACTTAGTGTAATGTGACCACCATCGATTGCTCCGGGGTAGGGGTATAAGGGAGGAGGGAAAAATACACAACTCCTGCCTCCACTCCCCTAAGTAGCGGTACTAGCTTCCAGCTCGCGCGTGCAAACACGGATGCAGGGGAAGTGCTCAGTTGTCTGTTCGTGGACGATGACGTCATGTGACGTGGGGTGGGGGTGGGTGAGGAGAAGATTGCATTGTAAGATGCGTAAAGTAAAGAAAGTTCCAGATATTTCGTTAGATCGCAAGTTTGCTCAATGGCAGCAATCTACTTAGATCAAGGTACTTGAATGAAGTGCTATGGATCACGCCGTGTTTGCAAAGAACAATCTTAGGGATTCTGTGGTTGACCTTTTTCATAGATGTGGCTCAAACTAAATGTAATAATACGCGACCCCAGAAAAGAAGAGAAAGTACAATTGTTTGAGACATGAGGTGAATGTGATTCCAAATCCAAAACAAGTGTAGAGGTACACTTATGTAAATTTGTGCATGATTGCGCAAAGCTAAAAATAACTGTTGAAAATTGTAGCGTGAGTTTAGGCTGTATGCACCTTAAACGAAACCAAGAGATACGTGTCTGCATTCAAATAGAATTATCCTAAATCTGAAGCATTTGTGGATTTTAATATTGCGCACTTAATTTGTAAATATGATGCTTGTAAATGTTCACCTACTGTCGCGATGTATTTATACTTTTAATGTCTAATAGTTCTAAATCTAAAGAAAAAGCGGAAATGTACTTGTGATATAATGAAGCAATTGTTGAGACATTCTTTACACCTCTGCATGAGTATGACTCGAAACAATTAAATACAATTTGCATAAAATTGTGAAATTATCGTACAGCTATAGCAAAGCAATATATTGTTTTAATATATATATAATTGTAAATGATCAAAAGTTTTAGTTGTTTTTAATACATAAAAGAAATGTAGAAGCACGGTAATAGAATGATTATCCTGGACAAAGTATCATTGTGTTTACCTCTGTATTCTTAATAATTTAAAAACTATTTATGGGAGTAAAATGCAAAGTTTAAGATGGAGTAGTAGTGTTTTGATTAAGTGAAAAGTATAACTTTGAAATACCTCAACAAATCAACTGTCAGTAAGATGTACTTTACCTCACAACAAGAGAATTCATGACAACACAAGCAGTTACTTATTGTAAATGAGTCATTAGTGTGAATTGGGTCATTAGTGTAAATGGGTCATTTATCGTTAACAAAAACAAAGGCAGTCGTACGCTATAAGGTTTAAGTTAAGCCTGTTCATCTTCCCCCCAAATACACACACACACACACACACACACACACACACACACATAAATAACGTATTTAAAGCATAGATCGCTGTGACTGATTATTGTGTGGATTAATGCTGTGGACTGTCTGTGAGAAATCGTGTTGGTGGTGGTGGGCTGCTAAAAGATACTCTTTTTACAGGGAACGGGGAGCAATTGCCCACGTGGCCCCTTTTAATATGCTTCCGTCTGCAATATTTTAAGTATGTACTTTGTGAAAAGGAAGAAGAAGATGCTGCTGGGGCTGTGGTGATCAATAAAATGAAAATAAATTGTCATTATCTTACCCACTCATAAATGCAGCACTGCCCTGAAATACCAATATCCGCCGTAAAACGTGGCACCTCCAAAACTCTTTGTAGGATCCCAAACACTGAGAGCCAACATTCAATCGCGAGAAAAGTACATTATGATGATCACAACGATGATTTCGATGATAATGCCATGTAAAGACAGACAATTGATGAAAGTAATCCAGTCATGCACGAAATGTAACCCAAAGTGCTTGGACACGCTTAGACTATTGATGGTGAGGGAAACATAGTTACGGTACTATTTTATTGATGGTGAGGGAAACATAGTTACGGTATTATTTTATTGATGGTGAGAGAAACATAGTTACGGTATTATTTTATTGATGGTGAGGGAGACATAGTTACGGTACTATTTTATTGATGGTGAGAGAAACATAGTTACGGTACTATTTTATTGATGGTGAGAGAAACATAGTTACGGTACTATTTTATTGATGGTGAGGGAAACATAGTTACGGTACTATTTTATTGATGGTGAGAGAAACATAGTTACGGTACTATTTTATTGATGGTGAGGGAAACATAGTTACGGTACTATTTATTTTGTTTTCATATTAAAATGTAGTAATAAGGTGTTCGTTTCTTCATTCGATGTTTATTCGTGTCGGCTTTATAAATTTGCTTGTTATTTGGTTTCATGTGCAATCAGCATTGGGAAAATATGTTATTAAGAAACAATTTATTTCATTCCAAAAGACTTTCCCTTCTCTGACACTCTTTCTATAAGTTTGTATCTATCTATCTATCTATCTATCTATCTATCTATCTATCTATCTATCTATCTATCTATCTATCTATCTATCTATCTATCTATCTATCTATCTGTCTGTCTGTCTGTCTATCTATCTATCTTCTATCCATCCATCCATCTATCTATCTATCCATCTATGTTTATAAAAAGGTGATATGTGTCTACTTAACACAGACACATACATTATATAATACTTTTATGAATATGCACCATCCACATACAATCATGCACCAGCATACACGCACACATACATGGGCATGAAATTACAATTAAGTATTTTCAGGCTTGTTATGAACCAGTCACATGTGTGCATGTGTATGAATATATATGTATATAAGAATTATATAAAGACTGACGACTGTCGAATTACGGAACCACTGTATTTATCAATTTAAAAATTAATATTTATTACTGTTGTCTTCAAGTACCACACGATTTTCACACTGCTGATATAGTAATTTCTGTCATTGTCACATCATATATGTTTCTAACCAGATCAATGATTTTTATTTTGACAGTCTAAACAAATCTATACACGAAAACAACATCACGATGTTTCATCATTTTCCCCTCTTACATTTTGAAAACATTGACAAGGAATTATTGGCTTGAGATGCTAATTTTATTCTAGTTTCCTCCTGTAGCCAACTGGAACAGCAAAAATAACTTCATCGCTTTCAATTTCTGCATCATCTTTCTTCTGGTCTGCGAATTTACTGATCGATTCGACTGAACGACCTCAATGCTGCTTTCCCTTGGTTTTTCTTGCATGACGTCATGCTGACGCTGGCTTGACGTCACGGGCGGCGGGTCCGGAACGGGGAAAGTGGGGGCAAAAAAGGGAGCTCACTGCAGCGTTCAATATAGAAGGTTGTTTATCCCTTACTTAGGTGTAAAAGGAATTTTGTTCTGTTAAAAATGTTTCTAGACAGAATTAAATAATAGTACTTTGAAAAAACAAAATGCTTCAATATTTAGCCTACCGTGACAGCAGTTGCAACCAAATTGTAAATGTAATTTTCACTTAGAAATACTGAAATGATTATTCAAGTATATTTATACTAAGATATAAGGTAATGTCAAGAGACTGGACTACATTTTATAGGAAAAATACATACAAATACATGTTACAGTATATTAGTTTTGGAAGCAATTATGAACACTATCAAATGTTTTCTTTCTTTCTTTCTTTCTTTCTTTCTTTCTTAAAACGGTTGATTCCATTGTTATTTTTCTTCGTTTTAAAATGCCCTCCTCTAGCATTTCTACAATACAACGAAGCATTTATGATTATGTCTGACGAGCCTCTGTCACATCCTAACAACGACCTAACAGTCTGAAAGATGGAATTCCGATCATTATTAAAATAAAGTTATAACTGCCACAACTGAAGCTGCTACAAACAATGACTTTGTCGTGTCGTGTCGTGTCGTGATACTAGGTACTAAAGTGAGTGCGAATTTTTTATTCTAGAAATATAGGTCATGCCTGTTTTACTAACCGATATTTTCAACATGTCCGGTTTGACCAGGATTTACTTTCGCTCACTTTGCGGCGGACGCAGACACTTGAGAGTGTGTGTGTGTGTGGGATGATTCGTGGTCGGAAAGAGCGGAACGAGGTGGGCAGAAGGGTGTGAATGGATACTGAAGGAGTGAATTTTCTCTGAATGAGTAACTTGTCTTGGTTGAAGCCTGTTAATGTCTACTCTACACTTTCTGTCAATTTTAGTATGTGCCGTCAATAGCAACCATAAACCTTATGTCGCAATCCACAGACTGGACACTTAGCCCACCAAATAAAGGAGGGCTTAATTAAGAAATTAATATCCGTAGTTGTTTTGCTTGTTTTCTTTTCACCTCGAGCGTGGATCGAACCTGGGCTCTTAAAACGGGGTATTTATTAACATTTTTCACTTCCACCGGCTCACTATTTGCTGATTTTGCAGCCAGGTGCATTTAAGCGACAGATTTGTTCAAAGTGCAGACTAGTACCACCGATGGAGATTGACGTCATGACCGATTTTATTTATGCTCAGCCAGCAACCAGAAACTTGTTCTTGCTGATCCTTAGCTGCCTAGGGTTTGTTAACATACGCAGCATGCGGCCTGTTGCTCTACAGCCTACACTTTCTGTCTATTTAGTCATTTTAGTGTGTGCTGTCAATAGCAAACCCTGAACCTTCTCCGTCTCAATCACTTTGCAACTCTGCGGCCAGCAAAGACCTTAGTGCCTAAACCTACCTACACTTTGAGTTCCCATTCCGCTGTAAAGACCCTACACTTTGAATTGTGTAGACGGATTCCCATTCCACTGTGAAGACCCTAAACCTACCTACGCTTTGAATTGTGTAGACGGATTCCCATTCCGCTGTAAAGACCCTAAACCTACCTACACTTTGAATTGTGTAGAGCGGTTCCCATTCCACTGTAAAGACCCTAAACCTACCTACACTTTGAGTTGTGTAGAGCGGTTCCCATTCCACTGTGAAGACATTCGTGTGCATGTGTGTTCATATATGAAGTGTTGTGAGTGTGTATTTGGGGGAATGCATGTATGCAAGGGGGGGGGGTATATGGGAGAGAAAGGGTTGAAGGGGACAGATGGATGAATAGAGGCAGGGAGATAGGGAGATAGAAGGACATAGAGAAAAGGTTAATAGGCAGATAGAGTAAGGGACATGCAAGAAAGAGAGATAGTGAGGAGAGATGGGTAGATGAATAAAGGGAGGAGATACAGGGAGATAAGGCGAATAGGATGAAGATAAAAAGAGGAGGGAGAGAAAGGAAAAATAAATAAATGGAGAGAGAGGTGGAGGAGAAAGAGGAGTAGAGATGGATACATGAATGGAAGAGTGAGAGAAAGAAAGACATTGAGAGGGAAGAGAAAAGAAAGATGGATCGAAGAACGAAAGAGTGAAAGGAAGAAAGAAAATGGTGCTGGGAGTTAAGAGATAAATGAGAAATGAATGGAGGGGAAAGAAGAGAGAGGGAGAGAGAAAGGGGAGATGAAAGAGTAATGTAAGGAGAAAAAGAGGTAATGGATGAATGGAGGAAGAAAGTGCGGGGAAACGAACTGTACACGCTGCCAAGTTACAATCTTGGGTTCACAGCTCGCGCACTGAGGGTTTGTGAAGCGTAGATCGAAGTTGAACTTTGCCATCAATCGCTCTCCGGTTTGACGTCACAAGTGCAGTCGTGAATAGCGATCGTGCGTCACTTCTTCCTCCCCCTTCAAACGTGCGCGTGCACGCACACACACAACAAACAGCCGTTCGGACAGGTAACCCTGCGAAATCTGTCAATTTGACTCTCCACCCACTTTGTTCTTGTTGAGCAAAAGTCGTTCTATTTCCTGAATGAAAAACGTATTTCCGGAAAACATCGCAGCTTCAGACTTCTTAAATAACAAACAACATCGACAACAAAATTGACATTATTATGCCTAAATAACATACAGATTAATACATTAATTAATTAGCGTGCAGATATTACACATAATAGAAAACAAACCAAAATTATATTTTTAAAACAATCAATTTGCTAACATGTAAATAAAATAAGCCTTATCTTGCACTCTACAGCAAATACACAGAGGCATTTTGAAGTGACATTGAAATAAAATAATGAAATAAATAAAATAATAATAAAATAAATGAAATAAAAGATACAAATTGACATCGATTTTTAAAACATAAACAAAAGTTGAACACTCACTCCACATTGCCTTTATTATACATTCCTTTTTAATACGGGTATTTACAGTTCAAACACACACACGTTTAGAAATGGTTTACCTCTTCTCTGTAGCGAAAACACTGACAGACACGGGGCCCAATTTCCTTCTTCTTACTCCCCCCCCTCCCGACCCATTTATCAGTGTCTCCTTGTCCTCCATTCCTCTGCCTCTTTCTTTCTTTCTTTCTTTCTTTCTTTCTTTCTTTCTTTCTTTCTTTCTTTCTTTCTGCCCCACTCCTTCTCACTTTTAATATCGGCTTTCTATTAAAGGAATACTTTCCGTTTAGATTTCCTGTCTGTACATATAGACTGATGAAGCACGTTCGCTTTACATTACTGTATTTGGCTTGAGTTGCATTTCTGCGACTTCTGTATCAACCGCCAAAATTAACAACGTGCATCATTACTGTGGCCTCATCAATTCCAGACCAGGTCTGGCATCGTTCAAGCCAAAGCAGTGAGCAGCTCATATCGCTATTTTTGTGTTTTATTCTTCACTTTGATTTCGTTCTCAGTTGGATTTCGTTCTCATTTGGATTTCGCTCTCAGTTGGACCTGATTATTGGAAGAGAACATCATAGGAGCCATACAGCTGTTACAGGAAACACGACGAAATTAAATAGCAATGAAGGTTGATCAATTTTATAAATAAATAAATAAATAAACTTTGATAATAAAAAGTTAAATTATAAATTCTGTGAGTCTTTCCAATTTTACACCAGAACATTGAAGAATTCGATAAAGTTGTAGTTTGATCTTAACTTTTTATGTTATCTCATCTTATAAAGAAATAGGAACAAATACCACATTAATTAAAGTACACAAATAAATCACCATCAAACATAAAATTTAAAAAATGGAGAAAGAAAACCCAGATGTCGCCAATTTTAGAATGCTGAGTTACAGATACATGGACCAGGATGAGAAGCAGCGTTGCCATGGAAAAAGATCTGAAGAAATATGACATTTCTGGCAGTCAGCTGACGTCGCTAGGGACAAATGTTTTATTGTCCGGATAAGAACGTCACACTGCCAGGACAAATAATTATGACATCACAGACGCTATTCTCCGTTTTCAACAGACAGCGTTATAGAAAAGTGGCATTATTATATGCAAAGTATATTCTAAAATTAAATACATAAAATTCTAAAATTAAATGCATAAACAAATTGATACTGTCGTGCTTATTTCAAATAATTTCTTTGGAAGGGTTAAGGTTGTAACATGGATGGATATATGGGTGAGGGTGGGTGCGTGGACAGAGTTAGTCCGGAGGATTAAATTTGCTGTTCCCTGTTTCTAAATTTAATTACTATATAAATTGTTAAATGTCAAAATGACACGACCTTGGGCACTGCTTATGATGATATTTTTGGTAAGTGTCAGAGTTGGAGTAAACAATTCAATGTGCGAATATATGTTGGAAACAGTGTACATCAAACAGGTTAGACAATCGTAAGGCTTGCAGGAGAGGTTTCAGTCTCATTCTCTCAGTCCAGCAGTCGGTTTTTGAAAGACAAAAGCAACAAAAGCAATTGTAGAATACACCATGAGTCCCGCAGGTTTATTTTTAGAAAAGAATTCTTTTAAAAAAAATAGTAAAAATAAACTGTCACCTACCATATGTGTCAAGCTTCCTGAGTTTGTTAGAATATTGCATCTACCAGCAATAAAACTTATTATTATTGTTTTAGAATATTGAACATGGGAAGTGTACGTTGTTATTGCTGTTTGTTGAAAAAAACGTATATGTTCATCATTTAGCTCTTTGTTTACCTTTGCAGAGAATGTGTTTAAGAGTATATAGCTCTGCGTATTGTTAAATGCTGAATATATCCAGTGATACTGAATGTGTTTAATCCATTAATTTGTTTTGTATAAAAATAAATTTAAATATCTGGCTGGAAGTTTTCACCTTTCTTTCTTTCTTTCTTTCTTTCTTTCTTTCTTTCTTTCTTTCTTTCTTTCTTTCTTTCTTTCTTTCTTTCTTTCTTTCCTTCTTTCTTTCTCATTTTCCTTTCTTTCTTTCTTTCTTTTGTTTTCCTTTCTTTCTTTCTTTTTCTTTTGTTTTTCTTTCTTTCTTTCATTCTTTTGTTTTCTTTTCTTTCTTTCTTTCTTTCTTTCTTTCTTTCTTTCTTTCTTTGCATGCTTGAAGAGTTGAAAACGAAGAATGGTAATTGCTAACAATGCTTTCTATATCCGCGAGGAGAACGCAGGAATTGAAAGAAAAAACCCATATAAACCCACAAGTAGCATTTCTTTGGAATTGCTTTGTTCGCTAGAAACAACAGTCTTTCCCCTTTCGTTTTTTCAAATAAAAATAAAACACGCGGGAGCTGAAAAATATAAGACGAAAACAAAATAATGCCTGCACATTTCCTTGTAAACACTGATCTGGATGATCTATTGACTTGTTTTAATTAAGCAGATTTCTACTTCTGTTGTTTTCAAAGATGTGGAGCCGGGCTAGGTATCAAAGTGTGGATGAAACACCACTCAGTCCTCTTTATGCATGAGACGAATTAATACTACTACTAAGGATGTTGACGTTTTAATTAATTCAATATTTAATTATCATAGATTATCATTTGGAGTCTTGCTATAGTCGACATTAGTTTTAGGTCGCCGGTCTTTTAACATATCTACTTCATAAATTCATTCATCTAGGTTTTAATTAAAAACTAAGGAGCATTCAGGGAAGTTACACATATGGTTGGACCTTGGTTTTCTCTTTGCATTCCTATTTCCGTCGCCACAGAAACCTTTTAAAATCAGACGCTGAAGAAAGGGACAGAACCTGTGCTAGAAGGAAGACGCAAAATTAATAATGTAAGCGTTAAGTCAGACCCTCTTTGCTCGTTTCGTGGAGTGTGTGAGAAATGTCGGGATTTACAAACTGTGATTGCAGGAGTGACAGAATTTTCTGGCCTGTGATGTTGTATGAACCAGCCGTTTACGCCATACACAGTGAGCCAGACAGCACTGGCACTATTGATGTGTTGACGATACAAAGTGATCCAAATAATGATGGCACTTGCTGTATTAATGATACAAGGTGAGCTAAGCAATATTGACACATTGTTACATAATGTTGTTTTGACGATACAAAGTGAGCCAAACAATGATCACACTGATTGTTACCTATTGCTCTCTTGAAATACAAGGTGAGCCAAGCAATGATGGCACTATTGCTATCTCATTGATACAAACCTGAGCCAAACAATAATGGTACTATTGCTGTCTTCATGATACAAAGTGATCCAAACAATGATGGCACTATTGCTGTCTTGATGATACAAAGTGAGCCAAACAATGATGGTACTATTGCTGTCTTGATGATACAAAGTGAACCAAACAATGATGATACTGAGTGTTACCTAATGTAGTCTTAACGATACAACGTGAGCCAAACAATGATGATACTAATTGTTACCTAATGTCTTAATGATACAAAGTGAGCCAAACAATGATGACACTGATTGTTACCTATTGCTGTTGTCAGGATATTTATAAATCTCACCTGGATCCCATCAATAAATTTTAAAAGAGAAATACAGAAAGGAATAAAATTTAGTCATAAGAAATGTGTAAGTAAAAATATCTAAATGCAATTGTAAGAAGGGAGTCCAGTATGACATGCATATACTCCTGACATAGCTATTGCATCACCAGTAATACAGAAGGATGTTTTTTTCTGGGTCACAAGAGTGGTCTAGTTAAATTAAATATTGATACAAAATGAGGGATATCAAAAACAGCACTGCATGCTATTGCTGCGCGACTTTTGAGTACTGTCTTCTTAATGAGTCGATCATTGTGTTGAGTTAGGCACAGTATCATAACAGCTCTCCTTTACTGGTTAACTTCTTCTGTTAAAGCATGTAAAAACACAACAATGGCATTACCTTTTATTCAACTGACTTATGTAACTCAGTAATGGCCATTTGACTGTGTCCATTATTTAGATTTAAGTGACGCGACGCAACAGTGGCTCTACCAATTTATCAGTTGTCGCATTAGAAAGACTGCAGCAAAATGAAGCCTTTACCGATCGGCTGCCGATCAGCAAAGTGACGGAAAAATTGTCAGCTGTCTCAAAATTGTTAAACTGCTCAATACAATAAAAACTTTACACGTGCATCTATTGAATAATAAAGTTACGCAAAATACGATAATTTATCTTTGGATATTTTCTTTTGTTTATTGTTGTGCAATAATGTAGGATTGTAGGCGAAGCACAACAAAAATGTACAGCTCTGTGTTAATATTGTCGACTGTTGTTACTTTGTCCCATTGCTGTATTGTAATGGCATTTGCCCATTAATGTTTACTAAATTGTATGAGGCATGACAATACCATATGCTATTTTAAATTTATATTTATATTTATTTTACATTTTTTGTGTGTGTTTTTTTCTCCTCGGTTGTTTTATTCCCTATCGTTTGCTGTAAAAAAAAAAATACATGTGTTTTGAAAACACCGTTGCATTACAGCGTCTATGGTAAAACCGTTTTTTTGAGATATATCCAATTTGATGAATTTATACTTCAATAAATATAATTAAATTTACAATTCAAATAAGCAAGAGGGAAAAGATCTCCAGGCTTGTCACCTCACATAATAAATATCAATGTACAGTAGACATGTAAAGTGTTGGCCTTGTGTTGTAGAATAATTTACTCGATCTAATTAAGAATTCAATATTTATAAAGATTTGGAAAATTTTTTAAAATCATATGTATACTGTAATTGCAATATTTGTAGGAATTTGAAACACCGAATCAATTTAGCCTATTTCTCTACAATCTACACTATACTTTTTGTTAAACTGTGCATTGACGGCTATAGAGTTAGCTCTATCGAAGACGTTTTACATTAGCATTATTTATGAAACAGTCATTATTTTAGAAGACACTCTACATTAATGTTTCCAAACTTCCAGAATAAACCGGCATCATTTACATCAGTATTTTCTCCAGTTCAAATGTCTAGCCTACATATTGACATTTTGTTAGTTTTTGTAAATACCTTTCCTTATCAATGTCAAGTTGGTATTTTATATTACTGATTGAGTAGTATGTGCTTTTCACTGATGTTGATTGTTCCTCCTGTTTATTTGTAAAGTGACAAACCAAAACTCTACTGAATTGCCATTTTCTGCAGCATCACAAGCACAGCACCAAGGAGAGATAACTCCACAGAAGGTCATGTCGCTTAAAAATATGTATCTCATTTCTTTCCCTACTTTGTGATGTTAATATGTGTTGGTTGTCTGTGTTGACAGTAGTAATAACATTGCAGGAACATTATCAAGCAGAAAATGAAATGAACTCTATGAAAACATTCAGAACTGAACATTAGTTATTGAGTTGTCGTAACAAGTGAACTTAACTCACTAAGCGAGGACAGCAAGTCAGAATATCATTGACTCTAGCTATGTGAGAAGTGCCTCTTGATTCTTTATATTATTTCATATCTGTATTGTAATGCATATATTATATATATATATATTATTTCATATCTGTATTGTAATGCATTTCTCAAATGCGGATTGGGATTCAAAAGGGCAGTCTCCACCCCCCCCCATCCCCACCTACCCAATGTTAATCGTTGTATTACAGATATATACTTTGGAGTTATCACTGACCCGACATATCTCTTTTATACTTTCGTGTACGTTCATATTTTATATGTTGATTCAGTGCTTTATACTCTTGTAGTGTATGTGATAAATTTATATTGTTAAAATAAAATTCACTATTTCCTAGTCATATATTTGGAAAGAAAGGATTCATTCGTATTAGTGGGTATGTTACATAATAATTAAGAAGTCGGACACAAATGACAACCATTGCAAGTGGATTCTCCTGATGATGAGTATACAGATCGACATGTTAGTTGATTGTTCTTGTTAACTCAAAGAACAAATTTGTAATACAATGATTAGCACTGGGTAGGGGGGGGGGTATTTAGGGAGGCCTTTTTATTGCTGACCCAGTCCACACCAGGAAGTGTGTTATTTTACAGATAGACGATATATATAATATACGGGTACTTCTTAAACTAAGAAATACCCCGTCGCTGCATTGTACTTCACAGTTTGTTGATATATTCCGCAATTCCTAGAGTTCTTTTGTTTCGGTAGTTTAATCTGTTTACTTTGAAAACATGATGATGTGGTACAAGAAATTAATACAAATGGAGTAAGAAAAAGGACATCATCAAAGAGACAAGTTTGATATTTGTCTCCTTTGAGTCCCCTTGAATCCTCTGGTTGTGTGAAGGCTAGTGACTACAAAAATAAATGCATTCTGACCTACTTCTTACACCTGCTCTTTCATTCATCTAAATAATGAATTTAAAGATATGGAGATCATGCAATAGAAGACCATCATCAGTAATAATAGTAGTAGTAGTAGTAATAATATTAAGAAGAAGAAGTAAGTCACGGGGAAAAGTCACAGAAAAAAAACGTCACAGAAGAAAGTCACAGGAAAAAAACGTCACAGAAGAAAGTCACAGAAGAAAGTCATTGGAAAGATTGCCACAATATATGTTAAGTCGTAAGCATCAGAGTGTATATGTTACAATATTTATTAATTCTTAGTGAAGCAAGAAATGGCACAAGATGTGCGTGGTTCAAATGTATTTTATACCGTATAAATGCATTGTAATTCATACATTTAGTTCTTTTTTAATTAATTTTAATTGTAAGTCCATATGTATGTTTATTACTGAGTGAATAACAGTAAATGGAAGTAAGCGACGGCTCATTAGGATCGTGGTTCGATTTTCGCTCGGGGTTAAATATGTGTGTGTGTGTGTGTGTGTGTGTGTGTGTGTGTGTGTGTGTGTGTGTGTGTGTGTGTGTGTGTGTGTGTGTGTGTGTGCGTGTGTGTAGGACTTGTATAGTCAGCGATTGTAAAGTTTAAATATGGTATTAATTGATCAAAACGGTCGGCATATCTGTAAGTTC
Source organism: Sinotaia quadrata (assembly GCA_028829895.1). Lineage (NCBI taxonomy): Eukaryota > Metazoa > Mollusca > Gastropoda > Architaenioglossa > Viviparidae > Sinotaia > Sinotaia quadrata. The sequence continues at coordinate 124,558,006 of CM054179.1, read as the reverse complement.
TAATAAACAATAAATGTGTACGGTGGCATTTGATATTAATAAAACTCACCTACCATACAACTCTCTACAAATGTTTATATTGCATTGAATGCTATAACAATATGATTGCATTGGTGTCTTATTTTATGTTTAGTTTAATTCCCAAATTATTGTATATGGTAAATATTTAAACTAATTTGAGTTTATTATGTGATTTTTCTCGTGATTTTAAAAAAAACGCAAAATTATTTTTAAAATTTAATTTATTTATGTGATACTCATACTTGCTTAGATGTGTAAATGCTTGCTTGTTTAGTGATAACATGTCAGATTCATACACATTTTTTCCTGTGACCTTTTCCCTAGCAAAATCATGTGACTTTTTCCCGTGACTTTTTTTCCTGTGACTTTTTTCCGACAATCCTCAGGACAGAGGAAGTGGGAAGAGCAAACCAACATAAATTTATTTTTATTGTCGCTCGCATCTTGGTCATGCATTTGACAGTCAACAGTATCGTCATGGGTGGACCAATATATTCTGCGTAATATGGTCTCACAACATATACTGGGATTCTGTATTTCCGATGGAATTGGAATAGAGCTGGGCTTGCTTTCATCATACATTGTGAGAGACGTCATAATATTGCAGCTAATAGCGTGCTGCAGCAGATCACGTGACTTTGTTTGGCTGTACCACAGAAAAACTGACAAAACATCGTGTCTCGAACAGGAAAGATAAGATAAGCACTCTACATAGGGATAACATGATTACAAAAGTCCAGCTGCATAATTACTTTAACACAGTAAGAATAATGAGCTTTATTCTTTTCTTCTGCAAAATTAAGAGTTAATTTATTCGAGCCAATATGCTATAAAAGCTTGCACCAGATGACTCCACAGCACTGCCATGGCACAGGGGAGAAAAAAATCGCTGATTCAAGCACAAAAGTATTTTTATCAATAGCGTCCTTTTTCACATTTTTAGACCAGAAAGCACAGTTATTTTCATTTTAATTATTACTGAACTTAAAAAGTTTAGGGGACTTTGATTTCTTTCACTATGAAATGAGAGAGATAAGGAGAGAATATAGATAATGAGAAACTGACAGACGGGAGAGGGGAGAGTGGTATAAAGTAAAAAGAGAAATGGGAGATAAAAATGGAAAGATGGAGAAGAAGGAGACAGCTACGGGAGACTGTGAAAGGATGGCGAGAAATTAAAAAGTATGTGTGGACGGTAGAGAGCGATAAAGAGAGATGAAGAAAGAATAAAAGAACAGAGAAGCTTTAACTGGGATAGAGGAAGAAGTGGGGGTGGGGGAGGGGGAGTTATTTCATAAATGTTATTAGAGGAATACGTGAGTACAAGAATGAAAGATAAGTCAGCCTTACAGTGAGAGAATCTCTTTATCCTGAACATTCAATGCATTGTGCAGACGAGACCTCATTTTTCAGTTATTGCGTCTAAGACGAGCCCTCTATCTGTTCTTACTCTTGCTTAATGATTAATTGTATTCTTCTAAGAAAAAACAAAGTTGTCTACTAGGGCCTATTAAGTATTATATATAATACTGAGAGTTCTGTGAAATAAACATCCGACAACTAGCTTTGTACTGTGAAATAAACATCCGACAACTAGCTTTGCACTGTAAAATAAACATCCGACAACTAGTTTTGTACTGTGAAATAAACATCCGACAACTAGTTTTGTACTGTGAAATAAACATCTATCAGCTAGCTTCTTACTGAAAAATAAGCTTCCGACATTTTTAAAATTTTTTATTGTGAAATAAACATTCGACATTTAGTTTCTTACTGTGAAATAAACATCCGGCATTTTGTTTTTTCAACTGTAAAATAAACTAGCTTTTTACTGCTAAATGCGTAATTGATGATTGTTTATGGATCAATGGATGATGAGTGAATTATTGTTATCACTTATTAATGGATGAATTGGCGCATTAACTGATTAAATGACTATCCCCTGCTGAATGGGTTAATCAGCTAATTTACTGGTAAAGAATGGAATACTGCACTGAAATAAGAAAAATAGCGAAAACTTAATTACATTAATTAACGAAAATCTATTTATTTTAAATGATCGCTATCCCAACTGTTTGATATAATTCAGTGACTGGCGATTTATGTCTGATTAACTGACTGCTTGAGAAGAGGAATAGAAATTTGAATGGTTTATTACTGATTGCCAGTTTAGGTAAAATGACTAGCATGCCGTTGTTTAGACAAACGGCTGTAATCTTGTAGAAATGTAGAGGATTGCTGATTACAGACTATATGTAAGTGACTGATTCCGACAGGATTACAGGCTAAGGGTAAGTGACTGATTCAGACTGGATTACAGGCTAAGGGTAAGTGACTGATTCAGACTGGATTACAGGCTAAGGGTAAGTGACTGATTCCGACAGGATTACAGGCTAAGGGTAAGTGACTGATTCAGACTGGATTACAGGCTAAGGGTAAGTGACTGATTCCGACAGGATTACAGGCGAAGGGTAAGTGACTGATTCAGACAGGATTACAGGCGAAGGGTAAGTGACTGACACCTGTGAGTACAGGATCAATATTGTTGTCTTATAATGTAGAACCAGAATCCAGCTTAGAACGACTGTTAAGATTGGCGTCCAGACTCAAGCATGATGAATGCTGTAAAATATGCTTGGTCCCATTTTTAGTTGTCTGCTTTGTCTTTCGCTGACAATCTATTTTTTTACTTTCATTAACTACCACTTTGAACTGCCGGCAATACCAATGTAAGCATAGATTATATAAATGTTTATATATAATCTCTGGTGTAAAGTCTCTGTTACCCTGGCAACACTAAAGCCCAGAGTCCTAATTAATGTTCTGAACGTGTTTAGATAACATTCCCAAAAGGGGTCAAGGTCAACGCCCACGATCTTTTGCACATACACGCCCACAGTAGAGTGTCAAATGCTGTCCATTTCTCAGTTTGGGTGTCTAAACTCGCGACCGCATTTGCTTGTGAAAACATCCCACGAAGGACGAACTCTGCTCCGCAGCCTTTTAAATAAATCCCACGTGACAACATCAAAATAAAATTTCACCACATTCCCACAGATTTGACACGCTGCTCTTGTTATTTTTCTGAATAACGAAAGAAAGAAACAAAATCACTACCGTAACAGTACCCTGTAGAATAGGAGAAAAGTTTACAGTGTATGCAGTGAAATCATACTTCATCACATATCGGGGGGGGGGGGGGGGAGGGGGGGAATGAATAGTAAGTGACTGACCCGAAACTTTAAACAGCAGAAGATATAGTTAATGTTTAAAGATTACATGATCCAACATCATACAGTTTAGTTTATCGCTGTTGGAGCTTGCATGACCCACTGTGAAATGTTGGCTCTCGATATCAATGGATGCGCTGTATGTATTAGTGTGGTTATATATGTATTATTGTGGTTATATATGAGTGGGCAGTGCAATGTGTAACATACTGAGCTCTACACAGAATGGCACTCATAATCAAAACCAATAAAGTAAAAATATCAAATATGTGCATATTTAAGTACTTCTTTCTCCTACAGTCTACATGTATTCTGAAATTAGGTTATATACTTATACAATTGAAACCATTAAATGAAATAAAGAGAAAAGTGGATTTCTTACGCGTGCGTGTGTGTATGTGTGTGATAAGTGTGTGTTTGAATGATAAGTGTGTGTTTGAGTGATAAGTGTGTGTATGAGTGATACGTGTGTTTGTTTGAGTGATAAGTGTGTGTATGAGTGATACGTGTGTTTGTATGAGTGATAAGTGTGTGTTAGAGTGATAAGTGTGTTTGAGTGATAAGTGTGTTTGAGTGATAAGTGTGTGTATGAGTGATACGTGTGTTTGTATGAGTGATACGTGTGTGTTTGAGTGATGTGTGTGTATGAGTGATACGTGTGTTTGTATGAGTGATAAGTGTATGTTTGAGTGATAAGTGTGTATGAGTGATACGTGTGTTTGTATGAGTGATAAGTGTGTGTTTGAGTGATAAGTGTGTGTATGAGTGATACGTGTGTGTGTAAGAGTGATACGTGTGTTTGTATGAGTGAAGAAATATAGGGAATAACAACTGGGTTTTTTTGTTCTTCTTTCATTTGTCTTTGACCTTACAAAATTACCACCTACAGGAGAAAAGATAAAGAACTGCTATTTACATGTGTCGATTTATCCCCTACGTGCAGTAAACAGACTCTCAAGCACAGGTCAAACCTAAAGCAATCAAATTATAGTCTCGCACGATACCCTCATAATTACCGGGAGGGCTACGTTTCGAGTCATAAGAAACCAGCGCTCCTTGTTACTGGCTGGAGTTTTCACGTCACGTGGTCACCCAAAATACCTACAAGGCACTGAATTGTCTTCAAAGGCCAAACCAAAGTTTCTGCCAGCATCTGGTATATCAAAGTGTGAACAGAAATGAGTACGACCCAGATAGAGGAGGTTGGACGATTACGACAGGTTTCGTCTTACGCAATCCAATATCTAACACGTCTGCGGCACTTGCACACTGGGCTTGTCCACATGTAACGCAGTACACCGACCTGCATTATGCCACATGTCGCTGAGAGGAAACATAATGACAGTGTGGGAGGGGGTAGAAGAGGACTGCGTGTGTGTGCGCTTCTCCGTGTGCATGTATATCTGTGTGTGAGAGAGAGGGTGTTTCGGTGTGCGGTGGGCGGGAGGTGGAGGTAGCCAAAACCAAACGAAATGAGACGACAGTTACTAAGAGATTACAAGTGTATTGATTTAGCATCTCTGTCGATTCGTGTACTTTGCTTGCGGTGGCTCATGCTGTTGTAGTGGTGGTTGGTAAGATGCTACCCGTGTGGCAAACAGGCTGGCACTATCAGGTGAGTCAGAATCAGAAATCTCCAATCGTTTCTAAACCCTTCACTGCTACAACCCAGAGAAGGGAAATAACTCATTTACAGAACAACAACAAAAAAAAACAATGCTCGTTTAAAGCACAAAATAAAAAGGCATGCATGCGGGCAGTGTGTGTGTGTGTGTGTGTGTGTGTGTATGTGTGTGCGTGCGTGTGTGTGTGTGTGAATTTAAGTTACGAAATACAGGAAACAGAAAAGAGATGGAAAAGTCCTGCTTCTTAAATTGAATTAGAATTTCATTCTTTTTGTGTAAATGCATTAAGATCATATCCAAACAATAAATGAATATGCTTACTAGGTTAATGTTGATCAGAATTCACTTGGAACGAACGCTTATTAATACTGATCCAGACTGCAACGAATCATTCTCTCTACAGTGATGCATGAATAACAAGAATGCATGTTTTTGAGACACTTGTTTAATAAACTGATTTAAATTGCAATGAACCATGCTCACTATCTGACATAGAAAAACGCTTCTAAACCGTTCCTAATAGGTCTGTGGAGATAGATGGAAACAGAAATGAGTTTACCTCATTAGATCAAGGTGAATGGAATGAACGTTTGTTTAAATCATCTCTACAAGATACATGACTAAACGCTTGTTTAGGCCGATCTAAACAACATATAAATTAAGCTCAGTTGAAATCAACGTACATATTTATTTTCAACAAATGCTTAGTTTCTGTCATCAACAAATGCTTGTTTTCTGTCATGAATAAATATTGTAATTAGGACAATATATCTAAATTAAAATAAAGCTTGTTGAAACCATCTCTTCTAGACAAAGTTTAATTCTATTAATACTGGTTAATACAATTTAATATCATTAATTAATTCAAAGAACGCTTATGACTACATCATTTATTATATACTTCATTGACCATCTTAGAATAACAATTGAAAATGCTAATTTAAGTTGACATCTAAAACATTATTTCTTGCTATGGCCATTTCAGTTCAATTCTTATAACTTAACAACTGTATGGATTGTGTGAATCTGTATTTAGAGGAATTCTGGACTATGCAATTTGTCACATTATAGCTTATGTAGCTGACACCCACCCTCTAAGATAGGCTACTTGCAAACCTACCTACTAGAATGGCTGACCCTTATCCCCAGGCTGGAAGCTTACCTGAATGTTCCAGATATTCACTCTAATGAACTAATTGGAACACTGCTCAACCGCATGCAAACAAACATACTAGAAACTCACTTAATATTTGTCAGTTGAATGCAAACTGAGAGCTAAAGCAACATGTATATTCGCTCATGGTGTTAATAAATATAATCGTACTACTAACCTTATTGCCAATTACCAACACAGATGGAAATCATCCTCTGTATATATTACTGTGAAAGATATGTGGTTTTCTTTGTGTAACTAAATATCATATCTTTGTTCATTTACCGTAACTATATCTTATATTGTTATATTTTGCATATGATATTAAAATATATGCTGACCATATTAAGTTAGAGTATTCTGTCAGAGAATGCATGAGGATGAATTCTTAGCCCATGTGTATTTTACTGGCAGATCGGCACTTTTATTTGAGATGTTGAATTCAACAAGTATATACTGAGCCACAAAGTAATGCCAGAACGGAACCACATTATCTTGGTTGTTGAATTTGTTGAGCCATGAAGAAATGCCAGAGTGGAATGGGCCAGGGACACATCTTTATTATTAGTTTGTATTACATAAATTTCATTTATTTTGCAAACAGTTAATATTATTCCTATCAGATACAGATCCATCAAGTATACAGTTCTCACAATAATAATAGTAAAACTAAACGAAGAGTAATAATAACTAATTCCAATACTTTCTAAATTTCAATTATAATCATAGGACAATTTCTAAGTGCTTTACATGAATACTAAATTGGTTAAACTTATGATAATTATTCACCAGAAACCCATCTGAGATGAACACTGGCAAATTCCACAACTTTACACACAATAAATACAATATGATTTGGTGTCATTAACTTTACACACAATAAATAGAGTATGATTAGGTGTCAAATTTACTTTTCTCATCTCTTTGGCATCATACATTATTTTTATTACTTCATTTATCTGTTCAGCCTGTTGTTTATAATTATGTTTAATTTTTTAATTTCATTGTTGTGCTAAATATATTTAGGTATTGCAAGCTCATTAAAGAAGAAAAGAAAATATAAAACAAAACTTTCTGTTATAAATACATTCAATCCAATCATGGAAAGACAACTCAGTTTACACTGAAGTAATCAATAGCAATAATATCAATAATCATCTGTATTTGTCAAATAAATCAAACACTTCAAACTGTACAACTATTTCGTCAGTAAATTTTTATTTTTTGAAACTGCATTTAATAATGTTGACTCAACTGAAACAAAATCACCAGCGAGATGTTTAGCAATCAATCAGGAATAGTTATATATTTTATCTATATTCGTATTTAAAATATTAAAAATGTTTAAGCAAGTACCAGAAAATTCCAGTGGATATTCTGAATGAATTCATGAGCAAGGTGTTGTGTTTAATTAATGAAAAGATGTGTACTATAATGTGTTATTAACATTTTATATTTGCAGTACTAAGAATGCCAGACAAAAGTCAAATGAACTTTTATTATCTTGGGAGACTTTATGAAGAAACTTGTGCATAACTTGAATTTGTTCTTAGTATATTAGGATTTAAACCAATTAATGTTTTCCTAAATAACTGAAAAGAAGATAAGTTTCTGTGTATAATACTTTATTTATATACAAATTTTACAAGTAATTACATTGCAATAATTTTGTAATTTAAATTTGAGCATAATACTTAATTTATATATTTATTTTAAAATATTGTACATTTTATTATTTTCATTATTTACTTTTGAAAATATACATTTTGTGTATTGGTTGCTTTATTTGTATATTTCATTAAATTTCATTAAATAATTTTATGATTATTAATAATATGTTTATACCTCACCACAAAATTTCAACACATGCCAGACATTCTCACTTCCACACTCATATTTATCACAAAACTAAACCAGGAAAGAAATGTCAACCAGCCCAATCCAAAAGCCCATTGGAATACATCCCATATCTCTTCTACCCTCAACCTAATCACCCAGCCATTCCAGCTAAATAGTCATTCAGCCCAGACTGTTACATCTCAGTCTATAGTATCTGTAAATCTACACCACACACACTGGCTTAATCACTCATTACATTCCAGTCAAACAGCCCAGTCTCTTACATCCCAGTCTATAGTATCTGTAACTCTACACCACATAACACTGGCTTAATTACTCATTACATTCCAGTCATACAGACCAGACTATTGCATTGCAGTCTATAGTATCTTTAACTCAACGCATACCCCAAGCAACCAGCCGTCTCAGTCCTCAGTCCCCTATGGTTTACAAAACATGTACTACCCATAAGCAATTATACAACCTGTATTATCCCTGTATTATCGCATTTTAAAACGATGCTTACATTTTACGGGTTTGATTGGTATTGCTGATGTAAGCAGAGCTCTTTATTCGACTCTTTTCTCTCTCTCTCTCTTTCTCTCTCTCTCTCTTTCTCTCTCTCTCTCTTTCTCTCTCTCTCTTACCTCGCTTTAAACATCGCTTACCTCCCTTTAAACAGACACCAGTTCTCACTGTGCTTAGTTACATTAGCTATCACACACACTCACCCCAAATTCCCCACAGTCGCACATCAATTCCGAACAGAATCAAACAAATGCACAAAAGAACAGAATTACATTCACCTTTACTCGCTACTAAATTTGCCTTTTTTTTCTCAACAGGACAGTAATTATCTCTTTCAAAGCTAGTGCTCACATGGTCCACTAAACAAGAATACCGTGTTGTCGACAGGCTTTAAGTTCGCGCGCCAGTTGCATGTGGCATTGGAAAAGGACTTTTACATACTATCCTCTCATTCGTTTGACAGGCGTGGAAACCAGAGTTGTCTGACGGGGGGTGGGGTGGAGCAGGAAAGGAGGAAAAAGAAAGGAGGGTAATAATCCCATTGACGTCAGCACAAGACATTACTGGGCTGTGTTCTTTTTCTCTTTTTTTTTTTAATGGGGAAAGAGCAGCCAAGCTTGTGCTGGGAGAGTTGTCCCCCACCCCGCCTCCATTCGCCCAGAATCCGTTATGTAGAGTAAATAAAATTGCTCATGTCCAATAAATCTGAACTCCCAATTCTCTGAAGTTAGAGCAGAAATGCAAAAGATTGCACAGTTTACAGACCACTGCTCTGTTTTCGTTCTATATCTATGGAAACAAGTAGGTTTTTATTTGTGGACGAATTTTTACAATGAGCGTTCGGGTTTTATTTCCGAACTGCCGAGAGCGAGAGCTGTTGGCGTCCATAGTACACTCTTTCCTTGGCAAATGTAAAAGAAAAGAAAAATAAAATTCTTCAATGTCATTCGAACCGAATCTAACTCTTCCAACTTTCTCTGTCGACCTTCTTAAGTTTTTTGGGAAAATGTATCAGTTTCGCTCACCATTCTCTTACAACTGAATTGAACGTTAGGCGAGAGATTGATGTGAACGTTAGGCGAGAGATTGATGTGAACGTTAGGCGAGAGATTGAACTGAACGTTAGGCGAGAGATTGATGTGAACGTTAGGCGAGTGATTGTTAGGCGAGTCATTAAATTGGCGTTAGGCGAGAGATTGATGTGAACGTTAGGCGAGTGATTGAACTGAACGTTAGGCGAGTGATTGTTAGGCGAGACATTAAATTGGCGTTAGGCGAGAGATTGAGTTAGGGAAGAGATTAAACTGATTATTAGGCGAGACATTAAATTAAATATTAGGCTAGAGATTGAACTGAAAGTTAGGCAAGAGATTATTTTGAGCCAAGCCGGTCTGAAAATAAAATTGAAACGTAGTGAGTTCTGCATAATTACGAAACTGAATCAATACATAGTTCTGTTTATTTCAGAAAATTGAAGAGAGCACTAATAACTAAAAGAGTTTTACCAGAAAATTAGTCAGGCGTCAACCACACAGAGCGAAAGAGAAAACAAATATTTCAAGAAAATTCAATCCTGTTGCAAACAACATCTGTGGATTCATCAAAGCAATTATGTCTGAAAGGGGAATGTTTGAAGAAGATTTTTATTGTGTCCTTGTGGTTGAAGTCTTCATAAATTACATTTCTTAAATTCTAAATTTCTTTAATCCATTCTACTATAATTTATTCTCATTTAATTTCTTTACTTTGTTCTTAATCTTTTGCATTTCATATTTCAATTACTCTATCTATGCTTTTATTATTTATTCACATACGTATCTTTTAAGAATACTTTTGCCTACTTCATGTTTTTCTTGCTAATTCTCCTCCAAGAGTTTTCTTCTGAAATTTTCTAGACATTATTTTTCTTGCATAATTTTCATTTTCATTTAAAAACAAACAAACAACACTATCTGTATCCGTTATTTGTGCGCATAATAAAAATATAAAACGACGGTACTGTTTCTTTCTTTCTTTCTTTCTTTTTATCGAACTCTTCCTGTATTAACAACTGTCTGTAAATGTAAATGTCATCAGGTCAATGAGTGCGATCGGAAATCGACCTTGACTTATCACTCTAGGTCTTCTACAACGTAAATAAACAAATAGCAAGTAATGAAATAATTGAAATGTCTTCATAAATAAATATTTTCCCTTTTATTTCTGTAAATACACTTATGAAGTTTTCAAGTGCAGGACTTCCGCTTGTGTGAAGAATATTCTACTTGTCTCATCCCCCCCTCATCATTTTGATTCACTGTTGACAGTAGCAAGTTTCATTGATTGTACCCCAGTCCGTTCCGTTAGTTTAATATTTGTAGAAAGTGACACTTAATGTAGGAGACCAACGTTTCTGCTGTTAAAAGAAAAATCCACTTTGACCATACATTTATTTTTAAAACAAATTGTTTGCAGATAATTCCATTGGGCAGTCAGCAGGCCGACGACCGTGTTAATTCTATGGTCACATTAAACGCGTTACTGATAAAAGTTAGTCTCAACCCGTTCAATGTATTCAATGTCTAGAATACTGCTTATCTACGAAAAAAGTCATTGTACAGAGCGAGTGGTCGGAACACTTCAAGACACAAACTGTCGGACCGCTTCACGACAGAAGTTGTTGGACAGCTTCACGACATGAGTTGCTGGACATATTCATGACAGGAATTGTTGGGTTGCTTCTTGACATGAGTTGTTGGACCGCTTCATGATTGGAGTTGTTGGACCACTTCATCAGGAGTTGTTGGACCACTTCATGACAGGAGTTGTTGGACCGTTTCATAACAGGAGTTGTTGGACCGATTCATGACACGAGTTGTTATACCACTTCATGACACAAGTTGTTAGACCACTTCATGACAGGAGTTGTTGGACCACTTCATGCTAACTGTAAGAAATGAGTGAATTATAGGATTCTATTTATCGGATCCTTTTTACAAATTAGTTATAATTATAAAGATTTGCTAGTTCACCAAGTCACACTTATATTAAGACAACGAATTGTTGACCACAAGTATGCATGTTGATTACAGGTTGCAAGTTTTGAGTTAGTTCAACCATGAAAGATAATATAATGTCTGCCAAAGCGATAAGTAATTTTATAACCGTGTCGTCCTCCACACTGTGAGAGCTTGTCGAAGCAGACCTGAGGTAAGTGAAATTGATTAAAGTCAATAACAGAATTCGTTACTATTCTTATTACTATTCTTTAACTTGTTTTTGTGTCCTTGTTAAGTCAAGGGATAGTGCAGTCGTTTTTTCGAAACTGATTGACTGAATTCTTGATTGATGGACAGGTACATTTTTTTCAATCGATCAGTCAGACAACAATTTATTGTAACTAATTTGAAATGTTGCATAAGTTTGCGCCAGTTACTAAATTTCCCAGAGAGGAGGTAGTCGGCGGAACTGAATTTTAGACTTATTGAGGAAAATAAAGTGCAGATGCATTGAAGGAAATGAGTAAACAGAAGACTAATACTAAAGGGAAGCAGCATGGTGAGAAGAACATTGTAGCACCGGAAGTCAGAACTGCAAGGGAGTTAAGTAAAAAAAAAAATCAACAACCGAGCCTTAGAAACAACGAGACGCGCTGGAGTTATTTGAAGAGAAGAAAGACTGCAAAGCAATGGGGACGTAGGCAGATAAACAAGGCAGGATGTACGTTGGCAGAGGTGGAGGAGGGGGGGGGTAAGTTTCAATTCTTGGTTCTGATGCAAGATATGGGGAGTTACAGGATGTACGTTGGTGGGGTGGGTGGGGGACGAGTAAGTTTGAAAACTTGGTTCTGATGCAAGAAATGGGGAATTAAATAGCGCGTAAACTGCAAAAACAGCCAGGATCCAAAAGTATCAATAGAATAAGGGGAGTTAATTTGCTCAGGCAGCAAAAAATGCCATAGAATTAAAACTGCAAAGGACTTAATGGGGTCTGAGAAGGTAATGAGTATCGATGGAAGCCGCGTGCCTGATATGTTGTTTGTGCACAACGCTGCAGATGGAGAACGTACTTACAAAATGTGCAGCGTTACAATTTGAAAGATTCGTTCAAACAAGCAGTATGTAACCATTATGTTTATGTCGCTATAATCCCATATCACTCACACAAACACAATTTACTATTCATGTAGGTGAGATCAAAGCAAAAGGTCTTTTTGGCGGCAAGTTTAAACTTTTGGCAGCATGTATACAAGGAAAGAAATTGTGCTTCTCCTGTCTTGCTTTTAACTTCCAAACAAAACGAACATTTTGTGTGCATCCCATTAAGTGGAAAATAACAATATCCATTAGCCTGGTTTGTCGAGCACAAAGCCAGAATAACTGGACCACGCCCATTAGCCTGGTTTACTCAACACAGAGTATATCGAACGTGAAGCCAGAACAAAGAAGTAAGGTCCATAACAGAACAAGGCACTTAGCACCTGCTATTATCAAGACAATTAAAAATTCTCTCTCCCTCTGTCTCTCTCTCTGTGACACCGTCTCTTCTCTCATTTATTATTAATATTTCATTTCAGAATCAATAAAACTTTCTCTCTCGTGTACATCACCATTGATTAATTATCATTCAAATGGATGGATCAGAATTTAAATGATTTGTATCCTGCCCTAGATAGTTATCACTCATCTAGTTCCATTTGCGCGATCGTTTCAGGCGGTTTCTGAGCATTTACCCTCTCATTCAAGTAACTAGTCATCTGTCTGAGCATTTACCCTCTCATTCAAGTAACTAGTCATCTGCGTGGCGTGGGGTTTTAAGAAATATGTTTGAAAAGACTTAATCACATTTAAATCCTAACTTAGCCAACCACACATCCACCCACACTTTAGTAGTGTCAAGTGTTACAAAGTATCTGAAAATTAAGGTACTATAAATATTAATAATTACCAAATAAAATCAACAATATTCCTCCTTTTATACATTGTTTATGGCTGTGCAACTAAACAGCATCACTTGCCCTCATTCAGACAATTTGGAGAGATGAGAAAAAGCTGGACAAACTCTCACACACTCTTGCTCAAAACCTTAATTAATATTCACTAATACAAACAATATAAGGACAATAGATATGTAAAAAGTTGTGGAATGAAAGAATGGTTAGTTTTAACAATAATAGACTAGAGAAACCATGATACTAATTTCTGCTGGCAATCAATCACTGAATTACAAAATCCCCACTAGTCCTCAGACTCCTAGTTTCAGTCCGGAAACATACTGCAGGAACTAATGACTCTCGATAAGAGACTCAGGTGGAGGCAATCTAAACTTGGGTCTCTATAGCAGGCATATTTGTGCATTCTAACTGCTGTTGCTCATATTTTAATTTACTTTGATTATATTTGTAGCATCCGGTCTTGAGTGTACGTTTGTCCAAAGGACAATCCTCTCATATGGACACAGATTTTGTAAGGTTATAGCGGCCAGAGTGAAGAACTAGCTTGACTAGGAATTACATTAACTAGCTCAAAGCTAACTCTAATTAAAGTGTCAGGGCTTCAAGTTGTAAAACTGTTTATAAAGGTTTAAAGTAAAAAAGTTGAAACTATTATTATTATTCTTATTTCATTTGTAATTTATTATATTAAAACTGCTATTATGAATAAAGATAATTTATTCTTTTAGTGACTTAATAAAAGCGTAAGAAGGCGGGCAGATATGCCACAGGCACTCACTTTTAACTGTTATGAAGTTGACAGTCACGTTTAAACATCACACAGCACTCACTCGCTGTACGTCACACAACAAACATCCACTCGCTGTACGTCACACAACAAACACCCACTCGCTGTACGTCACACAGCACTCACTCGCTGTACGTCACACAACACCCACTCGCTGTATGTCACACAACACCCACCCGCTGTACGTCACACACAGCTTGGTGAAAATTCAACATAAGTGACGCGTAGAGTGATGCATACGACCTCTGAACTTTAACTTTCATCAAGCTGACGTTCATCAGTCTGGCAATCAATTTCCCCCTTCACAAAGTCTGCATTCACCACTCTAGCAGTCACCTTAATTCACATTTAAAATTCTGTAATAATTAAACGTCACCTCTAACATTCATGAATACAGCAGTTGTCAAAGAAGACGACGATTTGGAAAATTGAATTTAACCTTTATTTTTTTTACACCTTTTAATGTCACAATTGTTTAGCAAGAAAGTCTTGTCTATAACTTCAGACGCATTTCATTAGTCTAATTTGTTTACACTGTCCTTTACGGTCATGAAAATAAAATACCATCTGCAACCTCATCTTCACAGAAAGCAACTTGACTTTGATGTCATTTTAGTGCAAGCAGCCTCAAGTGGAGTTGCAAGGTTTAATTATGGAGCACGTATTGTTTGTTCTTATTCGCGGTCTCAAGGTACCTTCATAATACATGCTAGTTTTCTATTCTTTGGAACTACCTTTGATCTATGTTCAATAAAAATGCATATTAGAGCAGTCGCTGCGAAAGGTTATGATCGATGACATTTTGTTTTTTCTATTGGCAGGGTAGATCGCTCGATAGCACTCACTTCCAAAAAAAATAAATTCCCTAAAAAAAAAAAAATCGTTCTACGAATGTGAAAACAACATTTAGTCGACGCTTCCCAAAGAAAAATATCTTTCTCGGCAAGATTTACAACACAGAGAACAAAACACCTGACAAGCAAAATGGGAGCCTCTTCAGGTTTAGATGTTATGCGCAAGAAATAAAGGTTAACGGTATTGATTCTTATCGGTGGTTTTTTTTTTTCTATTCTCTCCACACTTTTTACTGATATGTTTCTTTGAGAATTTTGTCCCGTTGGAGTCTTCCGTTGCTGTCAGGTGGCGTTTATAATTATATCAATCACGGTATTTTTATTTCATTTTCTTTTAAAATGTTTAAAATGGATCGCTTAGGCAATGGTCCGCTTAAACAAGAGAAGAAAATGATCTGAAGAGCACATTGAACATATAAAATTCCATCTAAAAAAATACAAGAAAAAGTAAAGTACAAGCATTACCTATTATTAAGTAGTAACTCGCGGCTTGATAATAGAACAGTGCTCGTAGCTCATGGGCTTCAAAGCCCACTTGACCCGTTTGATGTGGTTGGCAAGAACTTCCGCAAGCTATAGTCACAAATCAGATCGGCACTTTGCTGAAGCAAATTTCGGATGAGAACAATAATGTATCGCCTTTTCTCTATCTATCAAGGTCAGCACTTCATTGTCATCTTGTAAGTAGGTCAGACTAGTTACTGCACTTCAGTCTGTTTGAAATAGGTCATGCAAATCAAAGACTGTCAATCTGTTTCGAGTAGTAGTTCTTGCAGAATCAATCGCCGTCCATCTTGTTTTAAGTAGACCAAGCAAATTGAGCCATTCAGTCTGATTTAAGTAGACTACTCGAGTTTAGTCATCTTAGTCTGTTTTAAGCAGGCCACACAACTTTAGCAATTTCAATCTGTTTTAAATAGATCATGAAATTTCAGGGCAATGTCATCTTAGAGCTTCAAGTGATGGATGATTAGATCATTCTAAGAACTTTTCCTAGCGATAGTGAATTATATATTCCAGTGATGTATATACAAGTAATTCCTGAAAGGATTATTAGGGACTTTAGGCGATGGTTAATACTAAAATCATGAAGGATTTATTATAGTGATTTACACGGGTGGAAGGAAGATAGGGGTGGAGTGGGTGAGGGGGGGAGCGGAGGAAGAAATAATACGGGATTGAATTGAACTTTTGTGGATAAAGGTGCAGGCTTGAAGTTATTCACTTATTGTTTGTTTGTTTGGGTTTTTGTTTGTGTGTGTGTGTATGATTTAACTAAGAATGTTTCTTTCAAACTTTTGTTGACCAACGCGAATTGCTACCGACACAACTGATTGTGCATGACGAGCGACTTGCGCACCACGAATTGGACGAAAAATAAATGCACCATGACTATGAATAAGAGCGGAATCAATAGACACCACTTTTAAAAAAATTCAAAGAACTTATGCCACACACATAACAATACGCGTGCACGTAAGGATGAAACACATACACATACACTCGCACACAAATACACACATCACATTTCAATTGCTTGTTGTGCCAGCGAAAAGTTCTCGCGATATGCTTTGAAAATCTGTCTTACTGCCTGTACGCCTATATATACGCACATACTCCAGCACACAGACGCAAGTACACTGATCATTCCTGTAAATAGTATCCTACATACAAACTTGCAATTTGCCAATGCCCAAATTTCCATTCCACCAGCACCAACTAACTTTCCATTCTTGTGGCACCAACTTGCCCATCTTGTTTCTATCCTCTCCTCCAATTAACTCCTCATCACCATCAAAAGCCAGTCAGCTCCAGCAAAACCAGATTGCCAGTTTTAAAGTTAAGAAAAATAAATATATATTTCGTGTGTGTATCTGTACATGCAGAGTTCTCGGCTATGTTGTGGGTATGGTTTTAGCAAATTATAGACATGAATTTGGACTTAACGACCTTGTCGACTAACGAACACAACTCTGGAGGCAATTATGTTCATAAGTAGAGTGCTGTTTGTACTTACATCCGGGTTTCTTGTCCACTTAAATTTAACAGACGCTTGCACTGCTCGATTTAATAGTGTCTTGTCAGTAATAAAAAGGGATGAACTACTATCATATCAGTTCTCTTCATCTTAAGAAAGAAATGAAAGGGGTTTAATCTTGATAATATTGTAACATTATAGTCAGCAAAGAAGCAAGCAAATGAGTAAGCAAATAAATAGGTTGAAAAACTGGAAATAAACTCATTCCCTTTTGTATGCGTAATCGCAAGAGTTATTTTTTCTTTCTTCATTGTATTACCAATGTGCGCACAAGAGTCGGCAAGTAAATAATTTTGAAAGTAATCTAAACAATATTGCGACATCTTGTAATTAATACTGAGACGATTATAGGCTAAATTGAATTAGCTTGTATTTTATTTGGAGATAGTAATTTTAAACTTCTAACAACACCATATCTTTAGACAGAGTATTTATTATATGTGTGAATGAGTGTTTTCAACCCAGTCTTTTCAAATCCAAACTTTAGATACTAACATTAGACAAATAAGTCTTACAAAACCAAACTTTAATATTAACATTAGACAAGTAAATCTTTAAAAAAATCTTTGATACTAACATTAGACAAATAAGTCTTACAAAACCAAACTTTGATACTAATATTAGACAAATACATCTTTGAAAAACCACAAATAAGTCTTTTCAAAACCAAACTTTGATACTAACATTAGAAGAATAAGTCTTTAAAAAAACCAAACTTTGATATTAACATTAGATTAATGCGAGTTTGAAAATCCTAAACTTTAATTCGAACACAGACTTACCCGTCTTTTAGTACCCAAAGTCTGATACTAACGTTAGACTAAATGCGTCTTTTCAAAACCAAACTTTAATACTAACGTTAGACTAAATGCGTCTTTTCAAAACCAAACTTTGATACTAACGTTAGACTAAATGCGTTTTTTCAAAACCAAACTTTGATACTAACTTTAAACCAATGCGTCTTTTCAAAACCAAACTTTGATACTAACTTTAGACCAATGCGTCTTTTCAAAACCAAACTTTGATACTAACTTTAGACCAATGCGTCTTTTCAAAACCAAACTTTGATACTAACGTTAGACCAATGCGTCTTTTCAAAACCAAACTTTGATACTAACTTTAGACCAATGCGTCTTTTCAAAACCAAACTTTGATACTAACATTAGACTAAATGCGTCTTTTCAAAACCAAACTTTGATACTAACTTTAAACCAATGCGTCTTTTCAAAACCAAACTTTGATACTAACATTAGACTAAATGCGTCTTTTCAAAACCAAACTTTGATACTAACTTTAAACCAATGCGTCTTTTCAAAACCAAACTTTGATACTAACGTTAGACCAATGTCTTTGAAAATCCAAACTTTGATACTAATGTTAGATTAATGCGTCTTTGAAAATCCAAAATCATTCGGCAGAGGCAAAGCTTCCAGTGAGGTTACCCTCTCGGTGCACGATACCTATGAACCTTCTAGCCAAGTGTCTCCATCTCGCGTTCATATTTGTGCTCCGAGAAGTGAACATAAACTGAGTTTACCCTGTGTTTACATCTACAACTACAGCAAAAATGCTTTTTCATTATTCCATGGACTGCATCAACACCAGCAGTATCTATTTCAGTCGCTAGTTGTCGCTGTACATTATGTGCATTACGTAGTATTGAATGCACAGTTTGTAAAAATATTTCACTCGCCAGCTGTCGCTTTACGATACATGTATTACGTAGCACAGACTGCAAATTGTGTGTGGATATAAAGGGCTTTTTTCCTACCTGCCTGGACACCGCTATCATTTTCTACTACTTCGCAATGTATAATTAATGAACACGTCCTCATTTACGAGCAGACTGTTGGACTAAATGCACACATTTAATTGATCACTCACACGCGGGTTCAGCCTGCCAATCTTGTATATAATTAAAACTCACTGACGCACTCCCACACTAAAAAGTCTGTTTGAAAAGGACAACAACAACAAAAATACTTGTTTATTAGCTGATATTTACAGGGTAAAAATGAATGAAGGGCCTGCCAATCAAACCGTGCGCGCCTTGATGACGTCAAGACCAGGCCAGCGGTTGGGGAGGGGGGAGAACGTGGAGGCAGATTTGCGAATAATGACCCGTGTCCCTAGAGCGTTAGATTGTTAACTGCTGAGATTGAGCTTAGAGGTGTGGGTGAAGAGGAAAGGGAAAACAAGACACGTACAACAACAAAAAGAAAACGGAAGAAGGTGGGAGTGGAAAAGTACGGTAAGAGAGAGAGAGACAGAGAGAGAGAATGAGAAGTAGAGATAGAAAGAATATACAAGAGAGAAGTGAGAGGCATGCAGGGAGAGATACAGACAGAGAGAGAGAAAGGGAGATAAAAGATCGAGAACAGTTAAGAGAAAAAGAGACATCAGAGATCCAATAAAAGGTATAAAACGGAAATAAGGGCGGGGTGATGGCTGGTGAGAAAAAAAGAGATAGATGGGTGGGGTAAGGAAAGACACAAAAAGTAGTGAGGGAGACAAAGCTAGTGATAAAGGAGTGAAAGCGAAACAGAAATGGGATTAAGAGCGAGCGCGAAACAGAAGTGAGAGAAATTAATAAGAGAGAGACGCAGGAGTAAGAGAAACACAGAAGTAAGAGAGAGGTGAACGTGAGAGAGAGAAATGAGGGAGAAAGACAGAATCAACAGAGAGAGACAGAGAGGCACAAATGATATAAAAGAAAGACAGACATATTGCACCGAAGGAGGCAGAGTTACTATGAGCGTGTGAAAGTATAGTATGCTTCTCGAAATAACAAAGGATAGTGAAAACGTGACGTAATGAATGGAACTTTCCAAACATCTCCACACTGTATTATTATTTATGCTGAAACCATCATGTGAAATAGATTTGCATCGCATCAATGTGATTCCATAGTAATTTTCACGTCTTATTAGCAGTCACAAAGATTTTTATATCACAGTGGTGATATTGTAGCGTAAAATTGATATTGTAATGTAATGATGTGGGTCTACACATCTCACTAGTCATTATTTGTTAGTAGCATTAGTGATAGTGTAACGTGGTGTATTTTCATATCCCCTCCCCCTCCTCCCCCCCCACACACACACTGTTGACGATTTGCCAGTAGCAATGGTGATACTATATTCTCTGTGTCTCTGGTAGACAGCTTAAAGTCATCACATAAGCTGAACAATGTCACAATGCCGCCATCTCCAACCACCACTATCACCACAACCACCTTAACGCAATCAGTATACTTTAACTGTTTCATTGTAAGACGTTATTCACTTCAAAATTAACATCTTTCTGTCGTTAAGATTTATTTATTTTACTGGGGTGTAGAATAATTAATGTTTTTCAACAGTTTTTTTCCCCTCCCAAGGCGTTAATATGGAGATCAGTAGGTGGTGCTATTGTGTGATAGTAATTTCCAAAATTTTCTGTTTCTAAAATTTTGAATATAATTTACTTCTTCCAATCCGTTAATATAGGGACCTGTAGGTGGTAGTATACTGTGGTGGCAATTTTCCAATTTGGTTCTATACTGTAAATTTGCGAAAGCATTTCTAAAAACAAATTCACTCACCAAAGTTTATTTATTAGAAAATTAAACAGACAATTTTAAAGTGAGCTCTGCATTCCAATCGTCATAATTTGTAATGGAGACAATCCTGTAATGAGTGAATCACTTCAGTATCTATTTATATATTTACCATTTACCTTTCGTGGCTGAATCTAGGCTTCTTGACTACTTTACCTCTCGCGACTACGTGACTCCCGGCTACTTGTCACGACGATTCTCGGCTAGTTAACTGTCTCGCCTGATTCTTAGCTACTTACTTGTCACAACTGATTTCTGAATGCTTGTCACGACTTATTTTCGTCTACTTGTAAGAGTGATCCCAAATTACTTGTCACGACTACTTATCACGTCCGAATATCGGCTACTTACTTGTTATCACGACTGAATTTCGGCTCTTTTGGCTTCGTACCCCTCAGGAAATTTAACTGTCATAAACTGCATCTCGGATACTTAACTGTCACGTACTATCTGAACCCGCCCGCATCGCGGCCATTTAACTCTTGTGACTGATTTTTGGCTTCTCAACAAGTAGTGCTAAAACTGTAGTAAATGGTGACTCAATCGTGATAAAAGTAACGTCACGTAGAACTGATTGTAGTCAGCGATCATTTGGCACTTGAGGAAGCCGGTGACAAGAGACCTCACAGTAGTCAAATAGTCAAATATAGTCAATAGTCAAATTGTATTTATGGGTTTGTGCCTGACCTAGAAGTTTTAAAGTCTTCGCGAATTAGAACTACCCTCGTGTGTCGTCGGCCTCCTACAGGAGTGTAAAGCATTGTTCAGACTTCGAAGAGAAGATGAATATTGGAACGGTTGGAGAAAGAAGGAAAACAAATAGTGAGAAATATGAAGCCTAGATATTTAATACGGTCTTTATTTAAAAGACATTCTTTCTTTGTCTTTTCTCTTATTTCTTTTTATTCTTCCTCTCTTTTGTTACTCTCTCACTCTTTCTTTCATCTTTTCTTTCATTCTCTCACTCTCTTTCACTCTTTTCACTATTCATGTTCTTTTTTAAATCTGTTTTTCTTTCCCTTTCTCGCTTCCTCTCTGTCTCTCCCTCTCTCATTTTCTCTCTCCCTCACTCTCTTCCCATCTCTCCTTTTATGTCTCTTCCTTTCCCTCTTTCCTTCTCTTTTCCTTTCTGTATCCTTCTATCCTTATATCCTTTGTAAACTTCTTCTCAGCGTCCATGATGTATGCTGTTTTCCTAATTCTCCTACTTCTTTTTAGCATTTTTTAAAAACTGAAATGGAAAATAATATAAATCGAAACAAAGCAGCTACAGTTATTCATTTATACACTTCCCCCCTTTTATTTGGGGGGAAATTTTCAGAACAAAAACAGCTAAATATGCAATCTGAAACAAATTTAGACCAACAGTTTCTCTACAGACTTTGAAAAAATAATCACGTACGCTTTCTGAAGAGACACAAGCAAACAGAATGCGCGCGCAGCAACACGAGATGTTTCAGAAGCCTAAGAGGTTAATCGACTTAATGACCAAGAGAAATGGAATCTAGGTCAGCCACAGATGAGAATAAATCCGTATGAAATGAGTTATTCCTATATTTGAATGAAGACTGCAAAATTTAAACTTTCAGAGATTTGAATAAATGCATTTATTTTGGTACTGAAAGTCAATATTTTTGAAAGAAATCAGAGCTCTTGCTCATTTGCGAGAATGACTTCTCACCATAGAAACATAACGTGTGACGTCACGAGTGGGAACAACAATACTGCGCTGTTCGACATATTGTCTTGCGTCAAACGCATGGTTTGAAAAATTAAAACATGTTTAAATATTGCAGTGCATTTGGCTGCAAAAGTGGACAAAAAGAAAGATTCATTTTTTTTTTTACATTTTCCAAAGATCACAAATTACGAAAAAAGTGGAATACAAAGCTGAAAAGACAAAACTTTCATCCGACAGCCGTAGTAAATGTAATATAAAAAGCATACATAACTAATTTTAATAACAGATTAAAATGTCTCTGAGCTTTACGATGGCTACAAATGTTTGGCATGTAATACGGTTGCTGTATATTACAAGAAAAAATAACTTACCAGACACGGTCATCGTCAGTAGTTGTTTCCTCGGATCTCCAACATCATTAGAAATGGTATGCGAACGACTGTCAGATGAACTTTCACTATCATCTGCACGAATTGGATCAAAGTGGTATGAGTACCAGAGAAAATTACATTGGCGGCCATTTGACTCCCATTCGTGACGTCACTTTTGCTTGTTTTTACCCAGAGGGTTTGGGATTGTGTGTCTTAGTAACGGGACAAATCTCGTTCACAAACTATGTTTGACCTAGATTCCATTTCACTTGGTCTTTAAAACCACATGAAATGAATGAGTGGATGGTTGTAAGAATTTTTTTCTTTGAATAAAAATAAATTGCTTAACATCGTGAAGTCTACGATCGTTTTACCCTGGACTAGAAAGACGTGTGGGAGGGAGGTATATGCGCGTAACACACTCGCGCGTGTGTGCGTGCGTGCGTGAGTGAATGAGTGAGTGAATGGGTGAGAGAATGAGTGAGTGAGAGAGAATGGGTGAGTGTGTTAGAAATCTAGAAGAAGAAAAGAAATGTCTGCTTGTCTTTATAAATACATAACTTGACTTTATAAATACATAACTTAAGGTCTGCCTGACTTTATAAATACTTAACTTGACTTGACTTTATAAATACATAACTTTAGGTCTGCCTGACGTCCCAATGAATGTCAGCAGATGCACACATGGTCCATTGGGCCCATCCTTGGCACATGGGTTGTTTTGCTCTGGTGTTGCTTTGCTGTGCAACACTCGTCACTCTACATCCAAGATAACGTGTTTCTGATCTGGCATTGTTTCATGGCTCAATGCTGATCAATCAATGTCTCAAGGTCTCAGATAAAGTTCTGATCTGTCAGTAAAATACATATGGGCTAAGAAATCGTCCTCATGTGTTTTCTGACAGAACACTCTTATTTACATGGTTATCATACATTTAAATATCATAAGCGAAATATAACAATATATGATATAGTTAATATCAAGAGGTAAACATGAATATACTATTAGGCAAGCAAAACCATACCTTTGGCAGTAATATATACAGAGGATGATTTCCTGTTGTGCTGCTTACTGGCGATAAGGTTTGGTAATGTGATTCTAATTTTATAAAAGACCAGGAGTCCAAATCTGTGTTGCCTTGGTGGTCAAATGTATTCCACAAACAATTTACACCTGAGTATCTGGTACATTAATTCATGCAGCTGAGTAGTGCTTTGATTGGTTAATTTAGTGAGTTGTCTGGAATATTCAGGTATATTCCCAACCCGAGGATAATGGTTAGCGTTTCTAGAAGGCAAAGAAATGATCAAATCCAAGAAACAAATAAATTAGGCAAATCAAAGAGCACATGAGGCTAAGAAATGAGCAAAGTTGGTAAACATAACAATTGCATCGAGCTTGTTAACTTCCGATATATGGTACTAATAATCTCAGAGTGGTCATCTCAGCCATCAGACGGGAAACAAGAGCACCGACTGCAGATTCTTGCATGAGAGTAAGAATTCTCTATGACCAAATTCAAAATGAACTTGAGCAGTTAAACACGCCTTGCACAGTATTGCCTTATTGCAATTCGGCTGCTCAATTTTACAGATGAGTATATTTTGGCTTAAAATAAAAGAAAAGTGTAGTTACCCTTAAAAGGAAATTAGTGAACTTTGTATGGGACTGTACGTGACGTCTGCATTGACCCATCATTGGAGCAGAAAGAATGGAATAAGCTGCATTATTCTCACTCTTTACAGTTCTCAAACGGATCGCTTGGAGCAGAAAGAATGGAATAAGCTGCATTATTCTCACTCCTTACAGTTCTCAAACGGATCGCTTGGAGCAGAAAGAATGGAATAAGCTGCATTATTCTCACTCCTTACAGTTCTCAAACGGACCGCTTGGAGCAGAAAGAATGGGAAGCTATCGTATGCTATCATGCATGCTCCCAGTCCCAACACACACCACTCCGACCAGACGGAATGTAAGGAAAGTTTTTCTGTTCATCACGAAATTATCATATCTTAACTACATGCTTAGTGTCTTATTATGGGGGGATAACTGACTGTGACCGCATTCTAATTTGATTGGTTGATAAATGAAATAATGGATGTCTATAAGAACTGCTTGCATGCTGAGTGGATGGACTGAAGAAGGAAGGAAAGTATTCTATTGAAAGGAAAGAGAAGACAAAAACGTGAATCAGAGAGACGGAGTGGAAGAGAAAAAGAGCACAAGAGAGGCTAAATGATAGCGGCACAATTTTATATGATTTTCTTCCGCTCTGTTGCCATTTGTTTGACTATAAATATCCTATTCCGTTCTTATTTCCATCTGCAGGACTGCGTGCGTCATTCACACGATGAAATTTCTTCCTATCAACGTCAGCTGTCCGCCCGTGGGTCAATTTTAGCCGCGTCCTAACTGTTCAGTTCATTTGCGTCACGTTCATTGATTGGCCAGTCGATCGAGCCTCTTGGCTTTACCTTCCCTCCCCTCCCCCACCCTCTCTATATTAGCCCCTCCTGATTGTATTCAACACACTGATTTTCCTGTTATGTAATAATTGTTTTAAGCCTGAAGCTCTCGCAACGTCAGCAAACAGGTGTGTATCATGTAAATAACTACAGCCACTTGACCTTCATTGTCTGATCGATATGTTCTTCTTGTAAGCACCACTAATGACAATTAGTGGGTATTTGTGAGATATTTTCACTCTTTGGGAAAATATATTTCGTGTCTTTCTTTCTTTTTTGTTTTTGATCTTCCATCATTCTAATTTATTTTTAGAATTAAAATGTACTTGTTTTATTTTATGCTTTATTTGTTTGATCCACATTTCTTTCCCTTGCAGCTTACAACTTAAAATAGAACTATTCTCATACATTCAAGAAAAAAATTACCCAATAAATTTGAATATAGAAATAACACATTTTGAAACAGATAGATAGATAGATAGATAGATAGATAGATAGATAGATAGATAGATAGATAGATAGATAGATAGATGGATAGATAGATAGATAGATAGATAGATAGATAGATAGATAGATAGATAGATAGATAGATAGATAGATAGATATTCCCATAATCAATAAATTACAGATGTATTACAAAGTCACATTTCGTATTATAAATCTGAAGGCAGCCTCCACAGATAGTACTTGGAGTGTGCTAGACTTCAATGAAGCATTTTTATTCTACTGTCACGGGACTGTTGTCAAATCCTAACATTTGTGTAGGAGTGTTTCTGTGTCATCTTATTGTAGGATGTGTTTCTATGTCATCTTACGAAGTAAGCATTTCTGTGTCATCTTATGTAGTAAGCATTTCTGTGTCATCTTATGTAGGATGTGTTTCTATGTCATCTTATGAAGTAAGCATTTCTGTGTCATCTTATGTAGGAAACAACATAATTCTGAACAATAGTGGGGTCATGTCATTAACGTTAACTGAGGGTATCCATGTTTATTTGCCAGTGTTAAAAGACTAGGCTGCACTTTGTTTCTTTATACGCCAAGCTGCAAAGTTGTTTAGGAGATCAAGCTGTAAATCTACTATTGTATATCCGAGAATTGGGCGTTAAAGGTCCCAGGCTGTAAATTATCATTCTACATACGAGAACTGGGCGTTAAAGGTCCCAAGATGTAAATTTACTATTGTACATGCGAGAACTGGGCGTTAAAGGTCCCAAGCTGTAAATTATCATTGTACATCCGAGAACTGGGCGTAGGTCCCAAGCAGTACATTTATCAGTATTAAGAGAGCAAGTTGTACATTTTTCATTATACTTCAGTGGCAAAGTGTTAGGAGGCCAAGTTGTAAATTTAACAGTGTTAAGACGACGAGCTGTAAATTTTACCAGCATTAAGAGGTCGGGCTGTCACTTTACCAGCATTAAGAGGCCAGGCTGTCAATTTACCAGCATTAAGAGGTCGGGCTGTCACTTTACCAGCATTAAGAGGTCAGGCTGTCAATTTACCAGCATTAAGAGGTAGAGCTATAAATTTATGAGCAGTAAGAGGTCGAGATGTAAATTTACAATTGTACGTACAGGAATCGCAAGTATGCTGCTGCTGTTTCTTTTATCTTTTCACTCGCTCTTGACAAAAGGGTGGAAAGCATTAATAGTTTGGGGTAGTGGCTATAGTTTGGGGTACTCAGTAATCTGACTGGCAATTTTCTGTAATAACATCACCCTCGCAGTCACGCAGATTTCGCGCTGATAGGAACGTGAGGAACCTCAAACTCTGAGAGTTGCAATGGATTGTACAGTTGTAGTATACGAGGTGGAAAGAGCTTAAAATGAGAAGCAGAAAGCTCTGGGGATTGGGGAGGATGTTTAGATTGGATACAAAGTATGAGACAAACAAGGAGCTGGGGGTGGGTGGGAAAGAAGACTGATCATGAGGAGAAATGACTTACTTATGTCAGACGTCAAATGTTATAACTAGCTTGTTCGAACATTCGCACGTACTTGAATTCCCATTTTCTTGAATGTGTGTGTGTGTGTGTGTGTGTGTGTGTGTGTGTGTGTGTGTGTGTGTGTGTGTGTGTGTGTGTGTGTGTGTGTGTGTGTGTGTGTAAAACTAAACTTCTTTTTTTCCAAATAAAAGTAATTTATTTTTTTAAAAAATATGTATTGTTTCTTTTACAAGAAAAGCGACTAGCACAAGATATGTGACTATTTTTATTTCAGCCAGGTCGGGTCAGATTGAAGTAATTACATCCTATTATTCAGTGCTTCTTTATTTCACACGTACATACGCGTACTTGCGAAGATTACAAAAGTTTGCATGGAGAGCACAAAATGTACTTTCTCTTACTTTGTTCAGTTGTGTTCTGTTTTATGCAATAACGTCTTAGGTATTTAACTTACTGAAGTGGAAATAGCATTAGATCCATTGATCAATAGATTTACGACATCGATGAAACAAGTTAACAAGTTAAGTCTGTGGAAGCGCTTCCAGCATTCCGTCGATTTTGCGCGATGGTCAGGGATGGAGAAGCGAGGAGGTTGTTTTTTTTTCATTTTGCTTTTTTTCTTTGTGGGGGTGGGTGGGTGAGTGAGGCGGAGACATATACACGAAGTCCTAAGTACGTATACAACGTGGTCATTTGTGGATATTTTTTTTATTATTATACGTATAAAACTAAACGTGAGGAAAGGAAAGAAAGAGTGATAGAATTCTAAATAATTGTTGGAAGAATTACAGTAATGAAGAAAATAAGTTTCAGGAAAACACATACACACACACACACACACACACACACACACACACACACACACACACACACACACACATAATATGAACAGTGACTGTAGTTCACACCCCATTCCAACCTACAATATGAACTTAAAACTCTAAGAACCTACACTAAGTAGAGTCAGCAAACATGGCTCCAGCAAGCAGAAAGCGAAAACGTCCAGACTTCACTAAAAATAGATCCACGCCTACTGCCTTCCAGGATTGATATGCTGCTTGTTGTTCGCCACAACCAAATCAACAGCGATCAATCTCAGTTCCAATCAACTCGTATTTTTACTGATTTGTTCCTTACTTTCAAAACTCGCAGACGACACAAGCTTTACAATCTTTCACACGTTATCTACATTCCATTCTAATGAACGAGTTTACCTGTAACTGCTAATTGAATAATTGTATAGGCTAGCCTGGTCGGTAGCGCTCGGATTTTAAAATCCAGGTACAGCTTGAAAATTGAACACATTAAAAGAAAGTATTGTGTTATAAGGTCCAGATGTAAATGGTTCAAATAATACACACAAGTGATTGAACAATACACTATACGATACACACCATTTTCTTGTAGAGTAAACACCATTCATTCTACAATATACACTTTTCACTATGCACTACACAACTTTCACTCTACAATACACACCATTCGCTATGCACTATACACCATTCACTATGCACTATATACCATTCAATATACACCATTCACCATGCACTATACACCATTCACTATACACATTACACCATTCACTCCACAATATACACCATTCACTATGCACTATACACCATTCACTCTACAATATACACCATTCACTATGCACTATACACCATTCACTCCACAATATACACCATTCACTATGCACTATACACCATTCACTCCACAATATACACCATTCACTATGCACTATACACCATTCACTCCACACTATACACCATTCACTATGCACTATACACCATTCACTCCACAATATACACCATTCACTATGCATTATACACCATTCACTCCACAATATACACCATTCACTCCACAATATACACATTCTCTATGCACTGTACACCATTCACTATGCACTGTACACCATTCACTATGCACTACACACCATTCACTCTACAATTGAAATTTTCTTTAATTTCTTTAGTGGCCCGAGCTCACACAGAAATTAGTTTTATATTTATAGTATAATTAAATTTTCTTCTGGCCAAATCATGCCCAGTAAAAGCAAAATTGTGCTGCCTAATAATCTGAATCCGAAACCGTTCAGTCTGAGGTAGCGTCCTTGGTTTCAACACAGCAATGAAATCTCGTGAGATAAGTCTTTCCTTGACTCTCAGAATAAAGAGGTTTTTCTTTTTTTTTTTTGCACTGCACGACTTGCTTAAGTGTGTTGGTGTTGACAGTGGTTATTCTAGCGATATCTCTTGATTGTGATGGTTATACCAACCAAAGTAACTGTATAATTTAGCGATATCTCTTGATTGTGATGGTTATACTAACCAAAGTAACTGTATAATTTAGCGATATCTCTTGATTGTGATGGTACGAGAATCAAAGCATGAGTGTGATTAAGAGCACTAGTGTAGTGTATAACTAAAGTCTGTATAACAGCGTTCTCAGCGAATTTTTATTAAAAGCTTTATTTGTAACCATGACAATGAACATTAACAGGGTTGGGAGCGGGGCGGGGAAAATAATGCAGTCGCATAGCAATAATACGTGGAGTAAAGTGGTCTGTTTATAAGTAGATATGTGTGTGCGTATGCGGGCGTGTGCGCGTATGTGTGAGCGTTTGTATGTATCTGCGTACGTGTGCATGGGTACGTGCGTGAGTGCGTGAGTGTGAGATTAACTCTTGGTTAATATAGTTGAAGATCAGCCCAAACAATGCTGACCTTCGAAAGGAAATCTTCAATTCCTTCTAAGAGGCACTATTGTCTTTAAATCAAGAATATATTGCTTAAATGAATAACGTGCAAGGTCGAAAGCCACCACCAAGGTTTAACAGGAAATTTCCTATTAATGATTCCAATAATCTGGCTAAATTAATTTTGGCTCAGCCCCTACGAAAATATACAACAACAAAAAACCAAAAACAACTTCTCACAAAATGTATAGCCTAAGAATAAAATAGACCAACGGTTGTGTTTTAACCTCGCCTTTATTATTGCGTTGATCTTTTTCACTGATTGTTACTGACGTTGGCAATTAGGGAGGTAACATGTAACAACATCCAGTGCATTTTTTCTGTGTACGTATTCCGATTTTGACATACTGTTTCTATTTTAATATTGACAGCAAAACGACTGAGAATGGAAAATACAGGTTTCACACACAAGAAAAACAAATCGCGAAGAGAAAGTAAAATTCAAAGTTTGAAAAGATGACCTCTAAGGCAAAGACCAGTGATGTCAGACTCCGGAAACAGATACTGACTGAAAAACTGAACAGGCTACAAAGAAATACGTTGATACAATGTACCAACAAAACAGCAGCCCTTTCAGAGAATAGCGATTTAGTGTCATCAAGTACACA
The DNA here is from genome assembly GCA_028829895.1 of Sinotaia quadrata. Lineage (NCBI taxonomy): Eukaryota > Metazoa > Mollusca > Gastropoda > Architaenioglossa > Viviparidae > Sinotaia > Sinotaia quadrata. The sequence goes on along the minus strand of CM054179.1, from coordinate 124,527,571 downwards.
CAAACATTCAAACTATTTGACAACTCCATGAAGAGTTCTCTGCTCCTTAATGTCTCCTCAGTAATATAGTTTATTCCTGTAAAATCATTCATACGACAGCACGTTAATCGAAAGTCAGGTCCATTTCTCTTTAATTTCACATTTAAAGATTTTTATTTTTAAAAAACAATGGATCAATATCCAATATTATTTGAAATTGTTTGCTTATTTTATTTCTCATTCGTAACTTGACTTACCGCTCACACGCCGTGACTAGATCAATAAATAAGATTTTCTTGTCCCCTTCCAAACGAATTGCATGCAAAGTGGCGTGAGCAATGACGTCATAGAATCAATCAAATGGAAATATCAGGACGCCCTGTCTTGGCGATTGACGATGCATTGCATTCACTTCAAGCTGAAGTAGTTTCCATCATAAAATGACGTCAGTTGCCAGGCATTTGAATGTTTGTAGTGAGCGTGTGTATGTGTATGTGTGTGTGGAGGAGTTGGTTCCCTCAGGGCGTTTTACATGTTTTGTTGACAGGCCGTTGGTTTGTTTGCTCTATTGCCATGTCTTTATTTACCGTTTCTTTCTCTTTTATTTTCATACTTGTTCAACAGTTAACTCCATCTTCCTCTTTATGTGTGTGCGTGTACGTGTACGGGTGTGGATGTAAGATGATTGGCGTTGGGAGAAATAGAGTTTTTTGTTGGTCTGTGTGTGTTTTTGTGTCTGTGTGTGTCTGTGTTTGTGTCTATGTGTGTGTGTGTGTGTGTGTGTGTGTGTGTGTGTGTGTGTGTGTGTGTTTCTGCAACGGCACGAACTGTTAATGCAAACTTTCTTGTGTTTGCTTGTTAGAAATAGTAGAATATTTATATAGTTATTTTATTTTAAAACAGTGCCACATTGCTATTTAGTGCCTAACAGGAGAGTGGTCATGAAATTACGGACTTATTTTTTGTCTGTAATACTGAGAATTTCCTACGAAAATGGTGAAAGAATATAAAAAAAGTGAAGAGAAAGATTACTCACCCGTAAGTCCTGGAATAACCACAAAGCTGACGTCTGACAGAGAGTGGGCTGAAAAGTTTAAAACGTACATAAGTTAATATGGAAATGCTTCATCAAACAAAATTTACAATCACATTTCATTTTGCTTCGAGAGGAGACCGGATAGGAGGGGAGGGGTAAGGATGGAGATGAAAAGAAAAGACGTCAAAAATCAAAAGGAAAATAAAAATAATATGAAAAATAAGCTAATAAACATTAGTATTACAACTTGAAAAAATCAAATACATTTACTTATGTTATTACAAATTTTGGTTCTATACACCCATTACCTTAATGTGAAAATGTAGACTATGACAAACTGTCAGTCAAACATCAAACTAAGGGCCCAGTCAACCGTGAAGTTATCTCGCGTTTTTTCTCTCGTTTCGTCTGATTTCGACACTTAACGAACTATTGATTTCAAACTAACTCCCAACACTTTCTAATATGCTCGTAGACATTTTAATGGGAGCCCAATCTAGTCAAAAGTACATTAATAGAATTGCCTTGATTTGTCACACACACACACACACACACACACACACACACACACACACACACACACACACACACACACGCACGCACGCACGCACGCACGCACACACACACACACACACATTATTGATTTAAATTGAACTAGCATGATGAGATTCTTTCTTTTAGTGTATTTATAACTGGCAAATATATACATTAGTGGCGCAAATAAAGCTAAAAGAATACTTATGAATTTGATTGAACCATTGACAAACGGGAGGGAAAAACGTTGCAATGTTGGGCTGAGTTGCAGCCCGACTTGCACTTGGCGGTAATTTTCATTGCACTTCTGCCAGGACAATTCCTTGATTTCCGAAACACAATGAGGTCAAAACAGCAAGCCAGGGATCCTCAAAGCCTGTTATTTTTGCTTTGCACGTGGTATTCAGGCTTTTAAAAACAAATTCAAAAAATAAGAAACAACAAATTATATCTCGTTTTGATTGGACCAAATGTTTCCGTTTGTTGCAAAGATGGTGTTCTTTCTTTTCTTTAGTTTGCAGTTTGAGACCATACTTGAGTCTGTTACGTTTCCAGTATTTATTTAAAGACCCTGCTTAGAATAATTAAAAGACTTTAAATATAATTAATTCTTCCTCTCATATTCTACGCAGACTGGTTGCTCAATTTATTATCTGACTAATTAAAAGTGCGTCTTGTAGTTCAGGCGACAAATTTACAGACTAATAAACTGCGAACTTTTAGCTAGATTTGAAAACAGTTAAATCCCTCTAAATTAATATGCACTCGTCATCAATCTTTCTGCTCATCCGCCCCCATTCAAATCTAAGAATTAATCTAATTGGTCTATTGTGCATAGAAATCAACTACTAAGAGGTATTAACAAGAAAATAAGATTTAATAAAGTTTAACAAAATTAACAATAAATCGAATGCAACGCGAATAGCCTTCACTCTGTCTTTACGCGCCTATGCCTGATTTTTGTCAATCTAAATTGCCAGAAAAGTGTTCCTTTGAGATCTGTACACTGGATTTTGCACTTAGCTCTAGTCTTGTATCCTTGGTCTCAACACTCAGTCATGCCGGTTCGTTCCCTCAGTCCCCCTTTTACGACACACGTGGTGCATAAGGAATGATGTCCCTTTGTTAGTGGCTAGGAACTGGAATTTTTGCAGCATGGCCCTCAGAGTGGATTTCGACACGCTTATACCAATAAGCTAGTGCAGGTGAGGCATGGTGAAACATGAACCATGAGCCGACCTGTGGATGCAACGTGTTTGGATATAATTCTCAACCTAACAGGCCCTACTTAGGCATGGCTCAATTAAATGCGCTGAACAAAGAGTTTCGACCTCGCGTCGCTTACAATTAAATTTTTAGAAAAATATAATCGTCTCACATGTGTTCCATTTAACAGTCATGACGTATGAAGCAATAAAATAGATACAACGTTAAATTAATGTTCATACAAAGAGGTAATTCAAACCGACAGAGCGCTTCACAATTTACAATTAAAATTACACGCAATAATTGAATTACATGAAGAATTCATATCGAGCGCAGCATTCTGGCTCTTAGTGAATTAAACAATATAAATTAAAGTACAGAAATGGAAAAATGGTTACAATAAATTTATATTCCGTAACTTACAGGTTTTCAGCTATTTCTCTGAACCATGCTCAAGTGTATATGGAAATCATATAATACATAGCACAAATACATACTTAAACAATACATAGGCAAATACTATTAAATAAAATGATACCTTTGAGAGAAGTCGAAGGGTACCTTGATTCTCTATGGCGCCGGCTGCCTCTCACGACCCGAGTAAGCTGATGGAATTAGCTAAAATGTGCTCGAAGTGAGGGAGCGGAAGCGTGTAGGTACATATATAGAAAGGTATATTGCGTATCACGTGACTGTTCGCAAGGCATGTGGTTGGTTCGAGAACTGGACAATGGTCCTAAAGTTACATAACATCTTGACCTGTTCTAGAAGCACCTAGAAAAAGGAAGCTTTGAACAAAGGGCCAAGGGTTTCAAATATTCGAATTTGAAGTAAACAAGGCAATGTGGGTCATCAGGTCGGACATTTTATCAGACTTGTGACACCCCCTTGCTTTTGAGGCGTTTATCTTACCAAAGATAAAATGCCTCCTACAAATTATGTATGATAAAATGTAGAAGTCCACAATGAAGAAAAATTTACACAAAAAAATTTCGACATTCCTAGAAATAAAGTGTGCAACTATATTTCATATTTACAGGAAGGAATCCGTAGGGTTCAGTTAATTGATTAAACAACATTCTATCAGTACCGGCACTTGATGGCATCAAGCACGACTCATGTAATCTGCGCCAACATTCAAAGACCCTTTGATGTAATGAATATTTGCGTCATACTGTGTCAGAAACAAAGACCAACGCATTAAACGGCTGTTCGTAAATTGCGCCTGTCCGAGAAAGGCTAACGGCTGGTGATCGCACTCAATGACAAAGGTTTTTCCGTACAAATAGTTTTCGAACTTTTTTATGGCCCAAACTATTGCAAGACATTCCTTTTCACTGGTGGAATATTTCTGTTCAGTAGTTGTGAGTTTACGGCTTGCATATGCAACTGGGTGTTTGGTGTCATTGTGTTCTTGTAATAACACTGCTCCTAATCCTGTGTTGCTAGCATCAGTCCTTAACAAGAATGGTTTTGTCAAATCTGGCAGTTTAACAACTAAATCTGAAGTCAGTCTAGATTTCAGTGTGTCAAAAGCGTTTTGGCATGCATCAGTCCACACTACTTTTGTAGGCATATTCTTACGTGTCAAGTCAGTCAGAGGACATGCAATGGCACTAAAATTTGGTACGAATTTTCTGTAGTAGTTAGCAAGACCAAGGAAACTTCTAACTTGTGTTTTTGTTAGCGGTTGTGAAGTGTCCTTAAGTTGTGCTATCTTAGCTTCACTTGGCGACATAGTTCCATGACTCAACTTGTGTCCCAAGAAGTCTAAGGAGAATTGTGCTATTTCACACTTCGTAGGGCGGGCAGTGAGGTTGGCTTGCTTTAATCTGGCTAGCACATCTCGTAAGAGTGTTAAGTGCTCCTCCCATGTCTGGGTGCCTAGAATTAAATCATCCATGAAGTTCTCAACTCCACGTCCGTACAGTGGTTCTAACAATGACCGCATCATTTTAGAAAAAATGCTTGGAGCGTTTGAAACTCCGAAAGGCATAACTTTCCATGTGTAGTTTCCTACTGGTGTAGTGAAAGCTAGTATGTGTCGATCAGTGTCCTTGACCTTGATTTGCCAAAAACCGCGTGACAAATCTATTTTGGTATAGTAATGAGCGTTAGCTAGCTTAGTGAAGATGAGATCCGGATCAGGAAGAGGTTCGGCACAAAACTCTGTCACTTGATTGAGTTTGCGGTAGTCTACGCAAAAACGGAACGAGTTATCACGTTTTTTAATCAACACGATGGGTGATCCGTAGGCACTGTCAGTCTTCTCTATGACCCCTAGATCTAACATAGTCTTAATCTCACGTCTAACGTCATCTATCTTGGCGTGTGGCAACGGATACGGCTTCAAACGTATCGGTTTGTTGTCAGTCAGCTTCAGTGAAAATTCTATTAAGTCTGTCAACCCTGGTTTGTCTGTCAGAGTAGATGAGAACTCATTAAGCAATTCATTCACTTCTTTTTTCTGTCTTTCTGTCAAGGCTTCATTTACCCTAACGTCTTTGACAGTTTCGTCCGTCTGTAGAGGACAGTTTGGTAAAGTACCAGTGACGCAATCAGTCTCCCCCTCGTCTTCTGTAACTATCGTCGCTACGACAAAATCAGCTTGAGTGGTTTGATCCTCACGGCTTATGTACTTTTTGAGTAGGTTAACATGAAAGATTTTCTCTCTCTTTCCTGTCTGCACCTTATAGTTCAGTCCCCCTAGCTTGGCGGTAACTACAAAGGGCCCCTTCCATTTCATCTGAAGTTTGTTATGTGCTTCAGGAAGCAACAGTAACACTTTGTCATTAACTTCAAATTCTCTAGGTTTGGTGTGCTTATTGTAATATTCTGCCTGTCTAGACTGAGCTATCGTCAAGTTTTCCCGTGCTATCTTGCCTATAGTTTCAAGACGGTTTCTTAAGTCAGTGACGTATGTATAAGTTGTCTTAACTTCGTCATCTGTCTTTTCATCAGTCCAAAGTGCCTTCAAAATCATCATCGGTCCGCGTACAGTACGTCCGTAAAGTAGCTCAAATGGTGAAAACCCGGTGGAAGATTGTGGCACCTCCCTATATGCAAATAGTAGGGCAGGGATGTATCTGTCCCAGTCTTTCGGTTTATCTGTGGCGAGCTTTTTAAGTGCTGTTTTTAATGTCCCATTGTATTTTTCAATCAGACCATTTGCCTGGGGGTGGTATGGTGTGCAAGTAAGATGTTTGATGGAAAGTAAACGATTTACTTCCTTCATTACGTTGCCTATGAATTGACTCCCCTGATCTGTCAAAATTTCCGTAGGAATTCCAACACGACTCCAAAGACCGAAAAGGGCTTCGGCGACAGTTTCAGTATCAATATTTTTCAATGGTACTGCGTCGGCGAATCTTGTTGCGTAATCAATAGTGGTCAGCACGTATCGATTACCTCTCGTTGATGTGGGTATTATAGGCCCAATCAAATCCAATGCTACGCGCTTGTAGGGTTCACTGATCAGTTCAGGCTCTCCTAACGGTGCGGGTCTGATTGAATTTTTAGACTGTGTTCTCTGGCATGTGTCGCAACTTAACACGAATCTACGGATATCGGCAGTGATGTCCGGCCAATAAAACTCACTTGTAATACGACTAGTTGTTTTTTGTACACCCATGTGTGCACCAAAAAGACTCTCATGACCTAATCGTAATACGTCATTTCGTTTGGTTTGTGGAACGACTAATTGTTTCCGAAATTCGTCTCCCACTTTCGAATAGCGGTACAATAAACCCTTTTTCAGAATAATGCACGCTTTCTTATTCGAATCGTCAGTGTTGACGTCACTAACAGGTACAGCTTGTCTGCGTAACTTGTCTAGTGTTTCGTCCTCAGCTTGTAATATTTTAATCTCGCTAACTGTTGCTTTATCTACGGCTGGTGCGGCAGACATCGGTGCAGTTACAGATTTGTCTTTACTACTCGCTGCTCTGGTTACAGCGTTAACCAGTGGTGGTTCGATTGAAGTTTGTTTTTTGCACGGCAAAACATACTTGCAACCAAGGATCACGTCATGCGGTGAGTTTTCCATAACTGCCGCTTTGACTGTTCCTTCTACAAAGTCTGAAACAATCGAGACTTCAGCTACTGGTAAAATGTCTTGTTCGCCGTTTGCAAAGGTGACAGAGATTGTCTCCCCTGTGTAGTCGGTACGGTTAACTAATGATGCATTTACAATAGCGTCTAGCTCACACCCTGTATCAAGCAAAGCGATTGTGTCGTGACCGTTTGCCTGTACTGGTGTTCGATTCGACTTTTCTGTTTTAGGTGTATGACTTTCTACTGCGTAAACTTTAGCTGTTTTCTTTTCAGGACATGTTCGTGAAAAATGGCCACTATCACCACAAGTGTAACATGCAAGATTCTTTTTATCTTTCTGTTTGTCGGACTTGTTTTTAGTGTCGGGTTTAGATGTTTTATCATCACGCTCACTATGTGCCTTCCCGTCATTTTTCTTATCCTTTCGAGTCTGCGGTTCGTTCGGTCGAGACTTGTTGTTCGCGTGTGCGTTCGAGAATTGAGAATGTGCGTCATCAAAGCGATCGGCGGCATTGCCTATCTCCTCTAGCGTAGATTTTTCCCTTATTGCTAAGTGAATCAGTAGATCTGATTTGTATGACCCGAGAATGTGGTCTTTTATCATTTCATCCCTAAGACCTGCGTACGTCTGTGGAGTTTCGGCTAGATCTATCCATCTTTGGAACAAGTCAGCTACGCGTCGTATGTACTGTGCGTGCGTCTCTGAACTGGTTTTAGTGGCCTGTTTAAACTTACGTCGGTATGTATCTGCTGTGAGTTTGTAACGTTTCAATAATGCGGCCTTGACTGTGTCGTAATTATCTGACTCAGAATCGCTAAGCTTATTGAACTCGTTTTTCGCACTGCCCTGCAATAACCCCGATAAATTTATCGCCCAATGTTCCGCTGGAATGTTTGTTGCTCTGGCTAACTTTTCAAACGTTTTTAAATACGCGTCTATTTGATCTTTGTTCTCATCAAATGGGACCATATTTATCTTTGGAATGATATTTTCAATTCTACTGTGATTATTTCCATCGCTAGAACGCGAATCACCACTGCTTCTGCGGTCACGGTTTGGATTGGTAACTTCTAGTTTCTTTACTTCCCATTCTAACCGTTTTATTTCCGCGTCTGCGGCGATGCGTTTGGCTTCCGTGTCTGCATTGGCTGCTATGCGTTTTGCTTCAATGTCGGCTAATCTTTCAGCTTCTAACCTTTTAGCTTCTGCATCAGCTGCGATGCGTTTAGCTTCTGTTTCGGCTAGTTTTTCAGCTTCTAACTTCTTCAACTCGCGATTAGCTATACGTTCTTCCCTTTCCGCTTTCTCCACTTCCTCTAGCTTAGTTCTAATGTAGCTAGTCAGTTCGTCACCCTGATATCCTATCATGATACCGGTTTCTTTCAGGTCTTCGAGAACCTGTTTGCGATCCATTTTACTGTCTTAGCGCGCTGGCTACAATAAAAATGTATCTCGTGAATTGTGTGTTTTAACCGTCGGCGATAACTCCGCTTATCCCGAAAATAACTTTTAGGCTACAACCTTACAAAAATTATTTAATTTACTCAGAACACCTTCCGAAATAAATTACGCGTTAACTCTTTACACGTTTCACCTGCTTGTCACAGTGTCCGCTGTTCCAAGACTTTCGTAATGTCACGGCTCCTACCATACAACATTACACATTATATCTAGCACCCTAAATATAATAGTCCGAAGTCTGTTACTACCGATAACTCTCCTAGCTGGCGGTATAACCTTCGACTCCTCACAATGAAGTACTCAGTAACACAATACTAAATAAATCATTCAACTTAATTAATGCAATGCTTAACTACGCTTAAACATGCTACATTAATTAAACATGCACGCTACTCTGCAAAAGAATACATGCACATGTCACAACAAAAGCAAAGAAAATCAGTGATACAAAAATCAAAAGAACAATTGGCAATTCTGTTCGTTCGTTCGTTTCTAGGTTATGATACGCCCTATGTATGAAAAATGTTACAATTTACAATTTAATACATATCAATCCCGCGACGACCCACACTTGTTACGTTTCCAGTATTTATTTAAAGACCCTGCTTAGAATAATTAAAAGACTTTAAATATAATTAATTCTTCCTCTCATATTCTACGCAGACTGGTTGCTCAATTTATTATCTGACTAATTAAAAGTGCGTCTTGTAGTTCAGGCGACAAATTTACAGACTAATAAACTGCGAACTTTTAGCTAGATTTGAAAACAGTTAAATCCCTCTAAATTAATATGCACTCGTCATCAATCTTTCTGCTCATCCGCCCCCATTCAAATCTAAGAATTAATCTAATTGGTCTATTGTGCATAGAAATCAACTACTAAGAGGTATTAACAAGAAAATAAGATTTAATAAAGTTTAACAAAATTAACAATAAATCGAATGCAACGCGAATAGCCTTCACTCTGTCTTTACGCGCCTATGCCTGATTTTTGTCAATCTAAATTGCCAGAAAAGTGTTCCTTTGAGATCTGTACACTGGATTTTGCACTTAGCTCTAGTCTTGTATCCTTGGTCTCAACACTCAGTCATGCCGGTTCGTTCCCTCAGTCCCCCTTTTACGACACACGTGGTGCATAAGGAATGATGTCCCTTTGTTAGTGGCTAGGAACTGGAATTTTTGCAGCATGGCCCTCAGAGTGGATTTCGACACGCTTATACCAATAAGCTAGTGCAGGTGAGGCATGGTGAAACATGAACCATGAGCCGACCTGTGGATGCAACGTGTTTGGATATAATTCTCAACCTAACAGGCCCTACTTAGGCATGGCTCAATTAAATGCGCTGAACAAAGAGTTTCGACCTCGCGTCGCTTACAATTAAATTTTTAGAAAAATATAATCGTCTCACATGTGTTCCATTTAACAGTCATGACGTATGAAGCAATAAAATAGATACAACGTTAAATTAATGTTCATACAAAGAGGTAATTCAAACCGACAGAGCGCTTCACAATTTACAATTAAAATTACACGCAATAATTGAATTACATGAAGAATTCATATCGAGCGCAGCATTCTGGCTCTTAGTGAATTAAACAATATAAATTAAAGTACAGAAATGGAAAAATGGTTACAATAAATTTATATTCCGTAACTTACAGGTTTTCAGCTATTTCTCTGAACCATGCTCAAGTGTATATGGAAATCATATAATACATAGCACAAATACATACTTAAACAATACATAGGCAAATACTATTAAATAAAATGATACCTTTGAGAGAAGTCGAAGGGTACCTTGATTCTCTATGGCGCCGGCTGCCTCTCACGACCCGAGTAAGCTGATGGAATTAGCTAAAATGTGCTCGAAGTGAGGGAGCGGAAGCGTGTAGGTACATATATAGAAAGGTATATTGCGTATCACGTGACTGTTCGCAAGGCATGTGGTTGGTTCGAGAACTGGACAATGGTCCTAAAGTTACATAACATCTTGACCTGTTCTAGAAGCACCTAGAAAAAGGAAGCTTTGAACAAAGGGCCAAGGGTTTCAAATATTCGAATTTGAAGTAAACAAGGCAATGTGGGTCATCAGGTCGGACATTTTATCAGACTTGTGACAGAGTCAAGTATTACTACTCATAGTTGAGTAAGCTATAAACTTTGCTCATAACACTGAAACGATAGGAAGGACTGGAACAGAATCAATGAAATAAATTGGTAACTAAAATTTCTTGATTTCTTGGTTTAGATAACGATAGACTCGTTACTAGTGGAATAGATGTTCTGGCTTGATAATTGGGGGAGGGGGGGCACATAATCAATAAATAATAGTAGCATCCGTGTTAAAATATGTGATTAACAAATGAAGAAATCTTTTAAAAATCATAATATGTGGATACTCACACAAATGGATGTTCTTGGACAGATGCCCTGAATTTTAGAAGGGAATAAACGTAATAAACTCTACCCACCCACCCCTTTTCCTCTTCAAACACTTGCAATAAGAAGATATTCTGTAATAAACATGTCTCTCTCGGCGTTCCGATAAGCAAGAAAGAAAAAAATTAAATGCGGGCAGACAAGAAGGCCATTAGTGCAGATTCTTATGACATTCCGATTCTTTCTCTTTTCATTTAGCTCGTACTGCTTGTTCCCCTTGTTTCCTCTTCAAAGAGCGCTGACAGAAGCATTATTTTTATTTTATTTTATTTTTTTACGACTTATGTTTGACTGTCTGTTGTGAACCAAGGTTCAGAATCTTACCAAGATACTGGGAGATCTAAGGTTTTACGAAAGATGTTGGTATTCCAAAGTGCCACCATAGATAAGGGCGACTTTTTATCCTTACCAAAGTCACTGATTTGACCAGAGCCCTAATATCGTTTTTCTATTCTTGTTCATATGACTAAACCCTAAGAGCGCCTCACTGCCCATTTTCAAAGATACTTATCTGACCAGAGCACCAAGTTGAATTTTTTTGTTCTTATTCAAAGGCACTGATATTTTACCAGAGCCCTAAGGTCGACTCACTGCCTTTGTTCAAAGATTTGACAAATGTCCTAGGTTCATTTTCGACTATCCTGATTTACGAGAACCCTAAAACATTGTGTTTGCCATTACTCAAAGGTACTGATTTTACCAGAGTCAGGATGTCGATATTTTTGCTTGTGTTCAAAGTACTCACTACACAAGAACTCTTCGCTCTGTTGTTATCATAAGTGTTTTAGGACACGTTCTTAGTGCTTTCTTTCGGGAAATAATCCCAGAGATCAACAAGCACAAAAATATATCACATGCCAGAATGTATATACATTTTAATCCGTCAGTTTTGAAAGCCGTTTGAATTAGATATGGTTACATAAGCTGCCATATAGTTTAAGTTGTCATTTCTAGAAGCTACTTGAAATAAGGATTTTTTTAAAAACTGTTTTAAGTGCTTACATAAACGTTTGTAGAACATATATAAAACATTTTCACATATACTATTTCAAAATAAAAGAAACCGAACAGCACAGTCATTCTCTTCAGAATGAAAGATAAAAGCATTTTAGGAGTTAAAATACATTTTCTCCACTACAGATTTTGCTGAACACGAGTGTTTCCGACTCCCGACCGAGTCTTCGAATACGCGTGACCGAATTGCGAATAGATGGGGCCAAAGAAAGAAAACGCCGGTGACAACAAGTATACCTAGCCATCTACTGAACGTGTCGTTTGTCAGTAAATTGGAAATGAGGAAAGCGACAACGAAATTGATTTGCAAGAAATAACATGACGTGACAGAGAGGATTAGCATGATGAAATAGAAAGCCCGGCGATATGGTGCTATAAGGATAAATTCATTACTACCAGTTCACCTATTACAAGAAAGCACAACGCACATTGCCAGCGCAGATTCCTACGTCATACCATTACGTCTGCCAGCAAGAGTTGATCAAGGAATTAAATCTGGATTGTCCATCCCTCTAATCTTTTCATATAAGCAAAAACTCGTTATAGTCAATGCACGTAACCTTTTGAATGATGACCGCTGCCACTAGCTAGTGTTCACAATCACTCACTTTGCAGTAAGTCAGTCTTTCCTATTTAGATGATAGTTCCATGACCCTTTCTATGTACATTGCACAACTGTACGAGAATGTTCCACGCGCTCACAAAATAAACCATGGAGGATCATCTCAAATTTCCCTTGCACAATCAAGCACTTTTAATATAGTTATTTAATTTATCTTGTATTTTATCTTTTAAACTATATATTAGGAAAGAGTTATATTTAAAGAGTATTTAATGTAGTTTCCTTTGATAGTAAAAGCGTAATATAACTCTGAGTTACATCTAAAACAAAATAGGAAAGCACAGAAGAGACCATTAGTTTATATTTTTCCTTGTGCAATGCAAATTGCCGGATGGGATTTGCTTGGTGTTCAGTACTTTCAGGATTTAACGCTAGGAGTGTGTGTGTGTGTGTGTGTGTTTGTGTGTGTGTGTGTGTGTGTGTGTTTGTGTGTGTGTGTGTGCGTGTGTGTGTGTGTGTGTGTGTGTTTGTGTGTGTGTGTGTGTGCGTGTGTGTGTGTGTGTGAGAGAGAGAGAGAGAGAGAGAGAGAGAGAGAGAGAGAGGAATTGGATGCGTACAGAAGAAGAGATAGACGTGGTGAATTGGAGAGAATGGAGTTTGGCCGGCCATTAATAGAGTCCTCATGTAAGCTGTACAACACAGCAGTTGTGTGTTGTCATATCTTGCTGTGGCTATCATCAAGCGTGCGATGTCTTATCCTCTCCATCATCATTGTTTTCATCTTGCATCCTGTGATGACCCATAAAACTACACCCGACACCCCTTCACAACATGGATAATAAAACATTGTAATGATGTTGATATGAATAGTAAAACAGTATTATCTTGATACTTATGGGAATAATCAAACTTTATTGCCTGAAAGTTGACATAGATGATAAAGATAATGAAACGTAATTGCCTGGATGATGACATGAATAATGTTTGAATGAAGTTTTCAAATGAACAAAAAAAATAATCCTCATTGCTGATAAGTGGACATAAAAGTTTGATGCATTAATGCTGACAGATGGGAAGGGGTGGGGGGTGGAAGAACACCACCTCATGTCCTTATGTTGACTGAAGAAGAGCTAACGGCAGATACAGACTTTCAGGCTATAGTCATTAACGAGAAAGCCCCGTGGCTTATCTTCTGCCTTCGTTCACTTTTAATAGCTTACAAACAAACAAAAAACCCTCAAGCTCTCCTCTCTCTCTCTCTGATCTATTATATCTGCTGTCTGTTGAGTAGAAAGTCGAAGGCTGAGTTTTGCTTCAGGCTACTTATCCTACTTGCACAAAGGCCATAATGCCGGCTAGCAGCCCAAGTTCTTCCGTCCTTGTTCAGTACTAACATGGCGTAGTGACCCAACAGCACTATGACCTTAAAAATGGTCTTAGTAACCGAACAGCACTGTGACCTTAAAGGTGGTCTGAACCCACAGTAAAAAAACATGCCATCTCCCTTCAGATGGAAAGCTATCGTAGGCGTTTATTACCTAATCAATTACATTACAAAATTACCCGGCTCTTTAGTGGCTTAGCGCAGAGTTTTGTCTGCATTTAAAAAAAAAAACTTATTGTGCGAATTCCTCCAATTTTTCTTTATTTATTGGTTGGCTGGTTGGTTAAGCCTTCTAGTAAGCAAGGGTTTTTTCCTTTTCGGTTTGTATATTTCGTTAGAATAGCTTACTTCCTTTTCTGATCATGACTGGCTTGTCGTTTTTCCTTACTGGCTGTTTGTTTCTTATCATGGGTAGCTGGTTATTTTTTTATATATTGGATAGCTTGTTGGGTGTTTTTTTTTTCATGGGTAACTTGTTGCTTTTTGTTTCATTAGCTATTGTTTATTTTCTTGGGTGTTTCTTTTTACTTCCATGGGAAAAAATGTAGATGGCTCGTATTTTCTTTCATGGATAGCTCTCCTTTTTTAATAGATAGCTCCTTTTTTAATAGATAGCTCCTTTTTTAATTGAAAGCTCTCTTTTTTAATAGTTTGTTAATTTTTTACGTGGATAGCTTTTTTTTTAATAGATAGCTCGTTTGCCTTTCATGGATAGCTCTCTTTTCTTAATAGCTAGCTCCTATCTTTTCTAATATTGGGTAGCTTAATGACCGGGTCGTCACCAGTGAATCGACTATTATTTTTATCATCACTATTATTTTTATCATTACTATTATTTTTATCATCACTATTATTTTTATCATTACTATTATTTTTATCATTACTATTATTTTTATCATTATCATTACTATTATTTTATCATTATCATTACTATTATTTTTATCATTACTATTATTTGTATTATTATCATTACTATTATTTGTATTATTATCATTACTATTATTTTTATCATTATCATTACTATTATTTTTATCATTACTATTATTTTTATCATTATCATTACTATTATTTTATCATTACTATTATTTTTATCATTACTATTATTTTTATTATTAAAATAAACATTTTTGATATGTTTCTCTAGCGCCAAATGATGTTCAGTAGGCACCACACAAGATAACCGAAAACTTGTTTCATATTCAAAAAGTTAAAGAGGGAGAGGTGAGGGATGAACAAAAAGTAAATCAGACAGTTTCAAGGCTTTATCGGGATGCTGGGTGTAGGGGCTGGCGCGGAAAAATAACACTTGTCGCCTACGCACATTTTTCCGACTTGAACTGCCTACGCTCATTCCGACTTGAATAATTCAGACATGTTTGCGGGTTGTCGCCCATTGTGTTCCGATCGTTTATCGGAGAGACGTGCCAACGGTACCGCGATAACGCGTCGCGCGATAAAGACCAGCCGCATCTTCGATCTTCTCAACCAGTGCAACTTTGACGCGTTCCGCACGAGTTTTGCTTTAATTCAGTACCGGTGTGTTTGTGTGTGTGTGTGTGTGTGTGTGTGTGTGTGTGTGTGTGTGCGTTCGTGTGTGTGTGAGTGTGTGTGTGTGCGTGTGTGTGTGTGTGTGTGTGTGTGTGGTGTGGTGTGTGTGCGGGGGTGTGTGTGTGTGTGTGTGTGTGTGTGTGCGTTCGTGTGTGTGTGTGCGTGTGTGTGTGTGGTCGGTACCGAACCCGCTAACCTATGAACGTATCGTACAGAAATTGCTTGCACACCTGTGATCGTCTGCTCTTAGTTTTTCAACTGCGATCAGAAATTCGAGCAAAGAGCTAGATGCACGTTGCACTGGTTCTTCGATCAAAATTTACCGTGTAAGCTCTCTGAACGCGCTCCTGTAATAATCATACTTGCACGTCATTCATTGCTGTGACGTAGTTAGAACGTGACCATGATTTTAAAAAAAAATGTATTCTTACGGAAATTCACTCTAAAGGAAGACGGAAGACTGCTGTTTGAAAAAGATATGTTTGGAAGCATTAGCATAACTTCTAAAGCTAAGCCCCTCTGAAAATTTTGAAATGCCCCTACCTCTTTTTGTACATGTACACACGCACGCACGCACGCTACGCAGGTAATCTCTCTCAATTACGTTATAATATCCGTATATGAACCAACAATCAACGCTAACCCTTTAACTGACGGTCAGTGTTGAAAGGCATGATAACTAGAAGAATAAATCTAATCGAAGCGAGGAAATACATGTAATCATTATCTGGTTAGGAAGAGCTATTTTCAAACTAATATTACTAATAGGGATTTAGAATTAACAAATGGAAATGGCCGTCTTTCTAAGGGATTTCTTAATATTACCAACGTCACAACCCAGTCCCCGTACGGCGAGGATACAGTCGTCTGAAAGCAGCACGAATAATATACAATTATACATGTCTCAAGTCTTCTCAGCCACTCACCTAGTTACCGTGTTTCTATTGTGAGATTGGTTTGCTGTGATTCCCCCTATCCCGATAAGCAATAAGATTTTCCTTAAATAGCAACGCTTTAAAAGGCTGTTAGACGTCATCAAAAGTTGTGAAAAAAAACCTTAAATTATTGATTTCATGGGTTCTGGCTGACCGACAATCCTCACGAAATACATCTTTGGAGCCGTCTTCAATTCTTGTTTCACTGTGGCAGGTAAACGACCTGGAGTTTTGCTGACTGACTGCAACTCCGAGTTATCTGGCCACAACCACAACCTCGGTGTCACGATGTCGGCTCTTTTGTTTAGAAAGACTAGAAAGTATGTTTGCTGCCTTATCACTACGATGACGTGTTCCCAATACGTATCACAGTTCGCGCTGTTGTAGTTATGCTCGTGTGACAGGTACAGGCGTGCGTGTGTGTAGTAGATTTTCTTTTTCACAAAACAGATTACAAGAAAAGAAGTAATGCAATAAATTGGAGTTAAGCATTGAGAGTTAGAAGCAAGCCAAAGAATCTGGTTTGTAATTCGTACACTAAATACACATCACACACAGATACCTACAAATACCCATATACACACGCACAAATGTGTATTCCAGCACACACTCATAAACATTCATACAAACACAGACTCAAAAGCAGATGGAGATTATATGTGTACACACACAAACATACATACACTTTATAATCACATAAATACAAAACGACGCATTCAGAAACAAACGCGCTTATTTGCATTCATGAATATATACAATATTAAAACACACACGCAAACACAAACGTGTTGTCACTGCACATGAATTTATACATACGCACGAACAGATATATCCTCACACTGAAACACATACACACAAATGCACTTATAAATATGAACACATTCAAGCACATTAGTATATATTTTTAGATCTAAATAAAAAAATAAAAACAACTCTATTAAGGATCAATACCCAGATTTTGAACAAATGCACCGGCACTTATGCAACCTAGTTAAGTCACTTTAGTAATCAAGTTTAAATAAATAGCCGAATAATAAGCCTGCTGACCACGTGACTGACTGAACAAACTGGACCAGCTAGCGCGCCAAAAGGTGCCTGATATTCATTGCCGGGTTTTGTGGGGTTTTTTTTTGAGTTATCACAGAACACTTTCCAGACCAAAACAGCAATCTCAGAAAAAATATAAATAACACAGTATCGACTTCCCATCAAGCTGATAAAAAGCTGAGTCAGGGTTAACTTATGTAAACGTAGTATGAATACTAATGATAATAATATTATTTATATCTGTATACGCAGTGTGAATACTGATGATAATAATATTATTTATATCTTATACGTAGTATGAATAGTAATGATAATAACATTATTTATATCTGTATACAATTCAAATTGTTTCTTGACATTCTATTACACTAAGCAGCTTGTGGCCGACTAAATTTGCCTATTCCTCTTTATAAACTTAATTGTTGTATAAATTCTTAAATTGTCAAAGTGATCCGATCTTGGGCACTCCTTGTAAGTGTCAAAGTTGGAAATAAACAACATAGGCAGATAATTTGCTAGAAATTTCTGACGCAATTCAAACCAGTTCCAAGTGGATGAGTAGTTTTTTTTTTTTTTTGACTAATAGTCTCTCACTTCTTCATAACAAATTCATCCAATGGGGAATGGACTGAAAGTCTCTTTGTTGAAGAAGGACTTCCTTCTGATCAGTCTGAATTTGAACTTAACTTCAGACCAGTCATAAAGGCGTTTGCTATCTTATGGTAAGTTAACTGACTAAGAAAGAAAGAATGGAGTTAAACTATTTCTTACACCGTTTGCTATTGATCTATGATTTGAATTTGGGAATGCTTATGTAATTGAATCATTATTTCTATGTTCATTAATTTGACTATCTTGTAGATTATACTTGTGAATTTTGATCGATGCTATATTTCTTATGCTGTGCGTGTATCCTGCTAATGAAATTGTTGCAGGATTTGTAAGTTGAGAATGTCTGTAAGAGAGAAAGGAGGTTAGAGATGAAATATGCCTGAAATTTACTGCTGCCTTAATTTGAAAAAGGCATTTTTCCTTTCCCTTCAGGCAACAGTGATTACTTTACTCTACTTGATTACATTTGTGTGATAATTCAGCGTTATCGTCACACCCATCAGTAAACTTTGCTGTAAGTTGATTTCTGTGAATTCCGTTTGAGAGCCAAAACTGCGGAGAATTGTGGTCTGAGTTTGGTCTCGCGAATTCCCCAAGATAATTTTCAACATTTCCTTGTAGTGTGATTGAGTAGTGAGTGTACAGGAAAATTCGGGACATTCCTCCTGATTTGCTTGATAGGAAATTCATCACGTGTGCTTTGTGAGTGTATCGAAAATTCTGGAACAGTTTTGTTACATTCCTAGGTAGCGTGGTCACTGGGTGCACACTCAAACGCTATAGTCATTTTAACCTTTTCTTTCTGTAGTCCATTACGTCACATGTAACGTCTGTGGTATTCGTGTTTATTTACTAAGTGGCAGTATTGTCTCTTTGTTGTCAGGTTGGGATTTGGAATTCGGTAATAGAGTGTTAATTAGTTATTAATTATAAAATAATACGTAATGCCTGATATAAGACTTGAAGTGTGTCGTGTAGTCTGCCATGATGGAGGGTTAGTTTTATTTATTTAATCAACTTCTAACCCCTTACGCCATACCTATACTCTATCTATCTATCTATCTATCTATCTATCTATCTATCTATCTATCTATCTATCTATCTATTCCTAGACTTGTGCAAATGCATATATGCTCTCATGCACACGCTGACAAGAAAACTTCGCCAGCTTTATGACAGGTCATAGCTTCATAGGCAGTCGATACTTTGTTGTTGGTTTTGGTTTTTTTTTAAAGTTTTCTGGGATTGCTAGACTTCCAAGCCTCAAGCGACGAAATGTCAGTGGGAAAAGCAGGTCAGAAAAATGTTTCTTTTACCCGGTGGAATCTCAAGAGTGAATATTTCTTTGATAAAGGAAACTTATATAAGGTTATTATTGAGGATGAGGAGTGTGCCTACGAAGGCGATGATGACGACAACGACGATGATGATCGTGGTGATGGTAATGCTGCTGCTAATGATATAACTTTTAATTTAACTCACTATATAGAAATATTATATACTGACTGTGTTTATTATTTAAGTGTGTGTGCGTGCGTGTGTGTGTGTGTGCGTGCGTGTGTGTGTGTGTGTGTGTGTGTGTGTGCGTGTGTGCGTGTGTGTGTGTGTGTGTTGTGCGTTGTGTGTTCACTTTTATTAATTTTGTCACGTATGAATAAAATGGATTTATTTTTGTGTGGGCGTATGTTCAAGGACGCTTTGAGGAGAGAATAGAGCAGATTGCGCACCTTCAGTTCTCTGCCCTTAGAAAATGTCAGTGACAGTGACAGCAAATTAGCGGGAAGAGCATTGTGACAAATAAATAACTAACTGTCGTCGTTATGTCAAACCTGAAGTGGAAGCAAGTACAGTGTTGCAATGATAAGAAACAGGCCGAATCGTCAGGAACATAAATCGTAGAAACTAGTATCTTTTGTCTGTTGTTGTGAGTAAAGGGTCATGTTGAATCCGTCATGAAGAGATCAGTATTATGAGACAAATTAACTATGGTAAATACGTCTCGTCTTATTTATTCGACGTTCACGGAAGCTTTATCAAAACCTTTTTCTTTATTAAGTTGTTAACTTTTAAATATCTGATTTGCCTCATTGAGAGAAAGGATTGCTTTGGGGGGAGAGGGAAGGAGAGCTCCACTGAATTGCTGGGAATTTATATTTAATTACACTTAAATAGAGTTGTAAGGCTGTGTGCTCCCTGCTACATGCTAAATATTACTTTTTAAGCGATGTTGTTGTGTTCTTTTAAAATAGCCCTGAGTTAGGCAGTTATTACCAAAAGCAACTGCTCAAGAAGAGAAACTACCGTTGTTACAGCCTACAGTTACAGGATAAACAAAGAAAAACATTAGTTATGGTATGCAAGATGAGATTAGCTATTAAACAGTACAAGTCATCAATGGTTTCGTACTACGTTTGCTCGGGATGATGATGGGGATGGTGATGGTGATTGAATACGAAGAAATAATTTGATTGGTTTGCCGTTAACCAATAAGAATCTTGCACATGAATGGTATGTACATGCTAGCAATTTTTACTCTCGCTGGCTGTAATTCATCGAGGAACAAGCTGTAGAGTTAATTAAAGTTAAGCACCAAAGCTTTAGTACTAATTACTGTTAATTACCATTAAACTCGTAAGCTTTAGCGCTAACGGCTAACATGGAACAATTAGTGCATTTAACAAAACCGACAATTTTATTTTTATGCATGTTAGATATTACTTGACTAACACACACACACACACACACACACACACACACACACACACACACACACACACACACACAACTTCACAGATCTCTTTCCAGTTTGAAGTGAAGGCGTAGTAAATGTCATTTTTAATTAATTTCTTTATAAATTATAAAATTGCGAAGCACTATCTAAGGATACAGGATGGCTCCTTGCAAAGCAGTGAAGATTTTTAGTGCGTAATCCAATGAACACGTATGTCTAATCACTTTATTTTTGATGCTGTGACGTGCGAATTCTTTGCGAGATCACCAATCATGACTACTTTGTCGTTGCTTCGAATGAAAAATTAGCGTGACTTGGTCAATGGAAAATCCGGACAATTTCAAATGAATTGAAATCAAAACCCAGATTTACACTTGCTATCTGTCATGATTTTAGCTTAGCCATTTTATAAAGCATGAGATATTTCAAAATTGCTTCCTTAACTTGTGTGTGTGTGTGTTTGTGTGTGTGTGCGTGCGTGCGTGTGTACCTGTGTGTATGTGTGCGTGCGTGCGTGCGTGTGTGTCTTGGGAGGGGGCGGCTTTCAAACGTGCCCAAATAGTATTCCTTCTATCGGTTAGCATGGAATGTATAAGATGGCGGAAATTATATTAATGATCATTTATTTCCTGTAACGGTGATGAAACTTCTATTTCTTTAGTATATAATGCTGATACTGATTACGAATGAATCTTCTGAAGTTTCTTGATACAGATAATGTAGCTGATGATTAGCGCTCAATTATTAATGAACAATGAATTAATGAATGAAAGTGCAAGGAATTATTTTCGCATTAAAGCCTTTCTAACCTTAATTTCTGTCCCCGAAATATTTCCCTATTATTGCACATCTATTAAATATATCTATCCACAAAATATTTCGTTACTTATCAATTCTATCAACTGTTTAATTCCAAAGAAACTTGTCTCTTGTTGTGCCTATCTGTTAGTAAAAGTCTGTTTTACTTGTGAAATTTGATCCTATTCATACCAGCATTCTGATCCTGGGTGTATGAAATTTAGCGTTCTAATGATCCTGAGTATTATTTTGTACCAACATTTCAATGATCCTGGGTGTTACTGAATTTACGTCAGCATTCTAATGATACTGGGTGTTATTGAATTTACGTTCTAATGATCCTGGGCGTTATTGAATTTACGTCAGCATACTAATGATCCTGGGTGTTATTGAATTTACGTCAGCATTCCAAAGACACTGCGTGTTATTGAGTTCACGTCAACATTCTAACGATACTGGATGTTAGTACGTTTACGTGGGCATTCTAATGATCCTTGTTTTTACTAAGTCTACGTCACTATTCTAATGATCTGAGTGTTAAAATTATTGTTAAAAAATGCAGCATATGTAGTATTGTCTGGTTATGTCTTATAAATTCGGTTACTTTCAATAAAAACAACAGAAACGTTCTAGTCAGATGAATAACACTACAAGTGCCCTAGTTCATAATCAATTTCGAGGGCATCTAGGTCATGACCGACTTCAATTCTATTTTATATTTCGTGCAATGCACTAGAAAGCACCACGACATTTGAAGCAATATTCCAGTCTGTCTTCATCTGAAGGATTCTCTCAAATTTGAGAATGTTTTCTTTCTGGATTATTTCATGTGGCACTGTGGAATTTCCTAGTGTGGTGTGGGTGCTAGAACTCAAAGAAGGGTTTATATTTGATTGGTATATTTAACATTCTCTCAATTCTTACTCCAAATGACTTCCTAAGCCATGCACACTTGATTATTCACAGTTATCACATGTATTCAACATCGCGCAGTTAATATAACTCGAGTCTTAGACAAAAATGACATAATTTTTGTTTGAATTCTGCCGTTTTTAACTTCGGCAAATATTCTTCATTCAAATCTCATTTTTGTATCTGCATGTGTTCCTCCTCATATTCTTGTCCACACCCAACAGTCAGGAGATGGGTCGATTTTTAAAAATCACAATCTGAACACCTCATTTTAAAGTGTTCAGTCGAAATATATCTGTTTGCAGTCTATAGTGTTGTTAACAAACCGAACAGTTAATTCAGCCATTGCATTACTTATTACAACCTTGCCTCGACACCCCCACCACCGCAGTCCCTTTCGATGTGAACCGTGTACTTTTGCAGCGTAAAAGAAATTAAATCATCGGAATGAGTCATCATCTACTGACAACGTGTCAACTTTTGCCTTCCATTTTTCACCATGCGAGTGTGGTCTTCTTTTAATCGGTTTCTGGTTTCCGGTTGCAGATGTGAGCTCTGCTTGTTTGATTAATAGCATTTTCGACTGTTCAACAGCCCTTCCTTCTTAACATTCAATTTTGTCTGGGTGTGAGTGGAAGGTTTGCTTCGGGTTATCCCGGAGAATTCCACTTACCTGGAACACATTATTTGGCTTTTAACTTTTTCTCGATTTCTTAACCCTCCACATCCCACTCACCCCAATCAGCTGACATCCGAGTATGAATTTCTCCAGCGAATAAAATCTCATTTTGAGAGGTTCGAACGCCCAAAGCCCTGAAATTAATTAGCCAACGTACAATACCCTCGGCAACCGCATTCCTTTCGAACATGACAACATTCCACTTTTAATATTTGGTCCAGCAAGGAGGAATAATTGCTGCTGTTTGTTGTTATCTCCCTTCTTTCTGGTCAAGAGGTAGCAATCACATAGCAATGACGTGCGTCTGACGTCAATCTGATCTCACACATCGATCGGAGAAAAGATCGAATTTCGGAACACCGTTAAAATTCAGAGGCTCGTACGACAAAGTTGCAAAGACAGAAAGGAAAGGAGTAATGGAGGATAAGGGTTTTTTTTTTTTTTAATAAAGAAGGCGAGGGGGGAAGTGGGAATTGAAAAGGAAATGTAAGCTGTGGTAGAGTTAAGATGTGAAGAAAGAGGGGCAACACTTGGAGTCGGAAGACAACCTGACAAAATTAAAATAGACGCATTGCATTTGAAATATAGTTTAACACTGAAGGTTAATTTGTGAGACTGTATAGTTTATTATTTAATAATACAATGAAATCAGGACAGGTTATCAGCCATTTACTGTATATGGACGACCTACAGCTTTACAGTAAAAATAAACATGGCATCAGTACTGTCAAGATTTGTAGTTAGGACATTAACATGAAGTTCGGCTTTGAGAAGTATGGAAGAATTATGGTCCAGAAAGGCAGGAACAAAACAACAATTCGACAGCGGAAAAGTCAGCATTGAGTCAATGGAAATGGGCTATAAAGACTACAACATCAAGCAAATATGAAGAGTGAAGTCCAAAGTTAAGAGAGAGTATGAAAAACGGGTTAGACAAGTCCTCAAGTCGAAGCTAAATGGGGTTAGCAAGATACAAGCCCTTAATGAATACGCAACACCTGCAATCAGCTACACTGGAGGTATCATACATTGGAAAACAAACGAAAGAAATTACCTGGACGGGAAAATAAGAAAACTGCTCACAATACATAAAGCATTACACACAAAAGCAGACGTAGACAAGCTCAATCTCGGAAAATGGGAGGCAGAGGGCTCAAGAAAATCCAAGATGTCGAAGAAAGATACTGGCCTAGCCAGTCAGTATAATAGAGATCAGTGACGTGCTAGATGGCTGTGACGATGTGTGACAAATTCTGTGTCATGACCTCGTGACCCAATTGCTCGTTTCAAAATTAAATTTTTGAACGGACCTTTGTTGAAATTCACCCGTGATACATCAGTATCGAGAGAAGCTTTCTAGCAAGGTCAGATTGTTGCATAACTTTAGGCCAGTGTCCAGCACCTTCGAGATCAAACATACCACGTGAGCGGTCACGTGATGCGTTCAATGCAGTTTCATAAATACGATTCATAAGGCGCCAAAACACTCACTCACTTCCAGACCGGCAGACACACCAGGCAGCTTTAACATAGCTCCGTCCCGCCGCCATACCAGAGTCGTAAGAGAGTCGAAGATGAACCCGCGCTAGAACAGTAAAATCTACTTTGAAGAGGTAACAATAACACGTCTACTTCTTACAGTATCTATTGCATTTATTGATTGTATTTTGTAATTGAATTGACGTATGTATTTTGTGCAGCTTAGCGCTATTTTAGCCAAAGCACGTGTTTCGATGTAAAGGGACAAATCTAAAAGTTATTGTATATAAATTATTGTAACTTTTTCTTATCTTTAATTTATATAAATCTTAAATTCACTAGTGCCGCCAGTATGTCTGTGCACGTGGTGAAATCTTCTTTGTAATTCAATTGTTCTTGCATATAATTTTTCGTGTAAAATTGTAAAGCATTCATGCTTCATTTTGAATTAATCCTTTGTGTGAATTCCAATTTTTAATGCTGTAAATATTTGAGAATTCATACGTTCGTGTAACGTTATATGTAACACACACGTGGACCACAATGTATATTTAAATATAACCATATTTGAATTGTAAACGACACGATAGTCAAAGATTCTAAATTCAGAACCTTAAACAAAGAAACATGTGCTTGGGTTTTGCGAATATAGACGCAAATAGTTACAGAGCCCAAATCCTTTGTTTCAGCCGGGTTCTTCTTATGTTATTCCTCTCTACCTTCGTACTTCTTGAGTCGTACACCGACTCGGGTGTCTTCATGACCCATACGTGAACTATGTAGAAGTACCTCGTGTTAACCACGTGTTAACGATTCGTCGCAAGTACATTAGCGATGCAGTAATTGAGTGGACGATTGACTGTTGTGCTATGCAGTACTGACGATGAGCCAAAGTGATGTGGACCAGTTCTAACCAGTTGAACCCCACGTGCGACCAAGAGTATAGTTAAGTATATCTACTAGGGCCCAGAATCAAGTGACTATTTGGCAATAAAAGAAAAGAGAATTCTCGTTAAGACTTTTAACAGAGACGGTAAAATGAGAGAACAACGCTGTGTAGAATTAAGACGTCGTGTTGTAATTAATCGTTGCTGTTAATTGTTAAACTTATTAAATCTTATTTCATTTTGTTAAGGACCTCTTTGTAGTAACTTTGTATGCATATAGACCAAATGGGATTGGATGGGGGCTGTCTGAGCTAAACGAATGACGTAATGAATGCATATGAATCTAAGAGAGTTTTTAACGATTTCCAATCTAGCTAATGTACGCAAATTATCAGTTTCGTAAATCTGTGATCTAGACTACAAAGATGCATTTTTAATTTAGTCGAATGATGATTTGAGCAACCAGTCTGTTTAGGTTAAACGAGAGGGAATTAATTTAAATAGTAAATTAAAGTTCTATAATTTCCTAAGCAGGGTCTTTAAATAAATACTGGAAACGTAACAAGTGGGGGCTCGTCCGGGATTGATATGTATTAAATTGTAACATTTTTTATACATAGGGCGTATCATAAACCTAGAAACGAACGAACGAACTGAGAATTGCCAATATTCTATTGATTCAGGATTGTTGAAATATTTATCTTGCTTTTGTTGTGACATGTGCATGTATTCTTTTGCAGAGTAGCGTGCATGTTAGTTAATGTTGATATATTTAAGCGTAGTTAAATATGCCATGTTAGCTATTGAATGATTTATTTAGTATTGTGTTACTGGATACTTCATTGTGAGAAGTCGACGTGTTATACCGCCAGCTAGGAGAGTTATCGGTAGTAACAGACTTCGGACTATTATATTTAGGGTGCTAAGTATAATGTGTAATGTTGTATGGTTGGAGCCGTGACATTACGAAAGCCTTGGAGACAACAGGTTGTAGCCAAGCAGGTGAACGTGTAACAAACGCGTAATTTATTTCGGAAGGTGTTCTGAGTAAATTCAATAATTTTTGTAAGGTCGTAGCCTAAAAGTTATTGTGGGATAAAAGCGGAGTTTTATCGCCTACGGTTAGATACACAATCACGAGAGATATTTATTGTAGCCAGACGCGCTAAATAAATAAGATGGATCTCGAACAGTTTGTTGAACATCTGAGAGAGAAACATGAACGAGAGATGGAATGGATTGAGATAGAAGATGATCACCTTACGACTTTAATAGATCTAAGGGTCGATGAACGGATGGGGAGCTTACAGCTCATGGAGATTCTAAAACGCGAACACGGGATAGGCATATCACTAGAATATAGAGGTGAACAGCTACGTATTTTCGTCCTACTAGAACTCAATGAAAAGGAAATAGAACACAGGGAAGAAATTAGATCTTCAATAAGCTCACGAGCAAAACAGTTGTGTGATAAAGATTTCCGATTCAAAGGGGAAGGGGAGGCTGAAATGCGAGACCTAACGTTCGAAATTAGAAAGTTGAAGAAAGAGAGGCTAAGGCTTATAGAAAGGAAAGAAAGTCTAGAATTAGAATGGTTGTGGACAGAAATTCTGACATCGCAGAGTCAATGCCACACTGACACTGACATGATACCGAACGTATCGAGAAGTTTGAAACTGTTAGACAGGGTAGAGACCAGTCATACAGAAACTGACACTACCAAAAACATTTTAAACTTGACAAGTACTTTGGGGAGTTTTGAAAGAGATAAAACACTTCAAGGACGTACTTACCGGACGAGAAATGAAAAGTCTAAACTTGACATGCAATATATTGCACCTCACAGTGACATTCTGACGAACAGAGTAAGAAAGAAAGAATGCAGTTGTCATGCCATAGACATGTTGACACACATGGGCGACGACGTGTATTGGGGTTGGGACAGAACTACGAAGATTGTGCTAGGCAGGATAGTGCAGCAGTAGAAATAATGATTTGACACTTTCTTTGAATTTTCATTATTTTCTTGTTGTACCGTAGTTGGTGGTTGTTATTGTAAATATGTTGGACATTTCATAAAAACTTGGGACAAGCTATAACACTGATTGAATTGTGTTAGTGTTGTAACTCTGAATATGACAGGTAGACTGATAGATGGTTCATTGAGTTGGTAATTCATAGACTCTGATATTTGGTTGATACAGGAAATCAATATCTGGAACTTTTCATAACCTGCATATTGATAGTGTTGTTCATTGGAAGTCATTTTCTGATCACACTATTGTTGGATACGTATTCAGTGGAATTGGTTGATGTTGGATTTCTATTCTGAATAATCTGATTAGATCGAACTAGGTTGTGTGTGAACTATTGATTATTGGGACAGATAGTGAGAATTTCAGAACATGTTATTCCGTTGGATGGATGTCTATTCAGTTAGACTGGACGCTTTTCTTAAATCATTTTATTTGATTTTTGAGGAGAGAAATATTGTATGAGAGTGCCGTTAATCTAGAGTTGATTTCCCTGCCGCGTTACATTATTTCTGGTTATGTTGAAATTTTTTAATTGTAAATTTTTTCTTCATTGTGGACTTCTACATTTTATAACACATAATTTGTAGGAGGCATTTATCTTTGGTAAGATAAACGCCTCAAAAGCAAGGGGGTGTGACGATGTGTGACAAATTCTGTGTCATGACCTCGTGACCCAATTGCTCGTTTCAAAATTAAATTTTTGAACGGACCTTTGTTGAAATTCACCCGTGATACATCAGTATCGAGAGAAGCTTTCTAGCAAGGTCAGATTGTTGCATAACTTTAGGCCAGTGTCCAGCACCTTCGAGATCAAACATACCACGTGAGCGGTCACGTGATGCGTTCAATGCAGTTTCATAAATACGATTCATAAGGCGCCAAAACACTCACTCACTTCCAGACCGGCAGACACACCAGGCAGCTTTAACATAGCTCCGTCCCGCCGCCATACCAGAGTCGTAAGAGAGTCGAAGATGAACCCGCGCTAGAACAGTAAAATCTACTTTGAAGAGGTAACAATAACACGTCTACTTCTTACAGTATCTATTGCATTTATTGATTGTATTTTGTAATTGAATTGACGTATGTATTTTGTGCAGCTTAGCGCTATTTTAGCCAAAGCACGTGTTTCGATGTAAAGGGACAAATCTAAAAGTTATTGTATATAAATTATTGTAACTTTTTCTTATCTTTAATTTATATAAATCTTAAATTCACTAGTGCCGCCAGTATGTCTGTGCACGTGGTGAAATCTTCTTTGTAATTCAATTGTTCTTGCATATAATTTTTCGTGTAAAATTGTAAAGCATTCATGCTTCATTTTGAATTAATCCTTTGTGTGAATTCCAATTTTTAATGCTGTAAATATTTGAGAATTCATACGTTCGTGTAACGTTATATGTAACACACACGTGGACCACAATGTATATTTAAATATAACCATATTTGAATTGTAAACGACACGATAGTCAAAGATTCTAAATTCAGAACCTTAAACAAAGAAACATGTGCTTGGGTTTTGCGAATATAGACGCAAATAGTTACAGAGCCCAAATCCTTTGTTTCAGCCGGGTTCTTCTTATGTTATTCCTCTCTACCTTCGTACTTCTTGAGTCGTACACCGACTCGGGTGTCTTCATGACCCATACGTGAACTATGTAGAAGTACCTCGTGTTAACCACGTGTTAACGATTCGTCGCAAGTACATTAGCGATGCAGTAATTGAGTGGACGATTGACTGTTGTGCTATGCAGTACTGACGATGAGCCAAAGTGATGTGGACCAGTTCTAACCAGTTGAACCCCACGTGCGACCAAGAGTATAGTTAAGTATATCTACTAGGGCCCAGAATCAAGTGACTATTTGGCAATAAAAGAAAAGAGAATTCTCGTTAAGACTTTTAACAGAGACGGTAAAATGAGAGAACAACGCTGTGTAGAATTAAGACGTCGTGTTGTAATTAATCGTTGCTGTTAATTGTTAAACTTATTAAATCTTATTTCATTTTGTTAAGGACCTCTTTGTAGTAACTTTGTATGCATATAGACCAAATGGGATTGGATGGGGGCTGTCTGAGCTAAACGAATGACGTAATGAATGCATATGAATCTAAGAGAGTTTTTAACGATTTCCAATCTAGCTAATGTACGCAAATTATCAGTTTCGTAAATCTGTGATCTAGACTACAAAGATGCATTTTTAATTTAGTCGAATGATGATTTGAGCAACCAGTCTGTTTAGGTTAAACGAGAGGGAATTAATTTAAATAGTAAATTAAAGTTCTATAATTTCCTAAGCAGGGTCTTTAAATAAATACTGGAAACGTAACAATGGCAACCATGACGTACAAGAGAGATTATTGACATTTTGGTGGCAACCATGACGTACAATTGAGATTATTGACATTTTGGTGGCAACCATGACGTACAATAGAGATTATTGACATTTTGGTGGCAACCATGACGTACAATAGAGATATTTGACATTTTGGTAAAAACATTAAATAATGTCTGATTAATAATTTCATGCACGTAAGAAACAAATAATAATTAGTAAAAGTAAACATTTTTGCAATAATTCTAAATCCTCCATGAGTTCTGAAATGACAGCAACCGTGATCTATGAAGTACTGTTTATATGTTACAACAGTAACATTTGATACTAATATATTAACAATACGTCAGCACATATCCCTCCCTCCTTCCCATTTCATCCTTCTCTTTTCGCCATCTTAAAGCCCAAAGATATGCCACCTTTAGCATTCTTATCAACATTTTCCACTCATGCCTTTTGAGATCGATCCGCGAGATAAATTCAATTTAGGAAATGGACACTGATGCTAAACTCCAAATAAATCAATCAATGGTTCCACAAACCATTAAGCATATATCGGGTGGGGTTATTTAATAATAAAGAATTCTACGCCAATACGTTAGAGATATCAACATTTTATTTCATAAAAGTAAGAGTGTTATAGGACATTACATTTCAGTAAGGGAGACAGAGAAAGGGAGATCACTCAATGATGCTAGTGGAAAGAGAACTGCGTCTCTCTTGGGTTTCGTCAAATTAAAAGAAAGGTTTCTCTAATGACAGGCTAAAAATAAAATGTCTGAGCGCCACGGTGAGACTGAGTCTCGCCGATGAAAGAGTTGGCAAATAGATCGGTGAGCTGCAGGCCACGGCCAGAAAATAATGGCTGGCATCCGAGAAAATGTTGATGTACCTCAGCGGGTATGAGTAACATCATCCCCGCAATTTGCAAATAATAGATTTCGAAGTAAAATCTAAATGCAAGGAACATCCGTGGTCTGGCGGGACGTCATTTGACATACATTGCCTGTAGTGTTTGTTTAACTCTTTCTAAGTGGTCAAATGACGTAATGAACTAATACGCATGGAAACAGTGCAGACTTGTTAAGTGGATTGTGTAATGTGATGAACTCTGGCATATATTGCCAGCAGGGACAACCTACAGGTAGAACAAACCTATTTTTTAAAAGTGCATAAACTAGCATGCATGACTGTATCAAAAGTACATAATCTAGAGTATCAAAGGTAGGGTGGCGGATTACATGTATTATTAATTAATACATAATAGTTATAATGAGTGAAGGGTACCCAGAGTGGTGTCACAAGTACATATACGAGAATGTATAACTATAGCTAAAGGACATAGAATGTATGACTATAGCTAAAGGATATAGAATGTATAACTATAGCTAAAGGACATTGAATGTATGACTATATCTAAAGGACATTAAATGTATGACTATAGCTAAAGGACATTGAATGTATGACTATAGCTAAAGGACATTGAATGTATGACTATAGCTAAAGGACATTGAATGTATGACTATAGCTAAAGGACATTGAATGTATGACTATAGCTAAAGGACATTGAATGTATGACTATAGCTAAAGGACTTTGAATGTATGACTATAGCTAAAGGACATTGAATATATGACTATAGCTAAAAGACATTGAATGTATGACTATAGCTAAAGGACTTAGAATCTATGGCTATATCAACTAGAGTGTGTAAGTATCTCCTGAAACTGTGCTTAAACTATATACTGTGATGTGGAATCACCAAAAAAAAAACTAAAACAACTTATTTTCTCAGAAATTATCTTTATCTTAAAACTAAAACAAATTTGTTTTCTCAGAAATTATCCTATCTTAAACACCGAATTGGATATATTATCTCATGGCGAATTAAATCCCCTGGGGATGTTTTTGTCTTGGCTTTATATATTTTTTATTACTACGCTTCCACTGCTGTGGTTTTATATTGTTGCATGAATGCTGAAAGTTTTATTTCTTTCACTGCTTGTTGTATCAGATTCAAATTCAGATGTTTGGTTTTCAAGTAATCAAGGTTCCCCATGAAGTATTGGATGCTATTTCTTGGTAGACAGTAGGCTGGGTTACAAGTTCAAATTCCTATTCCCAGTTATTTGGGATTGGATCCTTTAAAATGATTTTAAAGTCAACTTATTCTATATTCTTTCCATATCCTAGAACTTGGAACTCTGAATGCATGAATAAATGAACTAATTACTTGATTTTACTAATTACTCGATGAAATAGAATTATAATATATAAGATTATGTCACCTACATTGTTTTGTAGCACCATGTTTTTAACACTTGACAGTGATAGTGATGGTGGTGATGATGATGAGAACGATGATGATGAATAGCCGGCGTTTCGGCTGTGATCAGATGTTATACAATCAGTTGACTATGCCAGAAAATAATAAGAGTCCACGTCAACAAGGTTTTGATAGTTATTGTTGTAACTGGACGAGAACTGTTCTGAGATATTTTGTGACAGTCTGGGTATTGTGAGATATGCTTTGACAAAGTCTTGGTATTGTGAGACATGCTGTGACAGTCTGGGGATTGTCGTGAGATGTGCTGTGATAGTCAGGGTATTGTCATGAGACATGCTGTGACAATCTGGATATTGCCGTGAGATGTGTTGTGACAGTTTTGGGTATTGTCATGAGAAATGTTGTGACCATCGGGCATTGCCTTGAGACGTGTATTGTCGTGAGAGGTTCTGCGACAGAAGAGCATTGTGGTGAGACGTGCTTTGACAGTCTGAATATTATCATGAGACGTGTTGTGATAGTCTGAGTATTGTGAGGCATGCAGTGACAGTCTAGTGTCGTGAGACTTGATTTGACAGTCTGGTTATTGTCATATGTCATGCTGTGACAGTGTGGGTATTGTCATGAGATATGCTGTGATAGACTGGGTATTGTCGTGAGAAGAGCTGTGGGCGTGTGGGTATTGTCATGAGACGTGTTGTGACTGTGTGGGTATTGTCATGTGCTGTGACCGTATGGGTATTGTCGTGAGACGGTTTGTATCATGAATGCACGAGAGAGTCACGAGTTTGTATAGATCTAATAGTGCTCGGTATATAGTCTCGATTTCAAAATCTTCCCAAGGTCGGCGTGTCAGTGGTAACGTTCTCCCTAATATTTCCCTTTGTGCGCGGAACTAAAAGTTGTTTGGGCTGCTATATGAAACTGCTGCGCGGCATTCTTCTAATGAGCTGCGCGGCCGCGCACTTAGAGGGAGCATTGAGTAGTGGGCTACAAAGGGTTGGAGACAAATTAAATCCCGTATGACGTACCAGGATAAAAAGAAAATAAGTTAATGCATCTTTGATTGAAAATTAAGTTTGCTTTAAAAGAAACATGCAGCCATGACAAATTTCAAACAAATTTCGGTCAGTAACCAGCACAGGAGTTATTTTACATCATTGTTGCCTTTTAAAATCACTTTACATTGATGTCAGTTAAAATCTTCTACTTTTTCTTCTTACTCATTTTATACTGATATAAGTTTTAAAGCCATTTTATATTGATATTATTTTTAAATGATTTTTCCTTATGTGAATTTTTTAAAGACATTCTGTTATTGTTAAGTCTAAAGCCATTTTATAATGCTGTTTATTTTTAAGGTTAATTACACTAATCTTGTTTTAATATCACTTTGCACTGTTGTTATTTTAACTTTAGAATTTTACAGTTATCTATATTTAAAGCCATTTTACATTTTGTTCTATATTTTAAATAAATTCCAATGATGATATATTTAAGGTACTTTATACTGACGTTATATATAAGATATTTATTTCCTTAAGCTATATTTTGTCATATTTTGTGCGTACAAAAACTATTTACGTCGATTTTGTATTTACATTCATTTCCTTATTACACGGTTTATTTAAAGGAAAAAGGTATTACGTCATATTTAAATTAAATTGTATTCCATTTCTATTCCAGAGAGGTCCAGTCTGATCCCTTGTAAGTCTGGTCCCTTAAGTTTCAGGGAGTTCCAGTCTGGTCCATTTAGTTCAAGGGAGTTCCAATCTAGCCCTTCAGTTCCAGGGAATTTAAGGTTGGTCCCTTCAGTTCCAGGGAATTTAAGGCTGGTCCCTTCAGTTCCAGGGAATTTAAGGCTGGTCCCTTCAGTTCCAGGGAATTTAAGGCTGGTCCCTTCAGTTCCAGGGAATTTAAGGCTGGTCCCTTCAGTTCCAGGGAATTTAAGGCCGGTCCCTTCAGGTGATGCATAGTATTCAAGTCGTTGTAAGATTTCATGTTTGAAAGTAAACATAGGCTCATCTGGGTGAACGAGAACTAGTATTTCTGCATTGCAAATCTAACTTGTATTTAAAATGTGTATTTCAAATCGAATTTTCTAGTACCGAGTCAGATTAATAATAACGAACGGACAGCGTATATGTTATTGAATTGTAACAGCTTGTAACTGAACTATTTAGGGCAGCAATGAGGGGAGAAGTGAGATGGATGTGGGTTAATTTCCAAAGTAAAAACGAATTTAAACCCTTAGTTCTATCTTATGTTTGTTCTTCTGCTTTGTTTATCATGAAATAGCGCGTTCAATAAATTGTTACAACCGACAGTTTTTGTGACCGAAACATTTGTAATTTCATTTAGACAAACACGTGTCTGTAATTCTACATTAGAGCTGAAGTATTCGTTAAATTTCCATTCGCGTTGTTCACACTGCTCTCATAATAGTCTATGGGGGTTATGGAGGGGGGGGGAAGGCAAACGTCACGAACTAGCAATCCATAATTAGACAGAGACATTATAGGGAGAGTTATGCAGACAATTTTAATTCCACATCATGGGAGGCATCGGCTTCAGTCGGTCTGGATCAATATACGTCCAATGATTGAGAACTTTGAGAATCTTATCCTCACTCTTTCTGTTCCTGACTTATTTCACGGACACCTCGGCCTGTAGGCCTAATAGAGGTAGGCCATCATTCATCCTCCTGGATCCTATAGGTCGAATATGGGTAGGTCGTGACACCCGTCATATTCCTGGGCCTTATAGACCTAATAGAGGTAGGCCATGACATCCGTCACACTCCTGACCCCTATAGGCCTAATAGAGGTAGGCCATGACATCCGTCACATTCCTGTACCCTATAGGCCTAATAGAGGTAGGCCATGACATCCGTCACATTCCTGTACCCTATAGGCCTAATAGAGGTAGGCCATGACATCCGTCACATTCCTATACCCTATAGACCTAATAGAGGTAGGCCATGACATCCGTCACATTCCTGTACCCTATAGACCTAATAAAGGTAGGCCATGACATCCGTCACACTCCTCGGTCCTATAGGTCTAATAGGGATCGGTCACGGACCCATCAACTTCAACCTCCGATAGTGTGCATGTGAGCAAATTTTAATCAGCATGTGCAGATCTTGGGTAGAACACGCTGTACTACTAGGTTTAGGGGTGGCAGAACAGGCTGTGCTAGTAGGGTTAATGGTGGCAGATTCACTAGATGAGGTATTCTTTTTAGCATTATTTTTAGTTTGTTGCTGCATTAGGAAAAAGGTTGAGAGAATCGCTTAGATTTTTGCGGGATAATCGGTGTTCGACAGTAAGTTAAATAGCCAAGAGTTGTGCGAGGATAACATTACTGTCTAAAACTACTGTGCTCAGACACTTTCGCGTGACGTTGACAAAGGTGCATGTCAACTCAGTTTTTAACCTAGAACTTAAATGTATTCGATGTGTGACAATTTTGGAGGTTCGTGAAGAGTTTAAATAAACTTACCACCTCTATCACAAAAACATACTCACACACACATACACACACACACAGCAGCAGCAGCAAAAATCACAGCAGCAGCAGCAACAACAACAACGGAAACAGAGAAAAGAAGACAGAAAATAAAGAAAAAAGTATTTATTAAAGTTATAAACTAAGCTAATTTAACTTACAATGGGAAATGGAATTTTAAAAAGAAAAGAAAAAAGCCTGTTCGTTACTAATGCTAGCTTATCTAACACAAACACTGCAGAGATGAGCTGTAATTCTAACAGTCACTCCAGAGATAAACTATAATTATAATAGTTACTCCAGAGATGAGATGTAATTATAACATCACTTTAGAGATGAGATGTAATTATAACATCACTTTAGAGATGAGCTATAACTATAATAAAATGACTCGGTGATGGAGTAAATTTGCATATCCCTATTTTTATACCTAATAATTATATCTTTGTTGCCAATGTTAAGCTCAAGAGAATAGCAGCTCATCAGTGTTCTACAGCGTGCAAATGAAACACGTGAAGAACTGACAATTATATTGTGAACAATGAGCTTGTGACTTTGTTACGAAAGTGTGCAAACAACTATTGAGGCATCGCCTCAACAAGGTTATGTACAAACTATTATCACTCATCTCCATTTCTGCTCTCTGATAAGAATTATAATGTGATTTATATTGACACTAATCTGTTAAATGATGTTAGGATGTAAGACTGTATAGACATTGAAATTATTTAAATGTGGTTTGGTGGAAATATTAATGTCAAATAATGTTTTCATTGTATTTGTTATATATATTTGATTGTTGATTTAATAAATTTATTGTTAAATTTATTGACATTCTTACACATATTGATAACCATATGTTGGAGAGGTAATAGGTATTTATTAATATATATTAAAGACGGATTTATCTTCTCCTTTGATAAGATGTTTTCCACCTACAGAAATACTGTGACAATAAATGTTTGTCTTTAATGTTGTGGAAGAGAGAAAACGTTCACAGCGCCGGCATATCCGCCATGTGAGAGAGACGAGTAGTGTCTTCCAGAGAATTATTAATTACATAAATTAAGATTTTCATCATTTGTAATTAGTTGTGGATGAATAATAATAATAGTCAAACCATTAACTAGAGTGGCATTGTCACACTAACTACATACCTACCTACCTACTTATCTATCTATCTATCTATCTATCTATCTATCTATCTATCTATCTATCTATCTATCTATCTATCTATCTATCTATCTATCTATCTATCTATCTATCTATCTATTTGTATTTGTCTGTCTGTCTGTCGGTCGGTCGGTCTATCTATCCTAAAACCTGCCTTCCGGGGTTCGTGGCATGCCAACCTAAACTCATTGCCACACGCATATTTATATATGTGTCAATCACAGTAGAAAAAAAGTAAACTGTCTTTCCCCGGGGTGTTGATTTCTTTGCCAACAATGCTTCCTGATGAGTTCCATCTTGGAGAACGACAAGCACCGCTTCTTAACATTATACGTGTTCGTGTGTGTGTGCATGCCTGTATTTGTGTGTGTTCGTGTGCGTATGCCTGTATTTGTGTGTGTTCGCGTGTGTGTGTGTTTGTTTGTGCTCATTTTAACTGCTGTTGTTTTCTCTTATTTTATTTTTTAAAACGTGTGTTTGTATGTTGTGCGCGCGCGCGTACGTGCGCGCTTTAACGTATTCTTGTTAATTGTTCTTTTCTCTCATTTTACGATTTATTTTTAAACCGTGGTGTCTGAGTGCGTGCACATGTGCGCGTGTATGATCTTTTCTTCTTGTTTTGATTCCTTGCCACTCTTACTTATTTTGGTATTCCACATAACTGGGTATTATCTTATTACTTATTTGTTTGTTTGTTTGTGTTTGTGTGTATTTAGTAGCTTCTATTATTTTTTTGGGATGATGGTGATGTGGTGCAAAACTAAAAAATGATCTTCATAAACATGATAAAAATCAAGTTCACACGAGACTGTTTCTTATTACTGTTTTAAAAAATAATTGGTTTTATAGTCAGAAGATTATTCCTTATTTAAAAGTCTCTATCCGTGACAGACTTTCTGGGATCTGACAAATGGCAGCAAATTATTAATTATACATTAGTTACAATAGTGTATTAAAAATTAAAGTAATTAAACTTAATTTTCTAAACTTCTTAAGAAGCGAGTGAGTAATTAAACAGTCGCATCTGTAATTTTACATAAGTTAGAATGATAACGTATCTTTAAGAGTAGAAGGAAGAGAAAAGAAGATAAAGAGGAGAGAGGTGAGTTTGGCGGGCTAAGAATTTAGTACGCACTCTAATGTATAGCCATAGAAATATTGTCCTGAATAAAGAACAAAAACAGATGAAAGAGACCTTGACCACGCACACACTTAAATAAATCAGTTTGCACGCCATC
Organism: Sinotaia quadrata; assembly: GCA_028829895.1. Taxonomy (NCBI): domain Eukaryota; kingdom Metazoa; phylum Mollusca; class Gastropoda; order Architaenioglossa; family Viviparidae; genus Sinotaia; species Sinotaia quadrata. Next base: position 124,489,697 of record CM054179.1, on the reverse strand, counting down.
GTAAATTTTAATGTCTCTATCGTCACTATAGATGTTTACAAATAATGTTGGATGCTTACAAACGATGTATGATGTTTGCAGATGATGTTGAATCTTTACTAACAATGTAGGATGTTTGTAGACGATGTAGAATGCTTACTAACAATGTAGGATGTTTGTAGACGATGTAGAATGCTTACTAACAATGTAGGATGTTTATAGACGATGTAGAATGCTTACTAACAATGTAGGATGTTTGTAGACGATGTAGAATGCTTACTAACAATGTAGGATGTTTGTAGACGATGTAGAATGCTTACTAACAATGTAGGATGTCTGTAGATGATGTAGAATGCTTACAATGTAGGATGTTTGCAGATGATGTTGAATCTTTACTAACAATGAAGGATGTTTATAGACGATGTATTGGTATGAGTGTAGCTTTCATTTAACTCGTTACTGTAGTCATAGGGGGCGCTATTTTCGTGTAAGATCTAAATAACGATAATAACATTAATAATCCTACCCACCCACTCGGTGCAAAATTCACGCACAATAACATCAACCGGATCGATGCTAATTGTATTGTTTTGTCCTCTTCTCCTTGTTAATCACGAGCAGTTTCCGAGCCGGGGGTCAGGGTGGGTGGGAATCTATTTCTATTAGAAAGCATTTGTACCTCTGTCAACCTTCCTGCCCTGACGATACAATGGCTGTTTGACCTGTCATGTAATGGAGCAAGGCAAAGTACAACGTGCACACAGAACCATACATCTCTAAATAATATGCGCTGAAGTCGGCTAACAAATAAAAGTGGGGCAAACAAAACCCGAAAACCACGACAATTAAAAAAAAAATCTCCTTAAGAAATAAAATAAATGATAAGTCAACCAGTTTGGCCACATTGACCACCATTCCATCCCCCACCCCCCGCGAGTCAGTTTTCCTCTAAGACGATAAGAATCGTTCTTTAAAAAAATATTTAACAAGTGATGTATTCGGTATAGACAAACGACAGCCTATAGCAATTATTGCATCTGTGTGAAAAAATAGCGCAAGAGGACTAGAAAAATTTACTGATTTGTTTAAGAGATTTTCAATTCATTTTTGTTAAGTATTTCGTGTTCTAAAACGTTTGCAATCCAGAGTTTTTCAAACCATTTTTGTTATTTCACGTTCTAACGCTTACAATCCAGAGTTTTTCAATTCATTTTTATTAAGTATTCAAGTTCTAAAATGCTTGCAATCCAGAGTTTCTAGACTCAGTTCACCCACCCCCAAACGTTTTCATCAAAACAACGCAATAAAGTTTTATTATAACACAACAAAGATCACGTGAACAGAAATTAAATATTCCAATTTAAACGTCCTGGGAAAGTTTTATTTAGCCGCCACCTTTTATTTAAAAACAAAATAAAAAATAAAAAAACTTCAGTGTTTTAAATAAAATTCTCTTTTTGATGCTCGCGATCACCGCATGACGTCACAGGAAGGGGTGGGATTTTTCTTGTTGTTTTAGCACACAAGATCTTTAGATATTCCTTTAGATCTAGAGGACGTATTGTAGTTCTTGAAGTTTGTCAGTCGTCAATATGAAAGAAAGTCTGCGTAGCATACCCCCTTCCCCCCTCTTTTGGAGGACTTTGATATTAAGGGTCTACTTGAGATTAAATCTATTCCCCAGGCTCCAGTGAGGGAGGGAGGGGGGGAAATCGAGTCCCTCAAGGCCAAGTTATAACTGAAGTCTAAAGCTATTCACAGTTAGCATTGCCATCCAGCCCATGAGACAGCAAAATAAAAGTCATGCAGTCATTACCTCCCTGCCGGAAGAATTTGCCTCACGTTTTGGGGGTATCATACCACTCTCTGCAGATTTCAAGTTTGTTCAGTGCCCCTTTTGAAATCACAGTGGATGACGCTCCAGCTTCCTAGCAGATGGAGTTGGTAGATATGCAACCTCTTCTCCTCTTTCTGTTTTTCGTGATGTCATCCTTCCATCAGGCAACTTTCCACATTCCACATTTTGCATAAAAATGCTAAGCGCATTGTAGCTATGTTCAGAATCACATTTTCCTGTGAACGACTGTTCTGGAAGATGAAATATACAAAGAGTCGCCTTCTCTCTCAACTCTCTGACCATCATCTAAATGACATTCTTCACCTGTCTGCCACATCAGTTAAGCTTGTCATTGAATCAATGATTCATTGTAAGCAACACCATCCGTCTCATTAACATTTCGTTGAAACTGGAGTTATTTGTTTTATATAAAATAAACCTTTTAAAATTACTTTTGTTCTCATTTTATATTCTGAACTTTCTGGACTTTGTGACATTTGAACCTGACTAAGCTCTATCACGGGGATGTAAGATTTAAAACATTCGGCCTCTGATCTCTCCGACACAACTCACATAGTAAGCACGATTTTAAAAATAGCTACATTAAAAATATGCAAATATTTTTCTGTCACTCTTTTTCTTGTGACTTTTTTCCTGTTAGTTTTTTCTTGCTCACCTATGAAGACACATACCTGCACAGGTATAGAACACCTCGATCTTTGCTCGAGAAAAACACCTGCACAGGAATAGAACTCCTGGATCCTTTTGCTCGAGACGCACACCTGCACAGGTACAGAACACTTGAACCTCTTCTCGAGACACACACCTGCACAGTTATAGAGCACTTGGATCTTTGCTTGAGACTCGATCTTTGCTAGAGACACACCACTGCACAGGTACAGAGCACCTGGATCTTTTCTCTAGACTCGATCTTTACTAGAGACACACAAACCTACACGGGTGCAGAACACTATGATCTTTGCTGGAAACTCGACCTTTGCTAGAGACACACAGCTACACAGGTACAGAACACTTTGATCTTTGCTGGAGACTCGACCTTTGCTAGAGACACACAACTACACAGGTACAGAATACTTTGATCTTTGCTAGAGACACACAAGAACAAATGAGTGAAAGAGGTCATGGTGTACAATTACAGCTACAAACTAGCCGTTACCGTCAACAACCACTCATAACCCCACCCTCCCCGCCTGAATTTAAATCAGGAAAAGCTTAATTGAAAAAGATATCAGACTTGAAAATATCTTTCCCTGACCAGGACTTGTTAAATGAGATTCCAGGTGCAGTGGTAAATGTGAAACTCCAAGTGCCAGAACCATTTACAGTCAAGAAAGTTCTCCATGGAAATCCGATTGAGAAAAACGGGACAAAATGATTTTTTTAATGATAATGAAAAGTAATTAAATGAGGCATCTGAAAGCCAAGAGAACTGACAAACATTGTAAAATTTAAGGACGGGTATAACGGTAGTATTTTTCACTGCTGCGTGAATGTTGACTCACTAAAATACCAATGAGATTCATAAGGCTTTCCTGCGTGAATGTTGACTCACTAAAATACCATTGAGATTCATAAGGCTTTGCTGCGTGAATGTTGACTCACTAAAATACCATTGAGATTCATAAGTCTTTGTTGCGAATATGTTGACTCACTAAACGATTATCGAGATTCATAAGGCCTGAGCTATTTAACATTGAAAAACAAAACGAAGAGACAAGTCGAATTGTAAATTTCGAAAAAGATTGCACAGGAACAATACAATCATTTAAACGCTATTTTGAGCACAGGCTCAGTCAGTCACTGATATAATCATGCATGCAGTGTGTGTTTGTGTGTGTATGTGTGTGTGTGTGTGTGTGTGTGTGTGTGTGTGTGTGTGTGTGTGTGTCTTCTCAGGAAGAGAGCAAGTTGCACACCAGTGCTTACATTATGTGTACTACTGTATTTTGGTATGTCTTATGGGAAAGGAAGATGAAAGAATGAAATTTTTAGCAAAGTGTATATCTTTTGTAAGATCGAACGGTTAACAAATATTTCAGAAAATAGAATATTATGCACGTTGAATAAAAAAATATTTTATGCCTTTGTATTGAAACAGGGACAACCAGATTAAAGTTAAAAGAAAATAAAGTTCCAAATTGAGAACAAGAAACATCCTGATAGTGGATGGAGAGAAATGGACATCGAGAAAAGCGTTTTCCTAACAGACTCACAGCGAACGTGTATCTGCAATGAAATCGGGAGAGGTCACGTGAGAAGACTTTATTTTTTACAGCCTACATTGACAAGCAGGAAGACTGGCTGATAAATTCATTCGACGCACCTTGTCAACAACTTGCGAAAACATTAAGACTATAGATAAGAGATAATTTTGTATATAAAGTAAAATCCAGAAAAGAAACAGCAAAAAACAAAAAAAATGACGGAAATCAGATTGTTTCTATTCCATAAAGGTGGCACACGATGTTTGCTTACGCGTTACTAACGAGTAAGGATTCCCGTTCTTACCCTGGAGAAAATTAATTTAGAATCTGATATTATAATTGTATTGATGTATTTGCTGCTCATGTAACCGTAGCAAGCATTTAACTATCCAACCTTTCTAAGTTATGCAGCAAATATTGTATTATTAAATTGTAAGTATTAATTCTTAACCGATCATTTAGTTCATCTTTTAATACGTAAGTGTTCTCTATATATAAGTGTCCCGTAGTGTATTTTTTATTTGTATTCTATTGTGTCTTGGCGGTCACATGACGAGGGGCTCATGAAATGTGCCCTGACGCTCAGAGTCCACAGAGATCAGAATTAGTAGATAATTATTTAAGTCGGACGTCGAGAAATTATAGCATCGACAAGTGAGGTTAATATAACGGAACTTATTAATTAGGTTAATTATTTACCCCCTCCCGTAATAAATCTAGGCATACCCTCTCCACAGTTTCACCGTCATGTTTGCTACATTAATAGTTAAGAAATATAAAATCAGTAGTCAGCGTTTTCAGTGCCAAAGGAATGTTAAAATAATGGAATACAACTTAATTAGTCACTAGGCCTACACCTCATTAAAGAAACTTTAGTAATGGGAATACATTTTGACTGGTCATCACACCTCAGTATCAAAAATATTTTAGCAGTGAAATCCAAACTAAGTAGTCACCCCATCTCATTATCAAATTCATTTTGGCAAATTGAATTCAAGCTAATTAGTCACCCCATCTCATTATCAAATTCATTTTGGCAAATTGAATTCAAACTAAGTAGTCACTGTCACAGTCTGATAAAAATGTCCGACTTGGTGACCTACTTGTCTTGTTTACTTCAAATTTGAAATTTGAAACCCTTGGCTCCTTTGTTCAAAGCTTCCTTTTTCGAGATGCTTCTAGAACAGGTCAGATGTTATGTAACTTTAGGTCCATTGTCCAGATTCTCGAACCAACTACATACTTCGCGATCAGTCACGTGATACGCATTTTGCTTTTCTATAAATGTGGGTACGCGCTTCCGTTCCCTTACTGCGAGAACACATTAGCTATCTTCACTGGCTAACTCCGGTCATGCGGCAGCCGACGAGCAGATGAAAATCACACTTCGATTTCTCATAAAAAGGTACCATTTTATCTGATAGTATTTTGCATATCTTGATTATAAATATGTATTTGTGCTATGTATTATATTATTTCCATATATGCTTGAGCATGGTCCAGAGAAATGGCTGAAAAACCTATAAGTTATGGAATATAAATTTATTGTAACTCTTTTCCATTTGTAACTTTAATTTATATTGTTTTAATTCACTAAGAGCCAGAGTGCCTGTGCTCGATATGAATTTCTCATGTAATTCAATTATTGCGTGTAATTTTAATTGTAAATTGTGAAGCGCTTTGTTAGTTTGAATTACTCCTTTTGTATGAACATTAATTTAACGTTGTAACTATTTTATTAATTCATACGTCATGCTGTTAAATGAAACATGCGTGAGACGATTACATTTTTTCTAAATCTAATTGTAAAACGACGCGAGGTCGAAACTCTTATTCAGCGCATTTAAACTGGGACATGCTTGAGTAGGAACGTGCTAAATTGAAATTACATTAGAACACGTTACTTCTCCAGGTCGGCCCTTGCCTTGCCTTGCTTTTTGCCTTGGGCTTTGGCTTTACTTTTGCCTTTGCCTTGTTCCGTCTGGTACAAGCTGGTTGAGCTCTACGAGTGAGTTCTACTCTGAGGGTCCACGCCACTGAAATTCAAGTTCCCTAGCTACATAAAAAAAGGGCACCTTTTCCTGTGCGCCATGTGCGTCGCTAGAGTGGGACTGTGAAAATAGACTGGCTGACTGAGTAAAGAGACCAGGCTGATACAGACAATCCAGCTGAGTATTCTTCAGTATACAAATATCGAAAAGACAATTGATTGGCAATTCGTTAGTTAACCGATAAAGCATGTACGCGCAAAGAATCGAGAAATAGACTATTCGCGCTCGTATTTGATTATTGTTAACTTGTTAAAACTTTATTAAATCTTATTTTCTTTGTTAAAACCTCTTAGTAGTTAATTTTTATGCATAATAGACCTATAGATTTTCTTAGATTGAATGGGGGCGAATGAGCAGAATGTTGATAACGAATGCATATTAATTTAGAGGAATTTAACGGTTTTCAATCTAGCTAAAAGTTCGCAATTTATTAGTTTGTAAATTTGTCGTCTGACTACAAGACGCACTTTTAAATTAGTCAAATAGTAAATTGAGCAACCAGTCTGCATAGGATATGAGAGAAGGAATTAATTATATTTAAAATCCTTAAATATTCTAGGGCAGGGTCTATAAATAAATACTGGAAACGTAACAGTCACCCCATCTCATTATCAAATTCATTTTGGCAAATTGAATTCAAGCTAATTAGTCACCCCATCTCATTATCAAATTCATTTTGGCAAATTGAATTCAAACTAAGTAGACACCACACCGTAATATCAACGGTATTAAACCAATGGAATACAAATGTTTAGTCAAGACACATGAATACTAACTGAAGTGTTCTCTCAAGGTCTCAAATGAAATAAAAATGACAATCAACCTCATTGGCATCAACGACAATTACTAACGAAGACAATTTAGTAATAAATCAAAAATATTTTATACTCTCGATGACTTCACTACCAATAGCAAATGAGAGCTTTGTAAATAGAAAGGTCTGCAATAAAAGAATAAAACAAGCACCAGACGAAATAACAATAAAAAAAAGCATTTATATAATAATTTACTTATTTATTTATTCCAGGAACTGACTGAGCACTTCTTCGTCATCTACACTTTCGGCAGTGGAATTGAGAATTTGCAGCAACGGTTGATTAGCCGCCTCTTTGTCGGGAAGACAGATGAGAATTTGAGGTAGTGATTGCACAATTCAGCTAGCGTTCGCAACTGCCTAATGTGTCTCGCTGTCTGTAGGATGGCTAATACATTGCTTCACACGTGTTCAAATTAAACACGAAGTCTTTGAGTTCCAAGCAGGTGCTCGAGTTCTGACACTGCAAGATGTCAGATAGCGTGAGATCTTCCAAAGTTATTCAGGATTTTGTAATGAGGTTTACTCAAATCAATGCAACGTCATTTGGTATAGGAAAAAAAAATTGAACATAAAATGTGATAAAATCTTTTTTAAAATAGTAACGATCAATAGGAAAGAAACAGGAAAACAGAAAAATAAACCTTAATTACCAAATGAAGAAATATGTAGGTCAGCTAAAACAAACACGCCGAATAGATAGTGATGGGTAATCTGATAGTATGGAAAGTAAGCATCAAAGTGACAGACCCAATGGATATTGAAATATAAGACGTTGAATGAAAGTTTTTCCGCGAGGTTTTCTATGTTCCCATGGACACAAACGAAACTGATGACGACCCAGAGGTTCACAAAATCACTGTTTTATAGTTAATGTTTGACACTTGGCACAACGCAAAGCGTACTCTAGTGTGTGTGGTTAGGTAAACTGCACGCAGAATAAAGACATAGACTCAAACAGTCGGTTACGGCCCCAGAGCATTTTAGCCTCTCTGTGACGTCATGCAACGATCTCCTGCGTCAACGAAAACTTTTATTTCTAGATTAAAGCTGCAGAACAGCAGTTTACACATGTTTGTTGGCTGCTTTCACTTTGCCAAAATGTTTAGACGAGCAGACTGCAGTGAAATATCTGGTTTGTAGAAATACGTATGTCTCAAATGGATTCTTTGACGTTTGGTCATTATAAACCACTGTTTGCTCACCAGAGTATAGTTGACGCAACTGTGGGTGACCGGCGAGGGGAAACGGTGCAGAGAGGATGCATTCTGCTATGCATTTAACGATCAATCTTGCTTCGGAAAAATTTTAATAAAATTAACAGAAATAACAAAAATAACAGATGCAAAGAGCAACAGCAGTAATACAAATAACAGAAATAATATAAACAACAGAAATAGCTCACTTAGCAGCAATACCAGGATGAATGGGAAAAACAAAACAAGAGGGATAAAAGAAACAGAACTTTTAGAAACAATAAAACTAACTGTGATAACAGAAATAGCAGAAGCAGCAGGCATAATAGAAATAGCAACAGAAACAACAACAAAAAATGCAAGAGAAATAATGACAAGGCAAAACAACAAAAAATAACAAAAGCAACAGAGATAGAAATAACAAAACAACAGAAATAACGGTCGCTGTATTTGATAGCATCTGCAACCCTGGAACGCAGCGAACCCCTGTAATTAATAATTAACCTTCAAGCGAACGTTACAACTGAAAGGAGAAATTATTTCAGCTGCTGCAATTTACGAGCAGCATATGGACACTCACCCACCCAACCACCATCTTAAAAATAATATATCCTCTTTATTTTGTATGTTCTTTAAATAAACTACAATCTAACAATAAACAACCCCAGACTTTATTATATCCCGACATAAAATCCTATTCTACGGCAACAGCATTAAAGGCTTACATCACAATCCTCTCATGACGTCACGATGACGTGAGCATCTCACGATCTCTTTAGCTTTGTTTCTATTTTTGGACGTTCAATTTCAACTACAATTACGTCTTCGAATATTTAGAGCCGTCCATGCACGCGCTCTGTAACCTTAGGCGTCCAACATCTTGAACATAGCATTGCGTCAAGTGTTTTTCGGGGTAGGTACCGATTATATTTGAAGGTTTGTGCTTGAGAAATCAAGATATGTTCGCGCACAGAAATGAGCAAAAGATCCGCTTGTTTGAAAATGCCAGCATTTGTCCTTAGAGCTAGAAGGTATTACAAGACGACCTAGAAACTAATACGTCTAAGGGTACCAAAAGCGTTAACGTTCTACATTGGTGCCAATCAAGACAGTATAATTTGGGTTTAAGAAACTTTTGTTGTTTTGCAAGCTTTTTCAAATGTATAACAGTAAACAAGAACGTATGTGTCATGGTTTCACTTTTATTTCACCTGCGAAATAAACAAAATAAGTGATATGGCAACATTAAAATATCAGCAACAAATTGGATATACTCAGCGCTGGAATATCAGTAAGAAGTGTACAACTATAGCATAGGGATATCAGTAACAAAGTGGACAGCTAAAAGCATTAGGGTCATCAGTAGTAAAGTGGATAAATGTAACATTAAGGACATTAGTAACAAAGTGGAAAACTGTCCCATTAGTAACAAAGTGGATAAATGTAATATTAAGGACATCAGTAGCAAACTGGACATATGCAAAACTTGTCTATGTTTTAACTAATAATGAAACTGTGAATACGGGTTTAAGCAAAAGTAATTAATGTTCCACCAATCTGAGGTGTGTGTGGGTGAATGCAATTAAAGATTTTAGTATCACATGCCACACTTACTCCACTAGCAACTGCAGCTTAGGCCCAGGCACACAATCACAAATGGACTTGACTGCTTACACACCGTATTGGTAAACAGATCTATTTAGTGTAGATAGGTAATTATAATCAAATGAACGAAAGAGTCTGTGAATTAGCTGGTGACATTCACTAAGCAACGAAAGCGTAGACTGACACAGCTGGCAGCTGATTTGAAATATTTTCAAACTAGTACATATCAGTGCTACACATGGTACATAAAAGCCTATGTCGCTTACACTAAAGTTAAAGTTGTAAGGTTATGCATTCACTCTGTTCAGAGAGTATAAGTTGGTGGGCGTCAATAAATTTTCTCTGTTCTGATATAACTTGCAGTATTTGATCACTACAGTGTGTTATCTCCCTTGGTGAAGATACTACTGAAGAAACTAATGTGAATGGGGATTCCTCCCAGGCATGGTTTTGATGAGTGAGAATGATTGACTGACAGCATGGTCTTGGATGAGGTTAATGGTGGCTAATAATGAGAGTGTACTTTATGGAATGTAACATGCGGCCTTTGACCAGAAATGGTTTAAAGCAGGAATCAAGCTTCTGTATACACTTATGCAAGAGTGTTTGAGTAGAAAATTTCTCCATATCAAGAACCACTGTAAAACAGCCCCAGTCTATATATTATGTGTTATATCTGTCGTACCAAGTGTTTTATGCTTATGCTGTGGAAACAGGCTCCTACAGGAGATCAGAAAGATATCACAATATTTTTAAAGATAGGATTTTAGGTTTCTTAAGGGGAGGTAATCAGTGAAGTTCCTTGTAGAACAGTTCTTTAATTCCTAAATGGACGGGAATTAAATTATTTTTTTCGGTTTTGTTTTGGTGGTGGTGGTGATAAAAGTGACAGGAAAAATATTCACTTTAAATATTACGTACGGTATATTTTTTTAAGTCATTTAATTGGCAACATTTTACTGAACAGGAGATACATGCAGAAAATAAACTGAATACTAATCTAGACATTAGCGCAATCCAGATTAAATTTTGTTTCGTGTACTAATTTTGCACTTCATATGAATACTACTTGTAAACTTCATGTGAATACTAATTTTATACTTCAGGTGAATACCACTTTTATACTTCAGATGAATGCTACTTTTATACTTCAGATGAATGCTACTTTTATACTTCAGATGAATACTACTTTTATACTTAGATAATACTACTTTTATACTTCAGGTGAATACCACTTTTATACTTCAGGTGAATACTACTTTTGCAATTAAGTCCCCCTCCTTTTCCACTTTTTTATTAATAAAAAATCATAAAATTAACAGGACACCCAGCTAACGATCATGACTACTTTATTTTTAGGTATGTCACATTGATATTTCACATTTATAGTTCACAATAATGCTTTACTGTCACTTCACACTGATACTTCAGAGTGATTATTTTATAAGGATACTTCACACTGTCGTGTTTCAAATTGGTTTTTCATTTTGTTATTACTGTTTTTTCACTAGTTTTAAAAAGAAATATAATAAATGATAATCTATATTGATTTGTTTCAGTCAATACTTCACGTGGATTTATTTCATTCTGATATTTTACAGTTTATACTAACGTGTTCCGAATTGATACTACACAATGACCTTGTCGATGAATTCTTCACACCTGTTTCATATTGATACTTAATGCAGTATATTATATTCTGATATTTCGCACTGACATTTCTTATATCGACACTTCAAGCTTACTTACTTCACGCTGTCCTTTGATACTTCACACTTACTCATTTTATTTATTTTATACTGATATTCATATTACCACTTATTATATTGATACATCACACTGACTATGATCATAATCACATTTCACATGGACATTTTAACTTCCTATTGATGCTTCTCAGTAATTTAATTTATATTGAACTGACTTCCTTCTTATCGATAATTCATATTTACTTTTCCTTTCAATTTTTTCATTGACCTGTTTCACATTCATACTTCACACTGACCTGTTTCCTATTGATACTTCACTCTGACATTGTCACATGTTTATGTCATATTGGTATTTCACACTGACCTGTTTCCTATTGATACTTCACTCTGACATTGTCACATGTTTATGTCATATTGGTATTTCACACTGACCTGTTTCCTATTGATCGTTTACACTGACAGTGTCAAAGGTTTATGCCATATTGATACTTCACACTTACATTGAAATAGGTTTATGTCACATTGATACTTCACACTGACATTGTCATAGGTTTATGTCACATTGATACGTCACACTGACCTGTTTCCTATTGATACTTCTCAGAGATTTACTTCGTATTAAGTGCCTCATGTTCCCATTGACACTTCCTATAGGTCTTTTTATACTGATACTTCAAGTGACGTATTTCATATTGTAATTATACGTTGATTTGTTTCAATTCAGTAACCCAGGCGTACTTTTTCTTTTGACACTTCATACTGACGTTTTTTTGGTTTGAGATCTTTTGCACTGAATTTTCCACTGACTTTACATATTTCGGTGACTTTTGGCACTGACTTTAATTATGATTTAATAACCCACACTTAAAAAAAAAAAAATCATATTGACACTTCACAGTAGTTTGTTTCAAGCTTATACTTTTCTGTAACTTGTTGCATATTCCAACCACGTGTCGCATATTGATACTTCACGTCGCTATTTTTCTTACCACTCATCAAATTGAATGTTTCAGTTAGCTATGCATTCTACAAGACATTTTGTCAAACAGGATTCCACTATGTACAGTACTTTTTCTCTCCCCTCCTCCTCCAAACCCCTCTTTATCCTCATCATCATCACACACACACACACACACACACACACACACACAAACACACACACACACACACACACAAACACACACACACACACACACACACACACACACACACACACACTATGCATATTTTGCACCTGGCCACAACTAACACGTTAACTATGTCCTGCGCGTGCTATCCACGTGACTTCCTGACTGACGAAGGAAAACACAGAGCAGTGAATGCATTCAGTGCAATGTACCTTTAAATCGAGAGAAAGGAAGACAAAAGGGGAAGAAGAACATGAAAAAATTTGTATGGATAAATAATAAAGTGAGAGGCCAAAAAAAAAAAAAATAGTAAAGAGAAATTATTTTCCTCGGCAAGAGAAAAACATAATCTGTCTCGCTCACAGTTGGACCCAGAGCGCGCTCCGCGGTGAACAACTTGGCATTGACGTCACAAGGAGGGGGGGAAAAAAAATCACCGCCAGGGAAATGGTTACTGCAACTGACTCATAAAGGACAAAGGGATTTTTGTGCTGAAGGGGCTAGAGAGGGGTAACGTATAGGAAACTCAAAAGTTTAAAAGTGCTATAGGCGCTGATTCCCTCCTCTTCCGCCCACGTGTGTGTGTGTGTGTGTGTGTGTGTGTGTGTGTGTGTGTGCATTTTGTGTGTGTGCATTTTGTGTATTTTGGATTCTCATGCTTCTTTCTACTAATTTCTGCCCTGATTCCGTCATAAATGGCGTTCATAACATAAAAAAAATAAACGATCACTATTGAAAAGAACATGATTATCTTGTGTTATTTATTTATCCATCGCTAATTCTAATTATCCTTCTTTATCTGTCCTTCTGACGTTATTGAAATGGCATCCTAAAAAGAAGAAAATTGACAGTGAGCGTCATTACAAGACAAATGAAATGGTGTATATTTTTTATATTACTATCCATAACGAAAAGCCTATTTGTTTAGTATGTTCTGAAAACCATTTCAGCCGTAAAATGTACATCTTTAAAAGACACCCCTGAATCAAAACATTCAAGCTACAAAAGTACTGAATGGTGAAATAAGAAAAGAAAACATTCGAAATTTCAAAAAAAAAAAGTATTGTCTTGTTAGACGATGGCTTTCCAGAGATTTCAGAACAAAGCCGACAACATTGTAAAAGCATGCTATTTTGTAAGTGAAAAAAATTGCTAAACATTCAAAACCATTTCTGATGGTGAATTCGTCAAAGAATGTCTCAGAGCAGTAATGAATGCATTGTGCCCTGAAAAGATAATGGAATGGGACAATACTAGATAGTAGCCAGACGTATCGATGGCATGGTTGATGACGTAAAGCTAGCACTAAAGAAGTTAGCTGAGGAATTCGGCATCTTTACAATTGCTCCCGACGACAGCACAGACAACATAGATAGAGTTCAACTAGCGATTTTCATACAATGTGTGGCAGACTAAATTTGCCTATCCCTATTTCTAGACTTAATTGTTTTATAAATTGTTAAATTGTTGAAGTGATCCGAACTTGGGCACTCCTTATGATGTTATTTTTTGTAAGTGTCAGAGTTGGGCACTCCTTATGATGGTATTTTTGTAAGTGTCAAAGTTGGAGTAATCGAGTTGAGAAAGTACTAGAAATTGTTGATGCAATCCAAACCAGTTCCAACTGGATGAGTAGCTTTTCTTGTCCGATGTTTAATATTTACGGAAATGAGACCAGACAATGGGCTGAGATCAAAAGTTTACCTGCTGTAAAGAATTCTATTGTCTAATCACTTTGAATTTGGAGTGGCAAGAAGTCCGGTCATGAAAGGCAGTCATTACTTTAATGTAAAGTCGGATTGCATGGCGAGTGTTTCGTGTGTAAAGTCGGATTGCGTGGCGAGTGTTTCGTGTGTAAAGTCGGATTGCATGGCGACTGTTTCGTGTGTAAAGTCGGAATGCATGGCGAGTGTGTTGTGTGTAAAGTCGGATTGCATGGCAAGTGTGTTGTGTGTAAAGTCGGATTGCATGGCGACTGTGTCGTGTGTAAAGTCGGAATGCATGGCGAGTGTGTTGTGTGTAAAGTCGGAATGCATGGCGAGTGTGTTGTGTGTAAAGTCGGAATGCATGGCGAGTGTTTCGTGTGTAAAGTCGGATTGCGTGGCGAGTGTTTCGTGTGTAAAGTCGGATTGCATGGCGAGTGTGTTGTGTGTAAAGTCGGATTGCATGGCGAGTGTGTTGTGTGTAAAGTCGGATTGCATGGCGAGTGTGTCGTGTGTAAAGTCGGATTGCATGGCGAGTGTGTTGTGTGTAAAGTCGGAATGCATGGCGAGTGTGTTGTGTGTAAAGTCGGAATGCATGGCGAGTGTGTTGTGTGTAAAGTCGGAATGCATGGCGAGTGTGTTGTGTGTAAAGTCGGAATGCATGGCGAATTGGTACCGCAAATGTGCATAAGAGCGGATACAATTTAAATATATTAATTACAATTTTTGTATTCAGCAATGTAATAATAATTTCAGCACCTTTACGGAACGAGTTTCTTTTCTCATTTAAATATTTTTAAATAGAAAAGAATATTCCATTTTACAAATATTTTGAAATTTTACCTAAAAATTAACCTCCTAATATTTTTCTTTGAATAACGTGCACTGCTCATTCAATTCTTTGTGTCTGACGTGCTTTTATCTTCTAAGAACAGTCTGACGAACTACATACAAGTGAAATATTATTTAGAGAAAATCACCACGCTCACCATATTTATTGTTATTATTAAATTAAGAGTTTTGTTACTATCATCATCTTCACTCTCATGATCATATTCATCATCGTCATTATTATTATTATTATTAATCTCGCACGAAACGCGAGTAGGCCCTTAACCTTTTTGCAGGTCGGCCTGACTTTTCAAGCTTCTCTTAATTAAGAAAAAACACTAATTTGCAGGGGAGCTTGCATCTTCCATACCTGACTGCAATCTGAATTGCAGGCGTCACCGATCACAACTACATGTATTCACCATGTCACTGTAGTCAAAGGCTAGGACACCAGCGTAGCCGTCTCTAGTAGTTTCTTTATGGTCGGGTGGATGTCAAAGTCATTTTTCTTTCACCACCCCCACTACCAGCAACACCACTCCGGTGTAATAGTTTTATCATGCATTGACAATGTAATTATTCGGCCTTTAAAAACAAAATCGCTGACAGTGTTAAATATTAGTTTGATTGTTCCTTTTCGTTCGTCTTGATTTCTTAAAACATTGAGTTTTTTTTGTATCATATGTTTTTCGTTTTGTGTTTGGGGTTATTTTTGTTTTTGGAGATGTGTGTGTGTGTGTGTGTGTGTGTGTGTGTGTGTGTGTGTGTGTGTGTGTGCGTGCGTGCGTGTGTGTGTGTGTGTGTGCGTGTGTCTGTGCATGTGTGTGTGTGTGTGTGTGTGTGTGTGTGTGTGTGTGTGTGTGTGTGTGCGTGTGCGCGCGCGCGATTTCAGTTGAGGATTTTGGTTTGTCTGATTCCTTTTGTTTAGTTAGAATTTTTATTTTTATTTTCGTTGGGGTCTTGACATACTTTGTATTTGTTTTGCCTGCTGTGAGATTGTATTCGTAGTCTGTCTTTTGTTTTTCCATACATTCAGTTTTCTTACTTAGTGGAGGAAACAGAATGCAAATTTTCTGACTTGGTGAAAGAGACAGAATGCAAGTTTTCTGGCTTGGTGGAGGAGACAGAATGCAAGCTTTCTGACTTTGTGAAGGAGACAATGCATGTTTTCTGACTTGGTGGAAGAGACAGAATGCAAGTTTTCTGACTAGGTGAAAGAAATAGATTATCTAACTTGGTGAAGGAGAGAGAATGCAAATTTCTCACTTGCTGAAGGAGACAGAATGCGAGTTTTCTGACTAGGTGAAGGATACAGAATGCAAGCTTTTTGACTAGGTGAAGGAGACTGAATGCAAATTTTCTGACTTGGTGAAGGTGACAGAATGCAAGGTTTCTGACTTTGTGGTGAAGGAGAAAGAATACGAGTTTTTGAATTGTAGGAGGAGAAAGAATATCAGTTTGTTGATTTATTTGAGAAAAAAGAGTGCCAGTAAACTGGAAAGCGACAAGAACGCGAGTTTGCTGGCTTTCTGAAGGAAAAAAATGCGACTGCTGATTTTTAAGGAGAAAATATGCGAGTTTGCTGATTTTGAAGGAGAAAAATTTTCAGTTTGCTGATTTTTACGGAGGAAAAATGCAAGTTTGCTGATTTTTTAGGAGAAAAAATGCGAGTTTGCTGATTTTGCAGAAGAAAAAACGCGAGTGCTGTCTTTCTAAAGGGGGGGGGGGGAATGTGTATACTGTCTTTCTGAAGGGGAGGGGAATGCAAGTTTGCTGATTTTGAAGAAGAAAAAAATGCGATTGCTGTCTTTCTGAAGGGGGGAGGGATGTGATTTGGTGGGGGAGAATGGGAAGAATGCGAGTTTGCTGACTTGCTGTGAGTCGCAGTTAATCACCACATTTCCTGATCAGATCTGACACAAAAAAAGAAAGAAAGCATAAACCGACATAAGGAAATCAATTACTTTTCCTGCACGCACTGTGCTTCATAGTTTGATATGTTTGTCAGTGCGCCATTGCAACTCCATGAACTAGTTTGCTGAGGATTACTCCCCTTGTTTTCTCCATAAATCACCATTGGAGAAGAACCCAGCCACGCGTCACTACATTAGCTTCCTTATTGCCAGTATGACGCAAAGTGCTAAAGCAATTCTGGTCTTAGGGTGGGTGGGATGATTTTGAGGTGATGCAAGCTTATTGATCAGTGCGCATGCGCAATGATCGACAGAGTTGTGACGTGTAACTCAAAGGGAGGGCGACTCTTGTTTCACCACAGCGTTTTACTTCAGTTGTCTCTCGAAGTGACAGACAGGCAAAGCAGAATGCGAGTTTCTTGGTCAGTTTCACAGGTGTTACTGCCCGGAGTGGCGGTACTATTTCATATGCTTCTGTCACTTAAAGATTTACTTGATTTCTGTTATTTTGGATTAGGGGAGTGCCGGGCGCTCCCCCCCCCCAAAAAAAAAAATAAAAAAAATTAGGCCTATACATAGTTTCGAATCTCTAGCGTGTGTGTGCGCGCGCAATTATGAAAGTGAAAGCGGCTGTTTTTTAAAATAAGGTTTAAGTTTGAAAGAAATCTTTAATCTTCTGGTTTCTATATGTATGAAAGGTTTTGATAACTGGTTGGTCAGTAAGATATATCATTTCGTTGTCCTTTGCCTTCCATGCCATTTTCAACAATACGACTGGATCGGCGTGAACACAGGGTTCCTGGATTTAAAGCTAAATATATTATTATTTTTAATTTTTCTAATTATCTGAACTTATTGCTCCTCCACCCCTGCACTTCAAGCATAATGGTACAGTTTAACCTAGTCAGATTTCAGTTTTCATAAATGTATCTTGATTAGTTAACCTGCATGGGCGGAAGTTGAACTCAGCCAGGCCGTCATCAAATATTTCTATTACAGTATTAGTAAACTTTGTAGACAGGACCATCAAAACTCTCTCTCTCCAAATATACCCTTAACTATAATTATGTGCGTCAGCGCCATCCGTCCACCCTTTATCCTTGATGAAGTAAACGAAAAAGAAAAGCAACAAACGCTAAAGTGTGCTTACTTAATTGCCTTAAAACTATTTTATCTGTTTAGGTCTTTAGGAGAACTCCGAATGTAAACCAAACAATGGGAAAGTACCGCTGCAGCATCAACTAGAAGATTTTTTTTAAATACAGACTTATCTCCCATCATTTTTTGTTCTTTTTCTTGTTTTGTTTTGGGGCTCATTGTTTAATTTTTGTTAGGATGGCAACAACAAATGATTACTTATTTATCATTTCCCCTCTAGTGTCTCCATATATTTTAAATAATTTTACATGCGTGTGTGTGTGTGTGTGTGTGTGTGTGTGTGTGTGTGTGTGTGTGTGTGTGTGTGTGTTGTGTGTGTGTACAATCACACTTGAAGAGTCACAAACGGCCTATGATAAAATAATATTTTCCATGCCAGCTTACAGATTTTTCAGATTTAGTGACCTATATATCACACTTTTTTCATTTAAAAGTAATAACATTAGAATATGAAAATATTTCTTTCTTGTGAAAACTATCTTTACAAATTTAACATGGATTTTAAAAACACATACTAACATGCATTTCTCGACAATCCCGCTATATCGGTTTCGATATTCAGCGGTTAGCGTGGTGGACATTCTCGGAATCAGCCAATCCCCTCCAAAGTTATCCAGAAGGGAAGCCCCCACCACCACCAAGTCACCTCTACCACCATAACAATAATTTTTACTATATTTGCTCTTGAGGGTGTAATTCATTTTTCTTTCTTTTCCTATATGTAAACCTAGTTTGACTTTAAAATAATAACTGCCATCACGAAACTGTCAGCAATATTTTCGAATTTGACACTATGATTTTTCTGTGATAACACATTTATGGCTTTTGTCATGACTTTCGTATCTTTCATGACTATTGCTTGTGTGATAACATTCTGACCTATTATCCATTTAAGATTGCATATTGCTTGTGTGATAACATTCTGACCTATTATCCATTTAAGATTGCGTATTGCTTGTGTGATAACATTCTGACCTATTATCCATTTAAGATTGCATATTGCTTGTGTGATAACATTCTGACCTATTATCCATTTAAAATTGCATATTGCTTGTGTGATAACGTTGTGACCTGTCTAATCAGCAATGGTTATTGCTTATGTGATTTTGTTTTGAATTATCGATTGAATAAATAATATTTCTATAGCCTTTTGCTGAATCAGTAATTGTC
This sequence comes from Sinotaia quadrata, assembly GCA_028829895.1. NCBI lineage: Eukaryota > Metazoa > Mollusca > Gastropoda > Architaenioglossa > Viviparidae > Sinotaia > Sinotaia quadrata. The sequence continues at coordinate 124,470,379 of CM054179.1, read as the reverse complement.
ATTATTTGTGTGATAACGTTGTGATAGATTATTTGAATAAATAATAACGTACAGCTATGTGAAAATGATTTGAGGTACATCTATACTAATTACCACCCGTTTAATAGTTTTTTGGGGCACTATAGAATCAATATTTACTACCTGCATAAAATGTTTTGAGGTACCATCAAATCTTAAATAACTACTACCTGAGCGTTAATGTTTTAAGATACTATCGAATCAATAATAACTACCATCTGTGAGATTATGTTTTTGAGGTACTGTCAAATCAATAACAACTCTGATTTGTGAAATACCATTTTGACATAGTGTTGTATTAATACTGACTACGCTTTATCAGGTTTCTTTTATTGATATTCACTAATGTGCTTCCATTCACAAAATTTGTTGTTTTTTTAACTGATATTCAATAATGTTCTTCCTTTCACAAAATGTTTTTTTTTTTTTTACTGATATTCAATAATGTGCTTCCATTCACAAAATGTATTTTTTTAAAACTGATATTCAATAATGTGCTTTCATTCACAAAATGTCTTTTACTTCTTTCATAACTTCATAACTTATTAGCATAATGTTAATGAGTAATGTTTAGAATCATTAATAACTATCGCTCTTTTGATAACGTTTTGACGTACTCTGTGATACGAATAATGAAAAGTTTTATTTCCATTCTTGTATTATATTCGCTAAAGTGCTGCCGTTTGACAAAATGTCTTTGACTTCTTTTCCTAGCGTAGTGTTGATGAGTTATATTTAGAACTGTCAGAAAACCAAGCATGACGGTGTAGGTTAACCCTACTACCTAGTGTGCAAATGCAATGACAGTTATGCATTACTGTCAACTTCAAAATGAGTCATTCTGTATCAGATACGATTGCAGCGGCATCTATTGTAGTTTGGGTGAGCCATGTTTCGTAACCACATCCATTTCAGTTCTGAATTTGTGAACTTCTAATTAGCTTTCTCTCGCATGTTACATAAAGTAGGTCATTTAAAAAACACAACACCATTTTAAGTCTCGACTCTCTCTCTCACACACACACACACACGCAAGCACGCACACACGCACGCACGCACGCACACACACACGCACGCACGCACACACACACACACACACACACACACACACAAATAAACCTTTAGGAAATAAAGTTGTGATGCAAACACTATATGCAAGCTATTTCGCTGATTTCGCGGCCGGTGTTGAAACGCCGCGTCGGAGAAGCTGTGGATGTAGAAAAGAGTGAAGGGCCTTTAAAAGGTAGATAAAGTGGCGGGCTCGGCAATGAAACTATTGAGTCGGTCGTCATTTTAATCGGCTTGATAAACCTTGACCCATCCGTCTACCTGCGTCAAGGCAACCCGATGAGGCTGCGCCGTGCAGATGGCGCAAGGTTTGTGCAAGCCCTCTGCCTCCGTCAACAGGTCTTTGAGAAATGTGCCGCGCCTGCCTAGCAAGAGAATTCTGTTCTTATCCCGATCCGCCAGAAGAACCAGCCCCGACGGAACGGTGGCGACGCCTAGCGGGCACTCCAGTGCAAGGTCGTCTTTCGGTTTGAAAGTAAAGGTTATCTGTCCCTCTGACGTCAGCGCGAGGAGCAGGCGCCGTCCGCTGTCTACCACCAGCGCCGCCACGTCCATGTCCTTGAACTGGGGCGCGTGCAAGTAGAGGGGCCGCGAGAGCGAGACACGTTCGCCTTTGTAAGTGTACAGTCTTTTCAAAAGAGCGCCGTTCTCGGATATAAGGTCAATGACGTCACACTGATTGGTGGCCGCTAACAGATGACAGGGTCCTTGACCTTGGTTCAGACCTAAACGATAACAAGCGACAAATGTGTATTCGTAATTAAAATGGTAAAATGCATCGAAATTTGCTAGTTTTGTTAGAATCACAAGAAAAGATTGTATGAGGACTTCTGAGCCACCAGATATCAGAGTTGTTATTTTTTTTAATTTAAAAATAAGAAGTAACCTCACACACACACACACACACACACACACACACACACACACACACACACACACATCTTACCTTTGGTGCTACAGTAAGTCCTTAGCGGGATTTTATCTCACTTAGTTAAGGAATATAAAGCTTATGCAGATTGGCGTTACAGTTCATTGTACGAAAGGGGTCTTGTAATTTCAGCAACAGCCAAGAATTAAAGGAAAACAACTTTATATAATATTGAACATTGGATATTTATTTAAATAGGTTGTTTTCTGTGCAGTTTTGCTGTGTCTATGTTACATGAAGTTATTCATATTTATTTACATTCTTTAACTCCACACCAGTTTCACGGTTGCTACAGGTTTAAACTGCTTTGCAGAACCGATCCCTGTAGATCTGCTCCTACCTTCATACTTATGTCCTCAGTTCTCAAGTGTACTTTTATTACGGGTAGTTATAGATCTATTCCTACCTTCAAACTTCTCATAACCTCACTGCTCGCTATAGCTCTATTCCTAACTTCAAACTTCTTATATCCTCACAGCTCGTTATAGATCTATTCCTACCTTTATACCTCTTATATCCTCACAGCTCGTTATAGATCTATTCCAATCTTTATACCTCTTATATCGTCACAGCTTGCTATAAATCTATTCCTATCTTTATACTTCTTATATCCTCAGCTCCAACGAACTTTTCTATTAATCATCGTTTAACCGTGCCTTGCAGGTAAATTAAAAGTATTATTTTAAATCCTCATGGTCCCTCCCTCTCTTATGTCTTATCTCTGTCTGTCTCTAAAATAATACGGTCTCACTATACTACAACAGAATCTCATAATTCATACTGTAAAATAACAGTTTCGCTTGTACACTTCTACATGTCGTTTGCAAAAATCTTGTCGATCCCAATTTAAGGTTCCTATTTCTCGGTGTTAAGCATAACACAACAAGCAAAACAAGAAAATTAATAAAGTAATAAATTAGCAAAATAACAAAACCAACAAGGTAACAGAATCAGCATAGTAACGAGAAGAGCAAAACAAGAATAGTTACAACACTAGCAAAATAAGAAAACTATCCAAGTAATACAAGCTATCAAAATAAAAAGAATAAAGAAGAATTAAATTAGCAAAATATCCAACTAATAAAATAGCAAAACTAGAAAATAAAACTACCAAAGTAGCCAAAAACGAGCTAAGTAAAAAAGAATAACAAAAAAAAAAATCCCTACGAAAATAGAAAAACTAACAAAATAAGAAAACTAACAATGTCGTGAATCTAGCAAATTAACACAACTAGCCAAATAAAAGAATGAAAGCATCGCGAAGCTAGCAAAATAACAAAGCTAACAAATTAACGAAACTAGCAAAATACGATTAACCAAATAACAACTAGTAAAATAACAAAATAGCAGAGAATTTTAACTGACATAATAACAAAGCTTTTAAAAAAAAAATAGCAGCATAAGAGACAAACAAAATAACAAAACTAGCAAAATAATAAGATTAACCAAATAACAAAATAGCAGAGAATTATAATTGACATAATAACAAAATTCTATGAAAAAAAAATAGCAGCATAAGAAAACTGTAACAAAACTAGCCAATTAAGAAACCTAAAAAAAAATACGCTGCCTAGAAAGCAAACGGAACCGACCTTGACCTGCTGCCGCCAGGAAGCAGTATTGTTTCTTGAGCCTGACGGATGACAAGATACGGACCGTGCCCAGCAAGGACAGAAAGAACAGGACCTTTTTGTTCATGACTGAGATGGCCGCCTTACCCTGCGACACCAGCGCGATACGTGACGGAGTTTCCGGTATCAGGACGCGGGTCAGAAGGTGACCCAGTGCGTTGAATTTCTTCACGCATCTGTTTATGAGGAGAGGAGAATAATTATATCGACACTTCGAGATCTCAAAATGAAACACTTTGTAGTCATAGAAATAATCCGATTACGTCAGAGTGAAAACTCTTTGCACTTATATAATTAATCAAATTACCGTCATAGTGAAACTCTTTGCACTTATATAATTAATCAAATTAGGTCATAGTGAAACTCTTTGCACTAATATAATTAATCCAATTACGTCATAGTGAAACTCTTTGCAGTTATATCCGATTACACCAGAATGAAGTTCTTTGCAGTTATATAATTAATCCGATTACACCAGAATGAAACTCTTTGCAGTCGTATAATTAATCAGATTGCAAGTGCTGAATAATTAGGCAAAATATATACTTGAGTTATGTGGCTTAGCAAATGCCTTAAATAGCTGATATTATCACATTGCGTCAATAGTTGGTACTTACAACATTATTTCAGGTACTAAGCTTCTTTAAAAACTACACTTCGTGCGTTGTATTCTTGTGATTGGGGGTGGGAGGGAGAGGGTAGAGAGACTGATTAGGTGAATTCAGGTTTTTGGCCTAAACAATATTACACATATTTTTCTTAATTGTTAATTTTATTTTTAATGAAAACAATATTCGGTTTTTAAAGGGTGTGAGTGAGAAATGGGGGGGGGGGAGGGTAGTATCAGCAATTACTATGTGCTTTTCTAGTAATGTTTAACAGTGAGGTTTTTATATCAATAATAAATTTATGGTATTAGTGACACCGACTTAACAGAGCACTTAATCTGATTAAACAAAATTTTTTAAAAACCCGTTATTAATATTTTTAAAAAACTGCACAGCAATGAAAGAAAACTAAAGATATAATAACTATGAAAAGATAATAACTCCACTTTCAAAATAACATAAGAAAATAAATAAAGGCAATAAAAAATACGTAGCATATTTGAAATGACTATACAAGCATGTAGTTGGAATAATCAATGACACGGAAAAGACAGAAAAATCTTGCTGCAGTTTTTTTTTTTTTTTTTATAAAATGTCTTTAAAGCCCTTGAGTATAGTTTCTTTGATCCTCAGCTTAAAAGGCCGCAACATGTTCCAAGATAGACCCTGACAAGCAAAAACATGCATGTCTGATGATAAGCGAAAGCTTCTAGAAGGAGAGTAAACGTAAACATATGTGTACATGTACCTAGAACGAGACAGCGAAGCAAAACCAAGGGACATGGTCTTGGTTGACATTCTTTTGTTAACACGTGGACAGCGAAGACTGTAAAAAGTAAATCGAAATAAGCAAATCTTTGGAGCTCTGAGAACAACTTTACCTACGGTGTTCTCACTTTTTTAAAGCTTCTTTGCAAGACACAGTGGTAGACCAGAGAGAAGAACACCAGTCAACAAATACATTAGATTGGTTTTGCACCAGGAGTGATAAAATTGCAATGGTGCTGATTATCTCAACAATAGTGTAACAGTGCGAGTAGTACACATTATTTCATCTCAAGATTTACTGCTCAACAGGTATTCAAGATCTACAGACGTACTGCTCGACAGGTATTCAAGATCTCCAGACGTACTGCTCAACAGGTATTCAAGATTACAGACATACTGCTCGACAGGTATTCAAGATCTCCAGACGTACTGCTCAACGTGTATTCAAGATCTACAGACGTACTGCTCGACAGGTATTCAAGATCTACAGACGTACTGCTCAACGTGTATTCAAGATCTACAGACGTACTGCTCGACAGGTATTCAAGATCTACAGACGTACTGCTCAACAGGTATTCAAGATCTCTTGGCGTAGTGCGAGGTAGAAAAACTATTAATTGTGACACACCCAGATTTCTAATTGGTTTACAATTTAATGGAAGGTCACCGATATTTATTTACTTTGGCAGAGATAAGAGTGTAAAAGCAGCAAACATGACGTCAATTTTATCAACCACTCCTTTGTAATCTGGTACCCATCATTCAAGACAGCACCAGAAACACTTTACCTACATATTCGCTGGCGCAATCAATTTCATTTGGACAGTTTGTTTCGTACAGTTGATTATTTAGCGTATAACTGATGAGACTCAAGATTGTGCCTGTTAACACTAGGAGTGTGTGCACCAAATAGAAAAGAATTGGTCCGATAACAGTAATGTGAGGCCAATACAATATTCTGGACTGAAGTGTGTACCGCTTTTGGCAGTGTATCTGGCACCATTGGAAAAATAGTACGAGTTGGTGTGTGTCATTGCTAACAATATATCTTAACCATAGCAACGATAGTATGTGTTGATGTGCGTGTACCATTTGCTGACAGTATATCTATCACCATAGTAAAGATAGTACGTGTGTGTGTGTGTGTGTGTGTGTGTGTGTGTGTGTGTGTGTACTATTATTAACAGATTCAGATCATAGCGTACCATTAGCGTACCCCTACTAACAAGTGTTCTCTTTCCAACTGATAATTATGACCTGAATCAAATCAAGCAGCATTGTGGACGTCAGGTGCATGCTGTAGAAGACAGAACAGCCCATCATGACAGCTGTATGCGTTAAACGGTACAAAATGTTATGACAATATCGACAGAACAACAAAACCTGTTGCAAACTCCATTATATGTCGTGCCCACGGGAGTCTCAGTATCCCGTTATTTAACGTCATTTGACCTTACTGTCATATCATCAGTAATGATACATGTCACTCACCATCACTAAGTATCGCAATCCGTCAGACAAATGCAGTCAATACTAAGCAATTGCGCTACAAGAGTATCTTGATGATTCTATTGTTATAGAGCAACATATATTACCATTTAATAGATAAAGGAATGGGAAACAGTACAACTAAAGTGAAATAAACCCAGAATCCATCGACCAGACCCACGCACTCAACCAACTGTACATACCTATTGTCACGGTCTGTCAGGATGACATCACCGTTGGGCAACAAAACCAAATCCGTCAGCAAGGGGTCGCAGGTGTCTTCTCGCGTTCGCCCATGGAATGACGTCATGTGGGTCAAACGTAGATCTTCGATGCCTGACTCAGGGACTACTTCTTTAGTCTTGTCTTGGCTGGCTGGTGACACGCTGCCTAAGTCCTGTTCCTCCACTTCTTTTTGAAGGTGGTTGTTTGCAGTGAACACGAGAGTGGTCTTCCCTGGCAGTGGTGTGCACAAAGTCTCGTTGACTAGCTCCGCATCGAGGCGTTTGTGCAAATCAGGCATAAGGGAGAGAATTTCCGCTTCACCCTGCGCGTACGTACAATGTTAACAAATTGAGAAATACTTTTGAAAAATTATCAAATATATTTAATTTCTTCAAAGAGAGCATTAAGATATGTAAATAGTGAATACACACACACACACACACACAGACACACGTACACAACACACACTTTTAGACTTTGTTCCGGCACTTTTCTTGAAAACAATAAAATCATTGTCTCGCAGCATCTTACATTACTCAGTAGAATCCTCATTGTTCATAAAATGAAAAGAAATTATCCGAGTTTTCGTCTTTCATTCATAAATCACTTATACACTGAAATATCCTAGCTCAAATCTACCGATCAAACAAAGATTAAAATGTTCTAGCTAACACATTCCAATCATTCCAAGATTAAAATGTCCTAGCTTACACATTCCAATCATTCCAAGATTAAAATGTCCTAGCTTACACATTCCAAGATTAAAATGTCCTACCTTACACATTCCAATCATTCCAAGATTAAAATGTCCTAGCTTAAACGTTCCAATCATATCTGGTTAAAATGTCCTAGCTTAAATTTTCTTATCATGACGAGATTAAAATGTCATATCTTAAACATTGCAATAATATTAAAATGTCCTATCTTAAACATTGCAATAATATTAAAATGTCCTATCTTAAACATTGCAATAATATTAAAATGTCCTATCTTAAACATTGCAATAATATTAAAGTGTCCTATCTTAAACATTGCAATAATATTAAAATGTCCTATCTTAAACATTGCAATAATATTAAAATGTCCTATCTTAAACATTGCAATAATATTAAAATGTCCTATCTTAAACATTGCAATAATATTAAAGTGTCCTATCTTAAATATTGCAATAATATTAAAGTGTCCTATCTTAAACATTGCAATAATAGTAAAGTGTCCTATCTTAAACTTTGCAATAATATTAAAGTGTCCTAACTGCTAGTATGAAACAGGCGAATCTCGCTCCTGTCATTTTTGTTTATTTAGAAAAAAAAGCAAGCCTTGAAGAACTGCACGTCCTGACGACACTCGTAAGGGTAAAATATTATTACAGACGTGAGAAGCAGAGTTGAAGTGTAATATGTTGTTATCTTGCATTTACCTCAACAGCAAACTAAAAGATCACGTGATCCGTAACTTTGAAAAGCAAAAAACATGCACTCGTTCAAGACAGTTGCACAAATTTAGGTTAGTAAAGAAATAAAACAGTTGGAAAGATGTGTCAAACACAATAGGATTAAAATGATTGAATCGAATTATTATAAATATAAATAAATAACCTGAACGCTAAGAACTGCTTCCAACACACTAAGCTGTTCTTCAGCTGCTTTCATCGTCGCCCTGCTGTTCCCAGCGCGTGCCTCCAACACGCTCTTTTCCTTGTCTAGGACCGTGTTCACCTCATCAAGCAGCCTCTCTTCCTTCTTGAGGATGGCTTGGACGAGGGCCTCTCGCTGCTTAGATATTTCAGCCACGAGCATTGACCTCTGTTCCTCTATATATTGCAGTTGTGCAGTGTTTGATGTCAGCGCTTCTTGGGCTCGAATGACCCTCTGGGCGAGTTTCCCGTGAAGAGAATTTATTTCCGGCCGTCGCAAGACCACTGCATCTGCGCAGGAGACCAGGTGCTTCGAGTCGCACCTCCGGTGGACAGAAGTTGCACACTTGCCACACGCCAGCCGTTCGCACGTGAGGCAGTACTTCTCTGCGTCTCGGTGATGATGCTGAGGGCAGGGGAAGATAAGCAGTGATGAGTAACTTTCGTTATCATTCTTGCTTATTTTAGCGTCACCTTCGTCGGGGTCTTCTTCATCGTCGTCGTTGTCATCATCGCTGAAGTCAAAACGGCCATAGTCATCATCGTCGGCTTTGTCTTGAGAGGCAGTTTTACGGTCGAGTTCAACGATGGAAATGCACGGCTGAGCAGCAATGCGACTGGCAGCAAAGGCTGGCGCGTGTGCACTGGGCTGCGAGATTGACAGCTGTGACAGGGATGAAGGGAAGCAAATCGGACAGCGAAAATCTGGACTAGAAGGGTGAGCTCCCTTGTCGGAGCTCGGGCCGGGTACGCAGTCTTTGCACAGCAGGTGAAGACAGGTGAGTAGCGTGGGTTCTGCGCTTACTCCTCCTGCGCATGCTCCACACCGTATTGCGTCACAATTGGTCGATTCCATGGTTTCGGGATCCAGGTCTACTTGAGTGTCCTACCTGGAACATTTTGAATTTGTAACTAAAGGTCAAGGGTCACTTTAATATTCAGTAAACAGTTGTAAACCAATCCGTCTCATTTACCGAAATGCTTTGCTAAGGCTAATTGATATATTTCTATTTAACTTTGGAGTGGACCCCATCTTTGTTGTCCGCAGTTCGGATCCTTCCCGTTGCGGTCATATAAAAAAAGTCCAAAGCAAAATAAATTTCGTCCACTTAATAAGAGAATGTATACGAGCTTACGCGTGACAGATCTTCTAGGAAAATATTTACGAGCTTACGCGTGAAGTCTCTTCTCGGAAAATGTATACGAGTTTTCGAGTGAAAGTATTCCAAAAATGTTATATTACCTTTGCTTCAGGAACCATATCATGTTTTATAATGGTTTTTCCTGTGTGTACGTGGTGCGGGTGCATGTGTGTGAGAGAGAGAGAGGAAGTAGCCTGATATTTCTCAATCTCTCTCTCTCTTTTGCTCCCAGAAGCCGCATTATGGTGAACAGAAACCCCGAGCATATTTCAACTATGAGCAAAAGTTAAGAAAACTATTTATTCGACACTAGTTGTCTCCCTTATTAAAGACAAATCTCCATAGATAAGCTGCTCTGTCAATACTGGTTGTCTCCCTTGTTAGACAAATCTCCATAGATAAACTACTCTGTCATTACTGGTTGTCTCCCTTGTTAAAGACAAATCTCGTTGCATATTGTGCACATGGTCATGGTCCTGTGAGTGATTGCTCTGTTTAGTGAGTGCGCCGATGTCTATTACAGAAATAATAATGGCATTTCATTTTCTGCTCCTGCGGCACTTCTTTCTTCTTCGTCATGAACTTTTTTTTTAAATTGTATTTCCTATGTCCACCTATATGTTAGCTCGTATTTTTTTTGTTTTCCGAGGCTTTAAATTTTATGAATATAACCAACCACTAGTGCAATTGCAAGAAATCTAAATATATATCTTTAGATTATTTTATTAGTAATATTTGGAATTAAATATGTTCTCTAAACCTGTGCACTGCAATTGGAGTAAGGTGTATTACCTAACAAGCCCTTGAAACTTTCGGAGACAGCCGACTGCAATCAGACAAATGCTCCTTGTACTCTAACTATGGACAAAATTACCCGGATTATGATCACAAATGAACAGAATCGGTCAAGTTTAGTCAGCAACTAATTAATCATACCGACCGCTACACAAATTCAAGGGACCCACTCTTTTGTTGTCATAGTCATGGGTATGAGCGCAGGTTATGTAGAAAGTGCAAAAAAAAAAAGTCACGTATCGAGATGTGTATTGTCATGACTTACCTCTGCAGACTTTCTGAACGACTAAGTGGCCCTGCAGATCCTTTCTAGTTACGCGCCAGTCTATTTGCAGACAACGTCTTTCGTCCAACGTTTGGCTAATTGTGATCTCCGTTTGTGCCAGACGTGTTTTATCTTATCAAGTTAAGCGACACGCTTCGTGTACGAGGCATGCTATATCTTTCTCAGCGTGGTTGCAACGACGATTGACGTGAATTCACAAAAGGACCGATGGGAGGTTGTCCGGGGAGAGAACGAAATAGGTTGGATTTTTATTTGTCGTTATTGTGATTAGGTATGAGATTTGGAAAAGAAATTGTGACTATGGTGGTAAACAAAGGTGTAGGTTCCAGCCAATGGTTTGTCTTACAGCACAACTCCCGGCATTAACACATATCGATGACAGTATCACGGGTACGCTATACGCTGACTGTAACTGAGTCACTGGGTAGATCACGGGTATACTTTATGTTGACAGTAAATGGGTCACTCGTTAGGGCAATGGTGCATGTTATGCAGAGTGTAGACGGGCGTTAATAGCTAGACGTCTATATACCAGCATACATTTCAACCAATCATTAAAACAAATAATAAAATATTGAAATAGTGCTGAATTCGGCTTGTATCTATAGATAGGTTTTGCTCACCGATCACAAACTCAGTTAATGAATAAATCTTTACGATAATTTACTAGTCATAAACTCAGCTAATGAATAAATCTTTACGACAATATACTAATCACAAAATCAGTTAATGAATAAATCTTGACGTGATAATATACTAGTCATAAACCCAGTTAATGTATAAATGTTGACGATAATTTACCGTCAGTCTTAAACAACTATATGTATGTGCGCTAACATTCACCGGTCAATGATAATGCTCAATATAGAAAATATTAATTGAGTGATAGATGAATAAGCTTATCTGTGATCGTATATGCTTTACTTCCTTATAGATCTGAAAGCATATTTTTATTAATAAAAAAAAATAGCGATTTCTTTAATTTAATTATTAATTTTATAAATCCAGACAAGAGGTAAAACAAGAGCTTCATATGCAGAGTGTAGAATAGGAGCCACTTAGGCAAAAAGTAGAACAGGAGAGGCAAGAGGTAGAACTAAAGCTTCTAATGTAGGGTGTAGGACAAGGAGCCCTTAAGCAAGATGGAGGACAGAAACCGCTTAATCAAGGGTAGGGTTAGGGCCTCTTAAGTAAGAGATGAAATAAGAGCATCTTAAACAGAAGGTAGGACAAGGGGTTCTTAAGCAAGATGTATGAAAAGAACCTCTTAAACAGAAGGTAGGACAAAAGCTTCTTAAGCAAGAGGTATGACAAGAACAAGGTAGGAGAAGAGCTTCTTAAGCAAGATGTATGACAAGAGCTTCTTAAGCTAAGGGGTAGGGCAAGAAACTCTTAAGCAAGGAATAAAGCAGGTGTCCTTTAAGCATAGGGTAGTGAGAGAACCTCTTAGGCAAGAGGGAAAAGCTGACGAATGATAACTACCCACATTCAATCCATTAAAAAAAAAGTGAATGCATTAAATTGCAAGTCATCCACACTGAGGTAGACTATGTGCCTTTAAGTCTGGGCCATCGTGCTGAGTTTAGATAAATCTACGATAGATTAACTACATTTGCAATGACTTCAAAGTGAGCAGAAAGTCAAAAGTCAAATAGGGTCTGTCTAATACCTAGTACCTTGAGAAAATGCAATTGGGTTTATATCTTATCTCTCATTCTATATCTATCTCTACCCACCGATGTAACTATCTATCAATTCATCCATGTATTTTTCTCTCTTCACAATTACATGTATGTATACATTTTCAAATCAAATATTCTATCTAGTTATTAATGACCGTTACTGAAAGCTTTGTTCTTGTCATTAAATTTCTGGAATCCATCAACAGGACACCGTTTAAGACTTAAAATAAATTCATAACCAAACTAGTATGTCTCTTCATTAAAATTATTTGTCAAAGCTCATTAACAAGGATTTTTGTATAACTTCATTGGTGTTTATCTAATCAAATCTGAATACTAATAATCCCAAAATTGGAGTGGGGTAAAGTGCGAATTGAGGAGAAACTTGTTTGTGTTTAAAATAAACTGAAACGAAATAATACAACTATCTATCTAGACATATAATTTCTTTTAATTTTTCATTCTAAGATCTGATTTCACTAAGAAAAACACTGAATTTTATTATCTCTGTGTGTGTGTGTGTGTGTGTGTGTGTGTGTGTGTGTGTGTGTGTGAGAAAGAGTATTGTATTGTGTAAGAGAGAGCGTGTGCATGTGAGTGTATGTGCGTTTATATGTATGTGTCTAAGTGTTTGTGTGTTTATGTGTGTGTGTGTATGTGTGTGTGAAAGTATGTGTGTGAAAGTATGTGTGTAAATGCATGTGAGCATTTGTGTGTATGTGAGTGTGTGTGCAAGTATGTGTGTATGTGCATATAAGTATGTATTTGTGTGTAAGTATGTGTGTGTGAGAGTGTATTTATGTGTACAGGTGTGCAAGTGTGTATTTGCATATGTGTATGACTATGTATACATAGGTGTGTGAGAGATTTCATGCGAGAATATGAATGCGCAAATGTGTGTACGTGTGTACGTGTGTGAGAGTGTGTTTGAGAAAAAGTCTTTGCATAAATGTATGTATGTGTGTGAGTGTGTTTCTAAGTACGTGTGTGTAAATAAGAGTTTTTGTAAGTATGTATATAAGTGTGCTTGCGAGTGTATGCAATTGTGTGCGTTTGTGGGTGTGTGTGGGGCTTGTGTGCATGAGTGTGCGTGCGCGCGTGTCTGGAAGAAGCTAAGCCTAATTTCGAAACAGTATGTAAGTAAACATAAACCGCAACTAACCTGAGACTGTCTTTATCTCGATATTCTCGAGCATGTCTTTCGGTCTTGCTAGTCCCCACCTTGCAAGTTCTGCCCTTAACAAATAACCCTCCACATTCAGTACACCCCTTAATAACATGTGTCAACATAAAGCGCTTCGGTTCCTTGTTTGCATAAAAAAAAGAAATCTTTTATGTGAAGGTTTATCGGCAGTAAAGTCGGGAGTTTATATTTTTTCCATTCACTGCAAATCCTCCCCCACCCGAACCCCACAGAGAGCAAATCAATATTTCACCATCAGACATGCTCAGACCTGATAAGCAAAGTTACTCAACTCCGTGCGTGCTGCCTACTTGCGTGTGTGCGTGCGCGCGCACTTGGTCTTAATGTTTTGTCTGGAACGTTTGTGCCACTAGGTTTGTGCTGTCTGTACCGGACCAAGAAGCGTATTGACACTTTTGGATTTTAATACTTATTCACCAGTGCTTCGTTAAATTCATTAGTGCGTGTTAAAGCTCTTTGGATGACTGACTGTTAGGTAGTCCTTTCCCCCCACCACCCCCAATCTTTCCTTCTGATTGGCTGTTCAGCGGTAAGTGCATTGCTTAGTTTCATGGCCGCCAGGTTGGAACGACCATACAACACGTTGACATTTGAAAATGTTAAGCGGCCAAAGTCACCAAGCGCTGAGATGTGTTCCAGAAAGAAGAAAACTGGCGGGGGTATTTTGATTTTGTTCGGCTCCGCTCCGCTTTGTTTCGTCCGTATAGACGAATTGACGAATTCTCTTCGGAAAATCCAGACAATTCGTCACGGATCAATTCCTAGTCCTTCCTGAAGGAACAAGGCGAAAGAGCAAACGGAAACTCACCTTTGACATTTCATTTGTACTTGATTCAGGAATAGCCCCATAGTGTGCGAACGTCCGGCACTGGAATATTGGCAGAGAGAATGAAAAAGTTATTGTTTCAAGTCGTGCTGCAATTTATTAGTGTTTTATTGAGTGAGTGAGTGAGTGAGTGAGTGAGTGAGAACTCTCTTTAAGACTCAAGGTAAAGTTAGGAAATGGAACTAAAATGAGATGTTCTTTGTTGTAGATCCACCAATGTGACTTCAAATAAGCACCACTCACATACATACACGCAAAGACACACACACACATATATCTCACTTCGGATTATGGGAACATGGCAGGTGCCAATTCAACACGTCATTAATTTTGTATTTACATATTCACCACGGTCTTCAGAGTTCATTGCTTTCAATTCTTTTTAAAATCGTCTTTCTTTCCATTTTATACGTACGAAAATTGTGCTTACAAAAGCTAAACAAAACGACACCCTCCCCCCCCCCCCCCCGTTCATTCTCGAGCAGCATTTTGAGTTTAGGTCCCATAAAAGACAATTTCGCACTTTATCCTCACACCAACTACATGAAAAGAAATACAGAACGTGACGCTTCCCTGTACGCCATTCATATTGTTGGTATTACAAGGGGCGGGCCTAACAGGGTAGGGATCTCTTTTCAATAATTGGGATAGTGGTAGGGACCATTTCAAAGTAGTAGCAAGTGGAGAACGAAGATTTTCTAAACTTAAATTAATCAAAACCTATCTAAGATCTACAGTGTCACAAGACAGACTGTCCAGTTTAGGAACTCTATCCATTGAAAATGATATCGCCGAACATTTAGACTTTTCTGCTCTAATTAAAGATTTTGCCGATAAAAAGGCCCGAAAAATTAACTTCTGATATTAATTAAACTTAATTTTGATTGTGTTCATTATACTAATTTGTCATTTTGTAACCTAAAAGTTATATGGTTTTCTCTATAGACATAATCGATGTGTTTTGACAGTTCTTTTTGTACTGACAATCAATGAAATATTTCCATTTTCTCAATTTGGAAAGGGTGCCCTGAAAAACTGCGCCCAAGGGCGCCATAGAGGCTAAGGCCGGCACTGCCCGATAGGTAGAGCAATTTTATTTTATTTTAGGTACCGAATTTACTTATAATATTTAGGACACCTTCGGTATCATGTGGCCCGTCAAAATGACGCCACAGTTAAAACGGTAGACTACGATAAAACTGATCTGAATACACACTATTGCTTGTTCCCTGAGTTCCAGTGTTCACACGAGTCTCTCTGTGTCATTGCTTGTGTTCATTTCTGTTGAAATGTGTCAGTGTCCTGGGCTTGCACCCTTGTCACGACTTGCAATATGTGACCTCGTACAGTGTGACACTAGGTGTCTGCCCGTTGATCAATGTATCAGCTTCATTGCATATTCTTTTCCAGTTCGAAAAAACAAGAAAAATAAAGTATAAATCTGCCAAAACAAAGCCGTCCCTCGACGGGGTAAATGTTTTAGATCGCCAAAGATTTTATCTCTACGGAGTTGAGTGCACATTTAAAATTTAAAAAAAAAAGTAGTATTGTGAAATATAGGCTGGTGGGGTCGCCACCGCGTGAGGCCAAGAGGATCTGTAATTGGCTGGCACTGAGTTTCCCTTGTCTATAGTGAACAAAGATCGCGTGCTGGTTGGTATAATGACTTGATTATCAAACTATGACGTCATTCTGAAATTTGACACTAAATAAACAAACTGTTACGTACTAATGGACATGAACGCGCTGATAGGAGGGGTACGCTGAACTGAGCAACTGTCTGTACTAAGTTGAATTGAGCAAAGTGATGTAGTACTCTGAACTGAGCATACTGACTGTAATACGCTGAACTGAACATATTGATTGTAGAACTCTGTAGTGAACACTTAGTTTGAAGCAAGGTGAACTGTAAACATTGGCTGGAACACATTCATCTCAAGACTATGATTAGAGTACGATGAATTGAAATATTACGTCAAGTCTTGATGCATGATTTCTCTGCCCACGTTATTTGTATAACTTATTTTTGACACCCAGAAAATCCTTTTCACCAAGTAGTGTATTTCACTATATCTGCATTGCTTATCTATTGACCTACAGAGGTGTATAATTCCTGTTGATAAAGTATATCTTGTAGAGCCTGATACACTGATCAAAGTAACATCACTCATACACAAAAGCAATCTAAGTATTTTAAATCTTTAAATTAGTGTACTTCACTTTAACTACTTTCTCTTTATTCCACTACTGAGTTATTGTTTTATGTGTACGTTATTGTATATATTGCTTTGTATATATATATATATGTGTGTGTGTGTGTGTGTGTGTGTGTGTGTGTGTGTGTGTGTGTGTGTGTGTGTGTGTGTGTGTGTGTGTGTGTGTGTGTGTTTAAGTATAATAATGCATATGTCAAACTAACTTTGTAGAAGAAATATTTAACAATGACAGTTGATAAGATAAAAAAAGAAAACGAAAACATATCAGAGCTATAAAGTATTCCTGAAGTGGAATGCTGAAACAAATTAAAAATGGGGAGATAAACCGACTCGAGAGTGAGACTTGACAGATAGGACGACTGATAGCCCGACAAAATTACTCAAAGGTGGCGAGAGGGGAAATAAATCATAGAATGGAAAGGACAACTGAAATAAACATTAAATTTGAGAGTGAGGGAAGAGGAGAAATGGAAATCAATAAAGATAAAAACAGCTGGCATACAGCCACAATGCAATGATAAGTACTACTTATGGCATACAGCCACAATGCAATGATAAGTACTACTTATGGCATACAGCCACAATGCAATGATAAGTACTACTTATGGCATACAGCCACAATGCAATGATAAGTACTACTTATGGCATACAGCCACAATGCAATGATAAGTACTACTTATGGCATACAGCCACAATGCAATGATAAGTACTACTTATGGCATACAGCCACAATGCAATGATAAGTACTACTTATGGCATACAGCCACAATGCAATGATAAGTACTACTTATGGCATACAGCCACAATGCAATGGGTAAGTACTACTTAATAAAGACACAGAGCAATAAGTATTACCTAATCTAGACGGCATACAGCAATAACACATAATTAAAGTACAATGTCGTAATTATTATATACAGACTGGCATGAAACGACCATAAAAATCACGATACTACAAGTGTAGAGATGACAAAGAATAACTAAAGTAATAACCTACATGTATTACTAAAGCTACATTGATGTCAACATACTATACAAAATGACGTAATGTAATACTAAAGCTACATTGATTGTGACGATGTGTGACAAATTCTGTGTCATGGCCTCGTGACCCAATTGCTCGTTTCAAAATTAAAATTTTGAACGGACCTTTGTTGAAATTCACCCGTGATACATCAGTATCGAGAGAGAGCTTCTAGCAAGGTCGGATTGTTGCATAACTTTAGGCCAGTGTCCAGCACCTTCGAGATCAACAACATACCACGTGAACGGTCACGTGATGCGTTCACGCAGTTTCATAAAATACGATCGTAAGGCGCAAAATCCCTCACTCACCCACAGACCGGCAGACACACAAGACAGCTACAACATTAGCTCCGTCCCGCCGCCATACCAGAGTCATATGAGAGAAGATGAACCCGCGCTATAGCAGTAAAATCTACTTTTAAGAGGTAACAATAACACGTCTACTTCTTACAGTATCTATTGCATTTATTGATTGTATTTTGTAATTGAATTGACGTATGTATTTTGTGCAGCTTAGCGCTATTTTAGCCAAAGCACGTGTTTCGATGTAAAAGGACAAATCTAAAAGTTATTGTATATAAATTATTGTAACTTTTCTTATCTTTAATTTATATAAATCTTAAATTCACTAGTGCCGCCAGTATGTCTGTGCACGTGGTGAATTCTTCTTTGTAATTCAAATTGTTCTTGCATATAATTTTTCGTGTAAAATTGTAAAGCATTCATGCTTCATTTTGAATTAATCCTTTGTGTGAATTCCAATTTTTAATGCTGTAAATATTTGGGAATTCATACGTTCGTGTAACGTTATATGTAACACACACGTGAACCACAATGTACATTTAAATATAACTATATTTGAATTGTAAACGACACGATAGTCAAAGATTCTAAATTCAGAACCTTAAACAAAGAAACATGTGCTTGGGTTTTGCGAATATAGACGCAAATAGTTACAGAGCCCAAAATCCTTTGTTTCAGCCGGGTTCTTATGTTACTCCTCTCTACCTTCGTACTTCTTGAGTCGTATACCGACTCGGGTGTCTTCATGACCCATACGTGAACTATGCAGAAGTACCTCGTGTTAACTACGGTTAACGATTCGTCGCAAGTACATTAGCGATGCAGTAATTGAGTGGACGATTGACTGTTATGCTATGCAGTACTGACGATGAGCCAAAGGATGTGGACCAGTTCTAACTAGTTGAACCCCACATGCGACCAAGAGTGTAGTTAAGTATATCTACTAGGGTCCAGAATCAAGTGACTATTTGGCAAGAAAATTCTCGTTAGAACTTTTAACAAGGACGGTAGATGAGAGAGAGTCTCTGAATAGAATTTAAGACATCGTGTTCGGGATTAATCGTTGCTGTTAATTGTTAAACTTATTAAATCTTATTTCATTTTGTTAAGAACCTCTTTTTGTAGTAAATTTGTATGCATATAGACCAAAAGACGTGGATTGGATGGGGGCTGTCTGAGCTAAACGAATGACGTAATGAATGCATATGAATCTAAGAGAGTTTTTAACGATTTCCAATCTAGCTAATGTACGCAAATTATCAGTTTCGTAAATCTGTGATCTAGACTACAAAGATGCATTTTTAATTTAGTCGAATGATGATTTGAGCAACCAGTCTGTTTAGGTTAAACGAAAGGGAATTAATTTAAATAGTAAATTAAAGTTCTATAATTTCCTAAGCAGGGTCTTTAAATAAATACTGGAAACGTAACATTGATGTACAACATACTATACAAAATGACGTAATGTATTACTAAAGCTAGACCGGGGTTCAACCACAATACAGTAATAATCATGTATTAATTAATACAGCTACGACGACAAGTCGGTAATAACATACAATTCAGTCTAGACTGACGTACAACCACGGTACAGTAATAATGCACATGTATCAATTACTACATCTACAACAAGATAATACCATTCTAGCGCAAAGTAGACTGACGTACAACTATGGTACAGTAATAATGCACATGTATCAATTACTACAACAACTATACTAACGCAAATGCTTGAACACACACACACACACACACACACACACACACACACACACACACACACACATACACACACACACACACACACACACCATGCGCATATTCTAATTCTCAAGGTCGAATCGGTAGCTTTAGTAATGATCCCGGCCAGAACCCTTTTGCTAAATGTACTCTTCGAATTTACAATTATTCTCTTCAAACTTGTGAATGTACACAGCACTGGCCTGAGAAACATACGGCGCGCAGTGATATCAGTCGAAAGTGTTCTCCGTATGTTTATCATGTGTCTTTCCCACGTTTCTCAGTATGTCTATCATGTATCTTTCCCACGTGTTCTCCGTATGTCTATCATGTGTTTTTCCCACGTTTCTCCGAATGTCTATCATGTATCTTCCCCACGTGTTCTCCGTATACATCACGTGTCTTTCCCACGTGCTCTCCGTATACATCACGTGTCTTTCCCACGTGTTATCCGTATACATCACGTGTCTTTCCCACGTGTTATCCGTATACATCACGTGTCTTTCCCCACATGTTTACCGTATACATCATGTGTCTTTCTCACATGTTCTCCGTATATATGTAAACGTGTTCTTTTCTAACACTAGTATTTGAAGTCTTTCAACCTTCGGTTTTCGCGAGCTGATTCAGTTTGAGAGACTGATAATAGAGGCTGGCAGAGATGTGTCCCACTGTGCTACCGCGAAACACATGGGGTATACAATTGCAATTATTGTAATTCGCAAAGAACAGATTTTATACAGTTATTAATGAAGAATGGCGACCTGCTCCAAGCGCAATAATCCTACTGCGGACCAAACTGCCCACCCCACCCCTTCGTCGAGCGTCTTTCGTCCTGCAAGTTTTTGGTAATTGATACTAATTACCCGGATGAATTACCGGCATTCTCTATACCTCCCCGCCCCACACCAACAAACTAACAACCTCTCGACAGCTGTAACTAAACATAACTTATTAAATGTGCATTTTGTTATTTCAAACACTATCACAGCTTTGTTCCCGAATGAAAAATTGTTTGGTTTTTTATAAAAAAATAAAAACACAATTGGAATAAGATACCCACATTGTTAGATATATATACAGTCGTAAGCTGGCAGGCAACGCCGACAATCCACATACTATCTTAAGCCGGCAAGATAAGCGTTCCTGGAAGGTATCGGGAGACACTTTAAACGACCGTTTACCGAGCTCTAAAACGATTGTCACTATGTTAATAAATAAGCTTCCTGAAAATGAAGTTTACTTACCACTCAGGTTTCAAAGTGGACGAAAGGTTCGAATTACGGATTAGAAGAACATAATATATCTTGTGCTAACGTGAAACGTAGTTTAACCCTTGTCGTCGAGCACAATGACGTCACGCAAACCCTCCCGACCAAACAATCGTTTTCTCGGCTCAGGGACACAGGGCAATAGTATAGCTATGCTAAAAGCAACGCCCCCACACAATCGATAGGAAAACAAGTGCCCAGCAGAAGAGATGAATAGACATTTTTACTCAGGTCGCACACACTAGCGCGGTGATAAATTCTTGGCGACCAAGTGCGCATTTACAAGCTTGTGAACACTGAGGAGTATTTTTATTTTTATTAAAATCAACTCGGCTACCCTGCTCATGCGCGATGAAGGCATGCAAGAAAAGTGTACTCTCTGACCTCAGCAGTAGGGAGACTCATGAGCATTACAGAGAGTCCATCACTGACTTTTGAAGTTTATTGTAGAAATGGGGTGTAAGTACTTTGAGCTCGAATGATGTCATTGTCTGGCGGTCTTAGCACTTTTTTTCCCTGGGGCAAGGAGAAACTTTTGTAGGTGTAAATGAGAACTGTCAGAAATCACGAAGCAAGATAGATTTGGTGCTTTCTTTCCCATTCGTGTGACAGAAAAGGTGATTTTTACCTGTAGTTCTAGTCTTGGTTTGATTGATTCCTTGCCCAATGTCACATTGAATATATGTGTAGACGAATTTTTAGCCTATGTGTATTTTACTGGCAGAAGAGTCATCATGTTTGCCAATCTCTGTGCATGAATCTTTGACATTGCTATTCGAGCATGGTCCCTGTTCAGTCACTAAATAAATGAATGACTATTCAAATTATTTACCATTTTAAAAATGATCAATCAATTTATATTGTATTGGGAAAACAAAGGCAAAGAATTGTATTTTTTTTTTTAAATACATATTATAAACAAGAGTATAACAACTAGATTAAATCGTTTTTAAATAATATTCATAAAGAGTAACTTGCAATAGTTTGAGTATATCTGTTTTAACTTAAGGACCAAACATGGTTTATTTTTATTGCAACAGACTCACGTGGAAAAGATTACGTTTTGTTGTAACTGAAGTCAGACGTGTCTACGTCACAGCGCACTCTTTATGATCTGCATTGTACAGAGATCTTAGAGGGGACAAAACCTTATGTCGGACTTGGTAATGTGAACCTTACTGACCTCCCCTGAAAGATAATATATATATATATATATATATATAAAACGAAGTCAAGAAAACGTTAGTGATATTTCCTTACCGCAAGTTTTGTCCAACTACTTCATCAAAGTAATTGTCAACTGTAGTAATAACTGTAGTAATACACTTGCGAAAATGGAACAAAACATGAACGGTAAGGGAATATGAGAGTAAATAGATTCTACTTGTTACACACATACAAATAAATCGGTTCAAACCAACAAACACACATATACACTTACACCCACTCTCTCTCAGTCTACTTCACTTTTCTACATGGTTTTGTTTTGATTGTAATTTGATAGTACAACACCTCAAGTCCAGACCACAGACTTCTTTTATTATATTATCGATTTCTTGTCGAGAGCTCACATAATAATGGTACTACTATCCTAGTACTACTACGAATTTTTAAAAAAGCAGTATAAACAGACAGCGCATAAATCTTGCCAGCATAGAGGTCGAAAGAAGGTCAGACGAGCCTCATTCTGAAAGATTTATGGGGCACGATACCACACTACCTCCGATCACGATTCTGTCAACAGCTTGGAGATTACCGTCAATCATTAGCGGAGATGATGGCGGCACCCTGAAACTATG
Source organism: Sinotaia quadrata (assembly GCA_028829895.1). Lineage (NCBI taxonomy): Eukaryota > Metazoa > Mollusca > Gastropoda > Architaenioglossa > Viviparidae > Sinotaia > Sinotaia quadrata. Next base: position 124,447,719 of record CM054179.1, on the reverse strand, counting down.
ACTGCTGATCGTTGAACGTAAGGGAGCTAAGCCTGGTAGCAATGAAACGAAAGTCCAGCTTCTGCTTGATAAAACCGTTATTGCTCCTAGTTAGACAAGATCAAATATAGCAATGACATAGATTGATAAGGGAAATGTCTGATTGAATTACACATTCGTGGATAGCTGACAAAGAAACTGTGCAAGATCGCCCCAACAGTATAAGATATGATCCAAGTATCAATGAAAAAGTGGAAAAGTACATAAACAAATAATAAAAAGAAGTTGCTAACTTAATCTTTGAAATGTGAAATCTTTCAAGCACTCTCTGAAAGTACAGTAAGAGAGCAATAAATTCCAGCATGAAGACCAGATTCCGCACGACAGCAGCAGTCGTGATTGGTTTTTCATTCAATGATAGAAACCTAAAAGCAAAGGAGAGAGAACAGATTGTAACTAAACCGTTATTTCAGATTAGAAATTCGAAGATTATACCATGTCAGAGCAGAAATGATATGAATAGTAAATTTAAAATATATCGTCCAAGATGGAAGCACGCCTGAATAAAATTTCAGGAAACAAAAACCTGCACTGCTGCTAAAGTAGTATTCATCGTGAGTGTTCGATTGCCGAGTTTTAAAACTTTCCGAAAATCAAACTCCTGCACTAGTCAGGGCTTTTTATCAGTCATTTACTGTATATGTACGATTTAAAGCTTTATGGTAAAAATTAACGTAATATCAATTCGTTGATCAGTACTGTCAAGATGTGCAGTGAAGACATTAACATGGAATTCGGCCTTGAGAAATGTGGAAGAATTATCGTCCAGTAAGGCAAGATAAAAACAATAGAAGGCCTACAATGTGACATCGGAAAAATCAAAGATGTTTCAGTGGGAAAGGGATATAAATATCTAGGGATATTGGCTTGTGTGAACTTCTCGTGTGGGCTTATGAGCTTCTCATGATGGCTTATAAGCTTCTCGTGTTGTCTGTGCGAACTTTTCTTTTTGGATGTGTGAACTTCTCAAGCTGATTAGGCCTATGTGAATCTCTTGAGATGGCAGTGTGAACTTCTCGTGTTGGCTGTGTGAACTTTTCGTGTTGTATTTGTGATCTTTTCTTGTTAGTCGTATGAACATCTCGAGCTGGTTGTGAGAACTTCTCATTTTGGCTGTGTGAACTGCTCAAGCTTTTAGTGTAAACTTCTCGTGTTGATTTGCGCGAAAGCGGCGGAAGCAGGAAGCGCCCCCTACACTCAATCAAATCAAATCAATCAAGGATTTGGAAGTGTACACATACAATACAGACAAAAGCTAATGAAACACGAAAGTAAGTAAGTTTCTCATTATATATGTTAGCAAACTGAAGTGGGCTTTGGTTTTTGTGTAAAAATCCCATCGTCAGAAACGGTACCTATATCGATTTGTCTGTCAGTAGTAGTGACGTCAAAGTCCGGGGATTCCCGGAAAGTTATAATTTTAACTTAACATGGCTTGTATACATCGTACTTCAGACAAAGTCACAGACCGGATACTGAATTAAAAACGAAACACATTTACAATAAATTATGATGTAGGATGTGCCATTACTCGTGCCAAGTTTTAAAAAAATTCAACATTTACTTCAATCAAGCTTTACCACATGCATTCCTAGGTTTCGAAACCCGGATAATCCCATGCACACCTTCGTTTGGAAACCCGGATAATCATATGCATACCTCCGTTTGGAAACCCGGATAATCATATGCATACCTCCGTTTGGAAACCCGGATAATCATATGCATACCTAGGTCTGGAAACCTGGATAATCACATGCATACACACCTAGGTTTGGAAACCCTGATAGTCGTTTACCTAGGTTTGGAAACCCGGATAGTCGTGTACCTAGATTTGGAAACCTGGATAGTCACATATGCCTTGTTTTTAAAAAGAAACTGATGCTTACTAAATGTTTCCTTTGATGTCCAAATAGATTATACTAAAATCAGTGGTGATCTGGCATGAATTCATGCGTATGAAAGTTCTTTCTTCTCTTTATTCACCATTACAAAACAGGCAAAAGATATTCCTTTTAAAATAATGAATACATTAAAGAAGAAACAAGTAACTCCAGTGTTGAAATATTTCTCTTTAATATCAACGCAATAAACAAAACACGTGTTTCGTTTGCAGTGTTTTAGGATGGCTGAAATGTAAACAATTTTCGGGGCATGTTTAGATGGGGGTGGAAGAAAAGGTGGTATAAATATATTGCTGTCTTCTTGTTTCTTACTTTTTGGGTGGTGGTGGTGGATGAGGGAAGATTAAATATTTGTGTGGGCTTTATTATTTTGGACCTGTCATGGCAGAGATTGGTGCAAACTTCTTTCTCGTTTGTTCAAGAAACAATCTTCAAGGGAGACAATCCGGTATCCAAGACTCGGAGCAGAACTTTCTGGGAAAGAACCTGTAGAAGAGCCACCCGGCTGCTCGCACCCCTGAGTAGTAGATATCAACATATGTACTGCAACTTTTCGACAGCGACCTGGAGCTGCAGATGTTTTGCATGTCGGCCTTGAAGGCATCGTCACATCTTAGTCGGCTGAGGCCATATTTAACCCCCTACCAGGGGCAAGACAATAAAAAAGCAAAAATAAATAAATAATAGCTAAAGAACTAGTAAAAGGCAAACTTGACTATCATTTGCAACATATTTATTTTTTCTTACTTATATTGTTTTTAATGAATTTATTAATCATATTAAAAACATAGTGATTATCATTATATAATCTGATAGATTAATCCCTTTTTCTTTTAAGGGGTAGGGTGGAGGTATTGTTGTGAAAAAAGAAAAGATCACGATGAGTTCCTATTCCCAGATTTAACAATGGACATTTAGAATGAAAGGTTAAGCATGAATTCCTAAATGTTCCTATTCCCAGATTTAACAGTGAACATTTAGAATGAAAGGTTAAGCATGAATTCCTAAATGTTCCTATTCCCAGATTTAACAGTGAACATTTAGAATGAAAGGTTAAGCATGAATTCCTAAATGTTCCTATTCCCAGATTTAACAATGGACATTTAGAATGAAAGGTTAAGCATGAATTCCTAAATGTTCCTTTTCCGTTGAATTGTAAGCAATACACAATTTCACACGTGTGTATTGACATGACCTAATTATGTGCCTTTTCAATAAAAGGACAATAAATGAACACTGCAAACATATATTTATTCTCATAAACGTGTTCTCACTTAGCAGAGTGAATTTTTATTACATTATTACATTTTTTAAAATAAAGAATACTATTTGCAAAGACTGTGCACATATACTGTTAAATATTAATTGTCTTCCATTTCTTCCTCTGACTCTCCTTTTTATTCTGCCAACTATCTACACCAATCTAGGCCTGATTCGGGGTGAGCTTATATCTGCTAGTTAATCTGTCTGGTGTCCGACCAAATATGTTGCTTTGCTTCTATACTTTGCCTAACCTGCGAGTGCAAGTGAAGTGAGTGTGGTACACAACACTATCATCTATAGTTGCATTTATCCTTCAATACATCCCCACTAAACTCTGTGAGTTAGTGCTTTATCGCACACGCTCACTTTAATCGTTAAGTGATCTTTAATGAGATGATGCATACTATCATCGTTAAGTGATGTTTAATGTGAGAATGCTTTGTCTACATATTTTCAATTTAATTGTTAAGTAATCTTTAATGAGATTATGCTTTAATTGCATACTTTAATTTTAATCGTTAAGTAATTTTAATAAGAGAATGCTTTAACTGCTTACTTTCACTTAATTAGTGCGCGCTTTTTATTGTCCTTTAAAAAAAAATTATTAAACCTAAAAATAAGCTTTTAATGATTGGTTGTTGTAGGAGCTTTATTTTTATTCAGCTAAAGTGAGAGTGCGTTAATTTCTTACTTTGTATTTGTAAGTCACTTTTAATTAGCTTTCAAAGCAGTCTTTGAGTGCAATCAAATGAGTGATGTATTAGATTCTTACGCAAACATAGCAGACATCGTGGCGATCACAGGCAGGTGTGAATTCGGTTTTATAAGGGAAGCCATTAACTACGCTGCATCCGTTGGAACGCGAGCTGCACTCACCAGCGACACTCGTCACAGCCGTGACGGCGAGTGCAGCTATGCAAAGCAAAAGACACATCCAGCAGACTGGTCGGCGATGGCGCTATAACAAATGTTTTAAAAATTCAGATTACTACTGTCAATAAAACTCACCTTCAATTTTTTTTTTTTTTAACGCATGTGAAAGCTGAACGAAGCTGTAATTGAAGACAAGCCAGCTGAGGCGGCTTAACGACAGACTTCTGTAATACACACTAACATTGACGTCATTAAGTTTTGTCTATGGGCCAGTCTATATGAGCAGCCTTGACCTCCATTTGACCTCCAAATTATTATTCTATGCCACTTACTACTGTCAGTTTCTTGTGAAGAATTTTAATCAAAGACACAGTTTGTAAAACAAACTATATGTATATTAATATGTGTGAGAGTTGTGTTAGTGTCCTTAAACAGCTTTAATCCGGACACCATTTGTAAAGAAAGCTAATAATAAATGTTTGAGAAAGTGACGGCAGTGTGTATAACCGGACACGATTTGTAAAATAAATGAATATTACTTGTCATACAATGTCTCAGCGTTAATAAATATTGTTCAAATTAGGACAATGTAACACAAAAGGAGGTGCGAGTTATCTCCAGTGAATAAAAGTAAACTAATCCGGACACTTTGAAACAAACTAATAATAAATGTACTGGTGTTTATGTGTGTGTATACATTTAATTAAGCCTGCATTGTGTCTAGTTTTAATGTCAATCATTTTATTAAAATATTACACACTTGTTAATGTATATGTTTTACCTGCAAGTAATGACATCAAATGAGAAAAGGTTGAAAATGTCACGGCCTACAGAAAACATTGGAGAAAACGTGCTGCCCCCCCCCCCCCAAATGTGCCCAGATGTACAAGCGGACCTAAGTCTTGGTAAGTATATTTGTTTGTGCGTGCGTATTTGCTGAAGTTCATCTGTGAGTGTGCGTGTGTATTTGCTGAAGTTCATCTGTGAGTGTGCGTGTGTATTTGCTGAAGTTCATCTGTGAGTGTGCGTGTATGTTTGTTGAAGTTCATCTGTGAGTGTGCGTGTGTATTTGCTGAAGTTCATCTGTGAGTGTGCGTGTGTATTTGCTGAAGTTCATCTGTGAGTGTGCGTGTGTATTTGCTGAAGTTCATCTGTGAGTGTGCGTGTGTATTTGCTGAAGTTCATCTGTGAGTGTGCGTGTGTATTTGCTGAAGTTCATCTGTGAGTGTGCGTGTGTATTTGCTGAAGTTCATCTGTGAGTGTGCGTGTGTATTTGCTGAAGTTCATCTGTGAGTGTGCGTGTGTATTTGCTGAAGTTCATCTGTGAGTGTGCGTGTGTATGGATGTCTGCAGCAGTCATAAAATTGCTGATGAAAATAATAATTGAACAATTAGGCTGTTACAGTCTACTTTTTTATTGTAAAACGATTGTCTTTTAATATACAGCTTCTTTAATTAAACTACGAGTTTTCAGGGTACACCCTTCCTAATAATTAAAAAAAAATGTGTAGAAAATTTTAGATATGAACTTAAATGTAATCAGTCTTTTAGAAAGTCAATGGAGCGCAAGAGTATGAAAACAGGCTTCTCTGTGATAACACACTGCTGCCTGAGCAAAGTAAGAAAAGTAACCACAGTACTTGTCAGTCAATAGGGGCATCAGTGAAACATTATTTGAACTTCTGTTGTATGGAACAATATATTTAATCAGCGACCATCACATAAAACGTTATCTATCGGCTACGCCTATTTCAAGAAATATTTTTTTAGGCCAGAATTATTACTCAAGACTTTTATCCATAAATTACAACTTTTTATATCTTCCATACATGAAGTTTTAACTTACCTCATTTCTAGTACAGGCAACACCTTTCGTGCAATATTATTATTTGATATATTATCTTTCATGATGTTATTAAATGTAGCATTATCTTTCATCTAGGACTATGACAGTTAAAATGATATTTTAAGTTATAGTCGAGCCTGAAATTTAATAATATTTTATTCCAAAATATTCTGAAAAATTGTTTCATCGTTATTCATGGTTGAAAATAATGTTTCCTGTCATTTTTTAAAATGTATATTAACTACGACTGTCGCATCTAATGTAATATTTTAGTTATACCTTCGCAACAAACATTACATTTCATTACGACTGTCAGGTGAAACAATCTTTTAACTTCAACTATCGCATCAAACATAATTCTATAGCTTCGCCTGTAAAATCTTACGGCTCCAAACGACTAACAGAGCAGCAGAGTTTTATGTCCCTTTGGAAATCTCAAAACGCTTGCTAGTAATTTTGTGCACTTGAAAAGAATACGACAAGTAATAACGGTTTTGAAATACATTAACTAGACTTTGTATTCCACGCGCATACAGTTAATAATAGCGCCATGTTGCTAATTAACAGGAGCCCCCCCCACACACACACACACTTCCCTCCCATTTCCTTTACATGCATCACCTCTGACCCCTCATCAGTCGGAAAATGAGCAACTAGGTTAACATAATACATGTAGCTACAATGTGGTACGGCTTCACCTGTAACCAAATTTATGAAGGGCAGGCAGCAAATACTCTCTTCATAAATACCATTAGCTAATCGTGATTGCAGAACAATGCACAGTTCTAAATTAATTTGAAGCAGGGATGAGAAGTTGACGCAATACATATGCTCTGGACGAGAGAGAGAGGACTTATTTTTAGACTTATGAATTCCCGCAAAATATTTGCTAAAACATAATGCGTTAGATACACTGAGGAAGATTGTAAGAGTGATCTGCAGTAAAAGAATAAATTTGCTTTCGGCAGTCGAACTTTGAGTAAAATGATGAATAATTATACTGAAATGATAATAAGTTAATAAATTGTTAAAAGAAGACATATTAATGATTAGAGCAGGATATTCGTTTTAAAAAAATGAAATAAAGTTTACTTTCTTTACTGGGAACTTACTGGAATTGACTTTTAAAATGAAAAATTTAAGATGTCGATTTTTTTTAAAGGTATAATTCTTTGTCGTTTCAAGTATGGTGCTGAAAGCGCAAATTCACATGTTGATTTATTTCAGGGATTCAAATATTTATCATTAAACAGAGATAGGAAGGTAAGTGGGTGGTCTTGTAACTCTTCTTGCCTGCATTCAGTAATACTTTCAGTTTCGTTACTAGGTAGGGTATCCGCACGTAAACCTGGTGGACTGAGAACAGTAAAGAAGTTCGATTAAACTCAATAGGTTCGCTCAATACATTGGAAACCCAGTAGGTTCGCTCAGTACATTAGAAACCCAATAGGTTCGCTCAGTACATTAGAAACCCAATAGGTTCGCTCAGTACATTAGAAACCCAATAGGTTCGCTCAGTACATTGGAAACCCAGTAGGTTCGCTCAGTACATTGGAAACTCAGTAGGTTCGCTCAGTACATTGGAAACTCGAGAGGAGAGCGAGTAAAAGGCTTGGCCAGAAAGCACGAACATTCGTTGTAAATTCAGTCAAACCTCTGGTTAATTGCATTTAATTGCATTCTTCAGTTCCCCATCCCCATCATCTTTAAAATTTAAATTTTATTTATAAATTTCAAAGCAGGCACTATGCCACAAAATGCCACCAACTATCCTTCTCTCTACCAAATCATGAAGTGCATTTCTTTCTTCCAGAACGCAAGTCCCTACATAGGATCTTGCCCCCATCTGCGAAAACAGCAGTTATTGGAAGCAGACATGAAACCCAAATAAAAAAACACAAATTATCAGCAACGAAAATGAATTTAAAAATAACAATAATAATTAAAGTATATACCTATAGTCAGAACCAGCAGTGGTAACTCGTGCAGCTGAACTGAGGGAGTGGGAAAATATTACGGCCCTTTAATATTAATCATGGGAGTCCGCTGCATCAAGCTGTTACCCATACAAATGGTTTTAAAGCTTACGTAAAGATATAGAACTGTATTAAAGTAAACATCGTTATGCGAAAATAAGACTTTAAAGATAAAAAGAATAACATAACTACTGATAATGTATGCCTGCGTGCCTGCGAATGAGTTATTGAGTGTATGCGTGCGTGTGAGATAATGAATGTTGGTTTTAAAAAAACAAACTGAAGCTCATCTTTGCATCCCGGCAAACAAAACTCTATGCGGCAATGTCTGTTTTCCCTCAAACTCTGTACGAAAATTAGTTATTGTCTTTCTATTTGATGCGACAATCAGCTGTTAACTCACAATCATCACGAACAACTGAGAATTGGGAATGATGGAAGGAAGGACTTCTCATTTACGGTAAACTGAAAGCTATGTACATATTACTTTTTAAACAACTTTCTTAACATTATTAATCGAATATTTTTAAAATTTGTCTTTAATTGAATATTTTCTTTCCACTCAGGAGTGAGTGAAGGTAGGAGATTTTAAAAACGGCGATTTTATTTTTTTCTCTCCACAGAGTACATTAATTTTATGATGTTAACATTTCAGTCGATTAAACGTGTGTTTGGGGTTACATGATGACGTAGAATGGTGGCAAGATAAAATTCCAGGTTTTGATTTTAAGATTGTCCACAAGCATTTGTTAAGCTGGTAATATTATTAATATGTCAATCGCTGGTTACTATGTTGGTAATATTATTGATATGTCAATCGCTGGTTACTAGGTTGGTAATATTATTAATATGTCAATCGCTGGTTACTATGTTGGTAATATTATTAATATGTCAATCGCTGGTTACTACGTTGGTAATATTATTAATATGTCAATCGCTGGTTACTATGTTGGTAATATTATTAATATGTCAATCACTGGTTACTATGTTGGCAAGATTATTAATATGTCAATCACTGGTTACTATGTTGGTAAATGTTTACTGTGTATTGAGATAAAAGGGTTTACTCCTATATGTTGTGTAGTTTATTAATTATGTTTGCATTATGTTAATGCATAGGTGTTTTAATGTTTGGTACGTTTTGGGGTGGTTGTTATTTTTGTATGTTTGATAGCTTTTTTGTTTTGTGTACTGGTTTGTGGTTTGTTTATCTTATTTTATTTTATTTTTTATTGTATTTATTGCCATACGTTTAACCTGTGTGGATGGCAATTTTGAGAGTTTTACCCTTATAACCCAGCTTTTACTGTGTATATTTCAACAGTGTCTCCAAACTCTCTCTCTCTCTCTCTCTCTCTCTCTCTCTCTCTCTCTATATATATATATATATATATATATATATATATATATATATAGATATATAGATATAGATATATTGTGGATTGCAATCTTGAACCTTACTGCTATATGTGTGATATATATGAGGGTATATAGATCTTAATGTTAATGATAAATGGTTTAAGAGTCAATCTGATTAAAAGATAATTCAAAATTTAAAATTGGATTGTCTACTACAGTTTTCTTTTTTTTTTTTTTGAATATAGTTTTAATTGAGCCTTTAATACTAAACATCACTAGCTAAAATACTGGCATGTATATTTACTGACATGCTTATCTAACCGCTAGCAGAAATACTAAGCATATATATCCACCACACAAACTATTGATCAGATGTGCTTAGGAGAAGAAATATTTACATTTGTGCTGACTAATTTGAATACTTAACACTGGCAATCACGAGTTGAAATTATATACATATATACTCACTAGGTTAAATAGTTAACATGTCATTGTATACTTACAACCTGAAAATTGAAAATGATGACAATCTCGAGGTAATACTGAACATCTGTACTCACTAAAATGAGTGAAATTATTTCAAATTCTGAACATTTGTAGTCACTAAAAACATACTGATATTAGTTCATATACTGAACATCTGTACTCACTAAAAACATACGGAAACTATTTCAAATTCTGAACATTTGTACTCACTAAAAACATACTGAAACTAGTTCAAATACTGAACATCTGTACTCACTTAATACATACTTAAACTAGTTCAAATACCGAACATCTGTACTCACTAAAAACCATTGAAACTAGTTCAAATACTAGGCTTCTGTTCTCACTAATAACATGCTGAAACTAGTTCAAATACTGAACATCTGTTCTCACTAATAGAAACTAGTTCAGATACATCAGTTTTCATTAAAACACACTGAAACTAGATAATAATGAAAATCTGTACTGACTATAAAAAAAATACTGAAACTGGTTCAAATAGTGAACATAATAACTCAATAAAAACATATGAGATGCTTTATTAAAACCGAGATTGACGCAATCGTATTATTAATCTCCATATGACAGACTTTATTACCAGATTATTAATCTGCGTATGACCGAATTTGTTGTCTTATTATTTAACTGAATGACCGAATTTGTTGTCTTATTATTTAACTCAATGACCGAATTGGAAGTTCTCAATTGATGAACTTTAAGAGTTAGTGCGACGAATTGATTTTTTATGTTGTGATGGTCGTCACGCTCATGGTACCTAAACAATGTAGACTTACTTCAGCCTGGTAATTAATGGATTGTCAAGTAGAATTGTTACAGGCACTTACAGGTTCCAGACAATGGATTATATTTTATTCAAAAGTCGCCTATTGTCATTTTGTTTTTATTGAGAGAAATACACTTTCTCCCGGGTAGAATGGCAGAAAATTCAATTTTATCTCCTTGCCGAAATTGCATCACACAAAAGGAAGACAGAAAAACTCAGAAGAAAGCCCAAGTAGGATACAAGAAAGACAGGAAAACTCAGAACAAGCCCAAGTAGGATACAATAAAGACAGGAAAACTCAGAAAACCCAAGTAGGATACAATAAAGACAGGAAAGCTCAGAACAAGCCGGTAGGATACAAGAACGACAGGAAAACTCAGAAAACCCATGTAGGATACAAGAAAGACAGGAAAACTCAGAAAACCCAAGTAGGATATAAGAAAGACAGGAAAACTCAGAAAACCCAAGTAGGATACAACAAAGACAGGAAAACTCAGAAAACCCATGTAGGATACAACAAAGACAGGAAAACTCAGAAAACCCATGTAGGATACAACAAAGACAGGAAAGCTCAGAAGAAAACCCAAGTAGGATACAGCAAAGACAGGATTGAAGCACTGATGAGAAAATATGGGCCACAGCTTGTAAATATTTCTATGAGGGTTAGGACTTAAACCCTGCAACCCATTTCTCTCCCTCTCTCTCCCTCTCTCGTTCTCAGACTTACATTAAATTATACCCATTAAAATATTAATTATTTAGTTTTAACACATCAAGCAAAAACTAATCCCAGACAAAAAAATCATGCATGAATTTCTCTACCTATGAATTTCAGACATCTGCTCCAAACCACACCTTTTTTGCCCAATTGACCATCTCCAATACCAATCATAAAAAATTGGACCCCAAAAGATGGCAAGTGGTGAGAAATAGTTTTTCCCCCAGTTTACATTCACAGTCGTACTTAAAACCTTGATTAACACAAAAGCAGAGCGTTAGAAATCGCGCAATTGATGGCCTCGAGTCATACTCTCTTTGGATGTGGTATAAATTTAGCAATGTACTTTTTTATTTAGAACTAGGCTAATAATAGCCCTTGAAGTTCTGCAGAAGGCCTCAGAGTCAGTCTACTACAGAACTGAGGGCAAAATGAGTTTATACAAGCATAACAAGTCACCTTTAGAAATCAGGAGTCAGCTGCCAGGTGGGCGGAGTGGCCATCAAGAAGTCCACAGGCAAAACACGCTTGTCATGTATATCGAGGTGCCTTAGAATTTCTAACACTCGCGAGCTAAGCTAGTTTGGTTTAAAATGTGCGACCATATGACTTAAGTGTCCAAAGACAGTTTGCCTAAAGCAACTAGTATCTATACAAACTTCTCTCACTTGTAGAAAAAGGGAGATGAAAAGTTTATATCAGACGAAAATGAAGCTACTTTAATAAAAAAAAAATAATTACTTTATATAGGGACAGACAAACAGACAGACAGACAGATAGATAGATAGATAGATAGACATAGATAGATAGACAGACATAGATAGATAGATAGATAGATAGATAGATAGATAGATAGATAGATAGATAGATAGATAGATAGATAGATAGATAGATAGATAGATAGATAGATAGATAGATAGATAGATAGATAGATAGATAGATAGATAGAAAGAAAAATGAAATTAAAACACAATGTGATTATAAAACTACATATGGTTTGACAAACGATCATAAACCAAACAGTGCCCACGGATGAAATCTGAAAAAAAATAAGTAACAGTATGTGTGAGATTACTTATAATGTATGCCTCAGTGAAAGTCATGAGACTGGTGGTTTTTAATATTAATGATTTAATTAGATAGTGAGAACGAGTTAGGATACCAACCATTTGCAACAGATGTTCTTCATCATCATAGTAGTAGATAAAAATGATAGAAACTTTCATGTGGCTATTGTTTACTATAACAATGATGAGAGTAATGTCTATAGCATAAAGGATTTTGACTCGGACAGTGAGGAAGAGTTAGGATAAAACGATTTGTAGCATATGTTATTCTTCATTGCACAGCTTGCTACTAGTCTATGCACATATCAATATACAATAGTGCTTGTCACTAATTTATGCACATATCAATATACAATAGTGCTTGTCACTAATTTATGCACATATCAATATACAATAGCGCTTGCCACTAATTTATGCACATATCAATATACAATAGCGCTTGCCACTAATTTATGCACATATCAATATACAATAGCGCTTGCCACTAATTTATGCACATATCAATATACAATAGCGCTTGCCACTAATTTATGCATACAATCAATATCCATCCCTCCGATGCACTTGCTGAGAGTAGATGCATACCCCAGACAAATGTAAAGTGAATGGGCATCCAAAACTGCAACAAAAAAAAACCCTGAAAGAATGAAGAAATTAAAGAAGAAATTAGATTAGACCAGGTAACATTTAACATTGGGATTATAAAGATTTTAGATAACTCGAGCTAAACAAACTCTAATTTAATGGACAAATAGAACCTGTGATGGTAGTGTAAACTTAAATCCTGCCAACAAAGAAGCAGGGTGAATGGTAAATGCATCAACTAACCCATTTATAAAGAATTTCAGTTGTCTCAAATGTACAATAGAGTATCAGATTCATTGACCAAATGAATTAAAACAGGATTAGCTTGATTCTGAGAGGAAAACAGTGATCAAGGGACAAACTCATGAAATGTGCAAGGAGACCTTCACTAGGGGTTCCAATCAGTATCCAAAACCAAGTGTGTTCAACTAGTCTTAGTGGACAGCAGTAAAATGTCATAAGTTTTGTTTCACTTAACACCTTTTAAACTAGTCTTAAATATTTCAATGTGCCTTATTTTTATCCTCCGTTTGCTAATTAGCCTTGCTCATTGCTTGTGCCAAATTGGCTGACAGCCGAAATCTGCTATCATCGCAAATAACTGATTGGCACACAACGGATTTTTGTAAGGCACTTTTAGGGAAATTAGACCTAGAGATACATTATTATTTTTTTTCTTTTGTAATTGAGAGACATTGGCATTAAAACGTTAATTCTGATGAATAATTTCAAATACTTAAATACATATATATATGTAAATTAATCTGTATATATCACTATAAATAGAACCATTCGGACAAGAGTTAACTGTCGCGCGATGTTCTGAGACCTTGACTTCTGCTGTTGGGGTCGACTCGCCCTACAAAGAAAAGGCAAATACCCGAGGAAATAAAGCCTGCCCAGAGAATTGGTGATTGTTACCCTTATCTTACTCTAAAATAAACTGATAATATAGAGGCTGTGGGGGCCAAGGTAGGCCTAATTGTGAACAATTTCTATAAACTCAAATAACGAAACAAATAACTGAAGTCTAACGGAGAAACTATCGAAATCAAAAGCAGACTAATAGCGTTGGGAATAGCGTATGATATAGAAAGTAAAAGTATAAATTAATAGCTGGTGACCTCTTAACTCTGCCCAAGAAGACTAATAGCGTATGACATGGAAGTCAAAAGTTTTTTTTAAAAATAGTAGCTAGTGATTTAAGTCTGTCTAAGACAGACTCACGATTCAGCCTTACTTGGAAGGATGGAGGGGGTGAAGTGGGGGTGGGTGGGGAACTGATTAACGAAACGTTGTGCCTTGAGGTGGAGAACGCCCTCAAACTGTAGATTGATTCCAGTCATGGAACTGACTGGAATAATTGAGCAATGAAACGACAATAGTACGGAAACTGATCGGCGCGAGAAGGTCCAAAATACGTAGGCCGCTTCCTTCTGATAAAGCCTACTGCATACTTTGATACGATTTACGTACATCCGGGTTATCTTGCTAACTGTGGACAAAGGACAAAGACTGCAAATGCACATTTATCCAGAGATGTATACGTAAAGAAAATCACCCACTGACTTTTTGAACCATCTGTTTATTTCTCAGGAACCGTTGACTTTTGTGAGTGCAATGGGTCGTTCCTCGGGTGTAGTCTGGAAAACAGTCTACAACGGGATCACACAGTTTTCGCCAGGGTTCAATGCGAAGATGAAAGCGTTTGCAGTCTGCATCGTTCTCGCTGGACTTGTGCTGGCGACAGAGTGTAAGAAGGAAGGTCATCTCGTAAAAAGACAGGGTGGGTAACTATTTTTTTCTCTCTAACATTTTTTTCTTCTCTTCATTATGTCTATTCATCTCCTCACCACTACACATATCAAAATCCAGCTTCTGTTTGCACTTTTCATTTAATCCATATCTGAAGTATCGTTTAACCACATCGTCCTCCACTCCAACCCTTCCCACACCCCAACCCCATTTCACCTGCTCAACCGCGGATGTCTGCTAAAATTCTACAAATAAACTATTAGCTTTTTTCTTCTGAAAATTAAAGATTCCTTGATACCAGGACTTTTAAAGTTATTCTAATGTGTAACAGTCTCTTATTATCTGTTTGGCTTCATTGAATCACCCAAGTGAGAAGGGTCGATAAGATGTGAAGTGAATTAACCAATGAGAGGGATGGATAAGATGTAAAGTGAACTAACCAATGAAAGTGGAAGTTAAGGTTTAACTTAACACTAACGTTTTCATCATGTATATTCCAAGAGAAAAAGACACGTTTTATTCTCTTTTAAAATCGACTTTAGGAAGTGAGAGAAAATGTATTATTATTAAAATTATTTATAAGTCTGATCCAATTTCTCAGGGTTCTGCTCGGACTTGGAGTTCCTGTGCCAGTCCGGCATTTGTATTCAGGAAGAGTGGTTGTGTGACGGCGACAACGACTGCGGCACCGGCGACGACGAAGTTGGCTGTCGTAAGTGTTAACAAACCAAGGGGAATAATTTCATTCTCTCTTTGCCTTGACCTTTTCAGAGCTGAGTAATCGACTATATCAATACACCCGCATGTACCTGTTTGGTTGGGATTTTTTTTAAGTGAACTCACTTCTCAGACCTTGATAATAGCGCCATACAGCGACGTCGAGTAGGCACATGCGATAATCGCACGAATGCGTTAAAAGGCGTTGGTGTTTTAAGAAATAATTTTAAAACTATTTCCATAAGGCGTGGGATGTTCTATTTCTATGAATGCTTTCGTGTAGATAAGCTAATCCACATAAGAGCCATTTTATTTCTATTATACTTTCCGGAACCCGAAATTTAATTTTCTTCAGCTTTTGTAGACCTTCTGGCAGAGTTAATTTTAAGATTGGACTTAAGATTTCCATGCGTTAAGAACATAATACTGGCCTAAAGTCTAACTCTAACCGTTAATACAACACCTGCTCAAAGTTCAATTCTAACCTTTAGTATAACATCGAAAGCCTAACTCTAACCTTTAATATAACACTTGCCCAAAGCTCAATTCTAACCTTTAGTATAACATCGAAAGCCTAACTCTAACCTTTAATATAACACTGGCCCAAAGCTCAACTCTAACCTTTAGTATAACATCGAAAGCCTAACTCTAACCTTTAGTATAAAACCGACCCATAGCCTAATTCTAAGCTTCACGGTAAACTCCGGTCTTAACCCTAATCCACTAAAATACATGCACTACATCATTATTATGAACAGTGTCACCATTACTTTGCTTGTGTAAGTATCATAAATCGAACCACTTCCTGTTTTACGAAAATAGTAGGAAATAAAATGTCTGACTTCCTTTAATTTTTTCAGCCACCGATTGCTCTGGTCCCCACCAGTTCCATTGCGGCAATGGCAGATGTATCACCATCGAGTACCGGTGTGATGGGGACAATGATTGTCTCGACCACACAGACGAGGCCGACTGCGGTAAGTAAATCTAGAGCATCCAGCAATTCAGTCAGCCATCGATCACTTCCAACATTCAGTCATCCATCCATTACTAAGCTATAATCACTCAGTAATGTTTCAATTACATTTCGATGGGGATTATTTATCGAAGTTATTTTATTGCTGTTGATATAGTGCATGTTTTCTTTTACAATTGTTAAGGATTTTTAATTACATTTGTATATTTTATGCATGCATTATCTTTTCTTTTTAAATTATGAAAATATTTAGCGCTCTTTATTTCTGTATTACTGTGATACTATTGTCTATGGTATTATGTGTGGGTTTATATGCATAAATTCTTCAGCTACTTGACAATGAATATTTCTATTACGATAGTTTAGTTTATATAAAATTAAAATGTGTGTCTATGTGCACGATTGTGCTCGTGTACGAAATAACTAATCTTTCTTTCCAAAAATATTTCTGCAAAATTTGTAAACAAGGTTTACATTATTCAATAAAATTGTATGCTTTGGGACTGCATACGCGCTAGTGAATATGTTTCTTTAAAACGGTTTCTTAAGATGTTTCAGTATTTCACCTTACAAATATTTACTTTATGAAAGATGTTAGAATGTGGGAGTGTTTACTTGTGCGTTTGCGTATCCGTGCATGCTTGTTTATATATTTGTATAGTGTTTACGTGTGTTTGTGTTTGCGTGCATGCGTGTATATATAAGTATGTGTGTGTGTGTGTGTGTTTGTGTGTGTGTGTGTTTGTGTGTGTGAAAATTAAGTATTATTGGCATTAGTGAAAAAGTTTGCTGTTCTGTTTTCCAGATAAGTGGCCGTGTCCACCAGGCGAAGTGAAATGCTCCAATGATATATGCATCGAGTCAGCCTGGCTCTGTGATGGGGATAACGACTGTCGTAACGGCTGGGATGAATTACCAGAAAACTGTCCTGCAGGTAGTCAATGGGATTTTCCCGCACTGCAATAGCTATTGTTGTCAGTCACAAAATAATTGTCTGCGACAGTTGGGATAACGAGCACATATGCACACTGTCCTCTTCAGGTGTCTTGGAGTGCTGCAGAGAATCACCATCCGCACACTCATTACAAAAAAAAATATATCACACTGTCATTAGCATAATTATCAATCTCACGGTGCCTTGGAATACTTAGGAGAATGATTATCGTCAACACACTCATTACAAAAGTACAAATCGTGCATGTCGCTACCAGTTTATCAACCGAAAGTGTCAAGGGGTTCTGTAGAAAATATGTATATTCTCAACAATTTTCTTATTAAAGTATGTATTGCCTTCAAAGCCATCATCTCCGAGATAAGGCCTCCAAACGTTTGGCGGAAAACGTTGACACCATCATGTCAATAAGAAACCCTCAAAGCACTCTTCGACAAACGTTCTGTGACATCCACACCACTTAGTTAATGAAAATTATTATCATTATTAATTAATCTTTCATAACTAATTACAAGTGGTGAGAATCTTAATTTAGGTTATAGTGATCCTCCAGCATACACCACTCGTCTCTCGCTTGGTGGATAAGCGTAAACGTTTTCTCTCTTCCACAACATTTACGATAAACAATCACGGTCACACAATGTTTCCGTAGGTGGAAAACTTCTTACTAAAGGAGAAGACAAATCCGTCTTTAATCTATATTTAGTGAGCCCCCATTCTCCCACTTTCTTCTCCAACATAAGATTATAAATATGCATAAGAAGGTCAATAAATTTAACAATAAATTTATTAAATCAACAATAGTCAAATACAATTAAATAGATTATTTGACATCAATATTTCAACGAAACCACATTTGCATAATTCTTATGTTTCACAGTCTTATACTAAAATACAATTCAATAATATGTCAATACAAATCACAGGATAGTCTTGTCAAAGGGCAGAGCTTGGATATATTAGAGATAAGTGATAATAGTTTTACATAGCCTTGTTTAACTGCTATCTCAACAGTCCTTCTATGCCCTTTTGCAACAAAGACAAAAGTTATTGTCAGCAGTTATTACGTCAGCTCCACCTGTGTCGCTGGAAAGTTGAAAAATACTGTTCCACTACCTAGAGTTAACCTGGGCACCTTTTTCACCATGCCAGCTCCTTCAAACTCAACAATAAATGTAGTCATGTCCAACAACCTCTCTACACTAGAAATTATTCAGATAGTCAGCAAATCTGGTGCCACACACTAGTATAGTGTAGTGTGTTCTTACACTTACGTGCCATTCCTGCCTTTATCAGGGTCGGCCATAGCGGTTTACAAACAATATTCCAGGAGGTTTGTATTGCATGTGAAAGGCACGCTTTGTCTCTGAAAAACATAATCAGGGAACAAACGCTAAGTTTTCCAGTTTATTGCTTTCTATTCTATCTTACATTTCAGTTTCAACTTACAGTTTCCTGCAACAGTATTTATTAGCCTGATATACACACAGAGCATAATAAATACAGCATATCAAAACAATGGTGAGTGTTAGTGTACTACACTCGGGCATCTTAGTTCCAACATTTATAGAAATAATAAATAGTATACTCACATAATATATCTTATTAAAACACAAGTCTAGCATATCAATTGCAAAAGTGCATGAAATATCTCTAAGTTCATTCTCTCTCATTCAGTCAGTAAACTCACCACCAAGCTAATGGCCACCTTTTATGACCAGGTTTCTTCTTTGCCACTTTTAATTCAAAGTGATTAGACAATAGATTTCTCTACAGCAAGTAAACTTTTTAATCTCAGCCTATTGAGATGGTCTCGTTCTCGTAAATCATAAGCATTGGATAATACAATCTACTCACTGGTTTCCATTATATCAGCAATTTCTAGAATATTCTCAACTTGAGTTGTTTACTTCCAATAGGGGACGCTTTCAAAAATACCGTCATGAAGAGTGCCCAAGGTCGGGTTACTCTGACAATTTAACAATTTATATAACAACTAAATTTAAATTAAATATAACGATAGTCAAATTTACTCCGCCACACGTTCTTACAATCATTATCAGTCACAAGGTTTCTAGGAGTGTGCTGAAGACTTTAAAAATTAACTCAGTGTGGTTCGTTTATTTTGTTTAATGATGAAAATTAACAGAGAAAATGAAAAGAACATTTTATAATTTCTGTTTACTTCCTATTTCTGGCCACCTTAATTCCAAATACATTGATGGAGATCTCTTAAGAAGAGAACAAAATTCTAAACAAAGTGAACTTTGTTTTATGTCTTTGCTTTATGTTCTCATCGACAGCAATCCGGTCATCAAAAGGGAAACAGTATTATCGACTTGCATGTATCATTAAGGGACTCTTTCATGTTCTCTGTAGCACGGCATGATACGACGTCCTATCTAAGACATTTCACTGTATTGACCAGCAGTGTCGCGCTTCAGTATATTGGTTTAAAAAGATAATTTAGAACTGAGGTTATATTATTTATATATCAGTTATTTGCCTGTTTGAATTAATTTAACCATGGTTTCTTTAACTATGAAATTCAGAGAGAGAAAGAAAAAAAAATGTGTGTAGGTATATTTTAACATCACTGCTACGGTTTTTCTATAATGATTCATCTTTAGCACGAACCGTAATATGTTTTACTTTAAAACTATTTCATCCTTACACTTTGTCCACAGGGAGGCGCTGAAAGCTAACCTAACTCAACTTACTCGGGGACAAGAATCGAACGGAGCAAAACCATTAAAAAAAATAATTAATTAAAATATCTTTGATTTGATTTTGAAAAAACCTTACCAAAATCATGTAACTGTTTCCACGTTGATTGTCTGAATATTCACGCTTACCCTTGTGATGCCTGTGTATTGTGTTTTGTGTGTGTGTGTGTGTGTGTGTGTGTGTGTGTGTGTGTGTGTGTGTGTGTGTGTGTGTGTGACTTTGCATAGTATGCTTCATGAATGTATTTATTAGATAATGCATTTACTTGTATTTGTGAACTGCTGTTGTTAATGATAACGAATGCAACGACGATAATGATGGCGATAATGATAGTATGATAATGACGATGAGTGTGAATGATTTCAGTCAGTACAAGAGGTCTTTAATCTGTGGTGACTTAAAAGTAATTTAGGATACAGCCACTTATTTGCTATTTTAATCCAACATGTACAGGTGTGTTCAGACGACACAGTACAGAAGTAAGGAAAATACGTCACAAATATTAGTTGTTTTAATGCAATTTAAAGGCACACTTTGGAATAATGATAAAGGTCTCGGGCATCAGACATGCCAGAAGATCATTGTCAAATTATTTCTACGATAAGATATCAAGTGCACTTGAATGCCCAATCTCTGGAGAGCCCTAGTTTTATGCTCAATGTTAAGTCTGCTAGGGATATGAAAATAAGGACTTCAGCAAGGTCTAAGTTATATCCCCTTCATTTATTTTCTTTATAATAATTAGGGTTTCTTTTGCACTAACCATTGAAGTAAACCTACTCATTGCATATCCGTTTTAGGCAAATAACCTCGCTGGCAATTTTTGGTGTTTACTTATGTAGATTTTTGTCAATAATAGCCAACGTGCAACAACAAAAACAACAACCACTTAATCTCAATAAAATGATAAAACATCATTTCATATAATTTACAAATGCTTTAATTGGATCTTAACTATCCTAATGAACACATATTTTATGTGGGTTTTTCTACTTACTATTCAACTCATTTATCATTAGAACATAAAATGAGTTTACTGTATCACACTTCCAATTTGCATAATCATCGATTTGCGTACTTTTCACCTTAAATGCTGTACAGAAAATGACAGTGTGCTAAATCTATAAATAGGTAGAGAGAGTTCAAGCTTTTGAAGATCGTAAATATCGTCAAAAATGTCATAGATTAAACTCTTTTTTGTCTTTCGTTGACTTCTTGCCCAACGGGAATTACATTAAATTTTTCGTCTTCACTTGACGTTCTTAGTTCTGGTCTGTTCCAATGGGGTCTTCCTCCTTTCATTTTACTTCGAGGAGGGTAGGTGGCTGGGTGTTGCATTTGGAGAATTTGGTGTCTGTTGGTGTCGTAAGTTTGCCTATGGCTTTGTATTATTATTATTATTTACCCTTGCCTTGGGTATTAGAAGAGGTGGATAGTCTCCTTGGGTGTTAGAAGAGGTGGATAGTCTCCTTGGGTGTTAGAACAGGTGGATAGTCTCCTTGGGTGTTAGAAGAGACGGATAGTCTCCTTGGGTGTTAGAAGAGACGGATAGTCTCTTTGGGCGTTAGGAGAGACGGATAGTCTCCCTTGGGTGTTAGAAGAGACGGATAGTGTCCTTGGGCGTTAGGAGAGACGGATAGTCTCCCTTGTGTGTTAGAAGAGATGGATAGTCTACTTTCGATGTCAGAGAAGATGGGTAGTCGGCTCACGTTAAAACAATGTTTAAACGTGCTGATTTTACAATATTACATAGGTATTCTAAACAATTCCCTTCCCTCCGCTTATACAGCGCCATTTTTGGATTTGAATTGGTGTCAAATTAGTTTGTTTTTAGTATTTACTGCCACATTTTTCATGCAAAGTATAGTATAAATTAATTTATGATTGACTAGCAGTGCACACGTATAATTTATCATGATTGTCTAGCAGTGCACACGTACAAATTATCATGATTGTCTAGCAGTGCACACGTACAAATTATCATGATTGTCTAGCAGTGCACACGTACAAATTATCATGATTGTCTAGCAGTGCACACGTACAAATTATCATGATTGTCTAGCAGTGCACACGTACAAATTATCATGATTGTCTAGCAGTGCACAGGTACAAATTATCATGATTGTCTAGCAGTGCACACGTACAAATTATCATGATTGTCTAGCAGTGCACACGTACAAATTATCATGATTGTCTAGCACTGCACACGTACAAATTATCACGAAGAAAGAGCCGTTTGACGAGAACTTTGAGTACAAAAACTTGTAACTATTCCACGAATAAATATCACACCATCTTACACGATAAACACGGAAAATATCAATATTTAGTGCTCGGTTAAAACTCATTCGCACACGAATGATAACGTACATACATAAACAAAACTGAAGGCGATTTCATACAACAGTCATTGGTACTAATATTTTATTTGCCCTTAACATTTTTGACATTTCCATATATTTACAGTATTAGTTTTGAATAGACAATTTGTATCACAGATAACTATTATTATATTTACAGTATTAGTATTTTGAATTGACAATTTGTATCACAGATAACTATTATTATATTTATAGTATTAGTATTTTGAATTGACAATTTGTATCACAGATAACTATTACAAAGTACGTGTAAGTGTGGAATGCAAATAGTTTTATTTGAAATACGTGACAAGAAAACTTTGCAGGTGCAGATGTAACTATTATTTTTTTTTTAAAATAACCAAACAATATTTCTGTTAAAGATATTACACACGAAACTTTAGAAACTTTAGAGATCAAGAAATTATTTATCATTCGCTTAACAGTCATTATCAACAAAATTATAAATAAAATAAAATATACCTTTATTGTTAAATTGTAAGCATTCTTTTCTTAAAACTCTTATCAATCCATTTTATATTAAATCCGGTTACCAAAATAAAGAAAATCAAATAAACCCCACTTAAAAAATATCTGCACATTAAGTAAAAGAAACCAACTATTCTGGCCGTATTTGTTCGACAGCTCGAATCACGTGATTTTGAGAAAATTCTAAATATAGAGCTCTGACTTCCCGCTTGGCACGTCATATGAGCGGCATAAAGCTGAGTGAATTATTTGCTTCAGTGTTTATGTCATTTCTTTAGAGTGGCTTCCATCTTTCAGTGTATATATATATATATATTACTTTGCAGAAGAAATGAGATTTGTAGCAAATCCAAGACTGAAAGAAGGCAGTGTTCCGTTGATAAATAAATAAATAACATCTTTGAAGTCAAGCATTTGACTAGTGACTGAAGATTTGGTAATGCACATCGTTTAAAAAAAATCCAAACAGCAACAACAGAAAACCCATTATATTTATAACTGATGTGGAGTGAAAGTGATCAAGAAGCTATATGTAGATGTACGTGTGTAGTATTTGTCCAATAACTGTACATCTATAAGCCAGGATATTTATAATTTAATACTTCATCAAAACGACCAGCTAAGTATGCCACGAAGCTCATCCAGCTACAATGTCATTAAATACACTTAAAATCTAACACACATGAACACAGATTAAATGTTATTTTACATATTATAATTTAAAATGTAGTTAACAAATTTTAACTGGATTACAATCACATAATTTACAATACAAATTATGAAAGTCTCCAATAATAGATAATGGAGAGCTGAGGTTTGAGTTAACGAAACGTGCTCTAAAGACTGAAGAGATGGACATAATTAATAAACGAACTTTCGACCATCAAATGCATACTAAAACGGTATGCGTCATTAAATTGTTCATTCTTTATAATATCCCTGATCCTTGTCCCGCCCATATGAACATACCCACCCACAAACATTCATGTAAGTTCACAAATATGCATACACTTCTCACTAAAAGAAAGAAAAATATATTATTTTCATTTGTTCAAAACTGAAACAGTTTAAAGACTTCAAAGGCGATGTTTTTATTTATAGTCTCAGATCGATATATTTAAATTGTTAAGCATCATGTGTGTGTGGAGATATTAAGGATATATTTGTCTTCTAAAGACAATCTGTTTCAGATTTCAGATACTGTAGTACTATAAAAATCGTGAAGTCAATGTGACCACGAAGACCTTATGAACGAGAACACAAGATTCCATTGGTAAAAAAAAATAACCATCATTCCAACAAGCGAAAAGTCAATTAAAACACGACATCCTAAACTCACTCATCTAGGAGACATTCGGACAAACAACAACCCTCTCCATGGCTTGCCTTCAAACCAAAATTAGACACCAATCTTAGAGTAAATAAAGAAATCCACTCTTCGTGGTTTGACTTCAGACCTAGACCACACCAATCTCTCAGAGTACATAAAGAAATCCACTCTACGTATTTGCCTTCAGACCTAGAACAGATTACGGTAAATACGAAAAAACTAGAACAGACACGTAATGCTCTCCTGGAGCATTTAATATTTAATTTCGCCCATACCTATGAAATAAAGTTATTATGGCACAAACGCTGTGTGGTAAATAATCGGAAACATTACTTCCGAATTTTAAAGAAATACTTCTGACTTTTATATAACCAACGACCATTAGTTAGTCCATATATGACTGCTGTTGAATTAAGAAAAGAAGCGACAAGAGCAGAGGATCAAAGCTACCAACAATTAGATCGGCAGTAGGTGACCTTGACCATGGCCACTTAATGATCATCGGAAATGAACTGGCAGTGTATAGACTGGAAAGTTAGCCAAATGCATAGTACCATGTTAGCAACGAGGAGTCTTATAAATGACAGAGACTAAAGAAATTACGCATTCACTAGATTTGTGAGGAGACATGAAGGTTATGCCAATTCTCACACATAACAAAACAAAAGGGAAGGGATAAACATTGGCCACGTGACAAAGTTACATTATAAATCAAGAACACATCAGGGTCACTCTTCCACTCTTCACTAGTCCCTAGTTTCACAAGCAATTATTAATATTATAAAAAATATTTAAAAGTTGCAACTAAGTTTTTCCAGGGTTTTAAGGTTCAACTTTCAAGATTAAGTTTAGGTTTTATTTTGAGAAGACTGTAAGAATGAGGACAATAACACAGGATGCTACGGAGTCAAAGGGAGCGAATACTACTTAACGATATAACAAATGTCTGCTACTGTGACGTAATTGTTATTTCTTATACACGTCTTTGTTCATTCTTTATTATTTCATTTTATCTTGTTGTAATGTTTATATTGCATTTATATTGCTGAATGTCTCTGTTAAATTGTGGGGCTTGTGACGTGTTGGTATGACATTTATTCATCTATACAGGGATGGTTTTAGCCAGGCAAGTTAAGTGTTGAATATGAGCATCATAAGTCACCCATCTCTTAGGGTAAATATGAAAACAGTCTAGAACAGATATCAATCTCTTAGGATAAAAATTATGTAACAGATACTAATCTCTTTCGATAAATACAAAAATTGCCTCTCAGTGGCTCACCTTCAAACTTAGACCAGACGCCATTCTGTCGTGGTGAGTAAACAAAATCCAACCGATGCATTCAATGAGGCATAGTATTAGAAAACTTTGTAATCAATTATAAAACCACAATTAATATGTAGAGACAGGCGAAACGTCATGCGCGGAAAAATGAAACACATTTTTTCAGGTGAAACCTTCAGCAGAAAGTATAAAAAGGTTTCACGAGCAGTGCCATACTAAATATTACTTCAGTGAATCATTCGCTGGTTATACTTGTCTTTAAGAGAGAAAAATAAAGACGAAGTAGAATAACAATGACTGAAGATCATGAGGGGGTGGGGGTTCAGTTAAAGAAATGGAATGACATGAAGTGCAACAACAGTGTCTGGATTATTGCTAACGTGGAGTATGCCATGCAAGGAGGGAAATGACGTGTTGGACTGCATTTTGTTTGTGCGTGCGTGCATGCTTGTGTGTGAGAGTAAGGGGTAGATATTTTTGCTACTACAGTGTCTTTTCACCTTTCCTATTTTTTGTTGTTGTTGTTTTTTTGTTTTCTGACCAAACATTGACGAAAATTATTAATTTAATGATATAAAATATATATGAAATTTTTCAAACTGACCAGAAACAATATTTTTTAGTAATGCGACTTATGATGTATGAGATATACAGTTTGTTTGTCATATTATTTCCGTTATACAGACTTTTGTTTGATAAATACAGCAACTGAAAACATCTTTTAAAACATAGTTAAATGTTTTTTTTTTTTTTAATGAATGAACGTTTTGGTATAAAAGTTCTTATATTTCCTGATCTAAAACAATTCGCGCGTTGCTCGACTAGAACAAATCTTAAGCTTATAGATGCTGAACAATCTGTTTCGACATGCTCTGCTTGCGCAGTACGTCACAAGCATGCTAGCTCTGCCTGTGATCGCTTGCTTCGCCACTTGAGTGACGAGGCACTTCCACCACGATGAGCTGTGACGTACAGCGCGACACTGCGCGAAATCTACCGTGCGCATCCAGTTCTTCCACTGAGTACTGACGGTCAAGGCCACCACCCCCGTGCCACATCCACACCACCACCTTCCGCTCCAAGCCCACGGTGTAAAAATAGTTCGCCACTGTCACAATATTACTTCGCGCCTCTGCCATATCTTGCAAAACTTCACCAGGGCTCGATTTGTTGATGACTTGTACTGGTATATTTTTAGAACGAAGACACATGACGATGCAACTTGCCGGTGACGTCACAGATCCTTCAGGATCCTTTTCCTCATCACGTAGATGCGGACTCCCCGTGAGCACGAACATGTCGCGAAACTCTAGGACAGGCGGTCTGCTACTTGTACTTTTCCCGGTGTTTCTTTTCTTGCGGGTTTCTTTCTTTTCTTCCTGGTCGATATCACTTGTATTGGTACCCTGATCTGCAGCAATAAACAACTTGTTAACGATAAAAAAATCTATTATAAAAAAAATAACAAACACGTGACAGACTTAGAAAACAGTTCCTATCTTGCAGGCAAACCACAACTCCAATCCCTACTAAAGG
The DNA here is from genome assembly GCA_028829895.1 of Sinotaia quadrata. NCBI lineage: Eukaryota > Metazoa > Mollusca > Gastropoda > Architaenioglossa > Viviparidae > Sinotaia > Sinotaia quadrata. Next base: position 124,420,695 of record CM054179.1, on the reverse strand, counting down.
AAAAAAAAATCAGAATAGTTGATATAGTTTAGTTCATGTACTTCTGAAAATATCAATCCAACCGCATCAACGTACATATATTTCAACTTAACTCCAGCTAATCATTACGACCCGGGTAAAGGAATTTATCTAACTAGGAATGGGCTGGATATTCCTATTGCCTAAAGTGCAAAACGTTCATGCCTGGCATGTGTCGCAGCTGAAAGAGGGAAGGAAAAATGGAGCCATCCATGCAACATCTGTACCATATCTTATGAAAAGAGTTTTTAAAGAAAAAAAGAAAATTTCTCACTTTAAATTTGTGGTGTTGTGTTGATTATATATCACAATAATAATATTATATGTATTAGTTTTAACATATTAATTTCATTCTGTTTAATTTTGTTTATTACAATAATATTATTATATGATCTACTTTTAACTTACTAATTTCATTCTATTTAATTTTATTTATCACAGTAATAGTATTATATAATCTATTTTAACATACTAATTCCAGTCTATTTAATGCTATTTATCACTGTCGCGGGGGGTTTCTGGTTTGTTGCTGGCCCCTATCTCCTCCTCGGTGGGTAGGGGGGGGGGTCAGACCCAGTAGCCGCGACTTGCCGGGATCACATCGAACGATCAGATGTTGATGATCATTCTCACACTCAGACACCACGAATAGTCTTGTGGGGGTTAGGATTAGCTTTATTCTGAGATGTGGGGTAAAATGTGAAAAGCTGGCGTGAGTGTGTGTGAGCAGGCGTGTGAATGTCGTGTGAGGGACGTACGGAACGAACAAACAAACAACCGCACCAACATACACTTTCAAAACCCGAGAAAGGAAGCCCAACTCTTGAGAAAGAGTTAACAACGAATTTAATTTTAAAAAGGATTTAAAAATGGAAAAACTGGCTTAACTCTCACACGGTGTTAGTCATTCATTCGGTAACATCCACACGCGGCATCCATGGGACGGGGAAACATGAGCGATGGAAAATGAAAAAATAATTTTAAAAAAATATGATGAATAAACTACAATAATCAAACAATAAACGGTGATGACCGTTTTCACTACTCCTGTCAAAATCGAGTGGCACAAAAATACTTTGGGCGTAGCCCTATTTCAGCACAACCAGTGGTAATGACCGCAGAAAATATCTAACCTTAAAATTTACTAGCTTAAAATTAGTGGGTGGAAAACCCAACGTCAACGAATGTTAATCTTGCTTAGAACTGCAAAAATTATCCATTAAATAAAAGTCAAAGATAAATGTTCATGAAAAATAGTTCAATGATGAAAAAATATTTATATTCTAACTAACCTACCTAGTAATGCACCTCTAATAAAAATTTTCCTACTTACTAGTATTACACGCTGAATCGTCGACGCAGGAACACACAGCACAATAAAACGAAATAGTCACAACTGCCGACACGCTGGCAAACACAAAACGTTACAGTTTCTGTCCTCTGAAAAATAGCATGCTTGGCGATGAAAACTCGGTACACGGAGAGTGCAGTACATACGTACAAACTTGCCACTTGCGAATACTCGTCCCACGTTGCCTAACGCTGGGGTACCCGGTTCTATGACGAAGAACACGGACGGCTGTCTTCCACGACAGTAACAAAACGGAGCTCACGGACACCTGTCTTCTGCGACGGTTCCAAGATCCAAAATCTATCAACGGAGGGCTGTCTTCCACGACAGTACCAAAATGGAGCTCACAGACACCTGTCTTCTGCGACGGTCCAAGATCCAAAATCTATCAACGGACACCTGTCTTCTGCAACGGTCCAAGATCCAAAATCTATCAACGGACACCTGTCTTCTGCGACGGTCCAAGATCCAAAATCTATCAACGGAGGGCTGTCTACAGCAGCAGCAGCTCCGATACGTGAGTGGCGTGGAATATTCTTCTCTCAGCGCAATCCTGGTCCCTTCAGCTCATTCCCCTGATGGCCAGCTATTGCCCAAGGTTCGGATCCAAACGTAGAATAATAAGGACAAGCTTTATAGGCTGCCATGACGAATTGAGTGTGACCAAAACACACGTCTAATTCTAATTCTATGTGGAGAATATTCAGTCCATTTCCTCCCCGGTCATAACGGTGATGGAAAGATTGTCCAGACTCAGTGTAGGTACGATGGCCTTACACCTCTCTGTAGTCCAGACAGACGCACACATTAAAATAGCTCCGTCAGTCCTTTTATGCAAAATCATTTCTCACTCTCTCTAAGATCAAACTCTCGCGTGTATCCTTGCCTTACCCACGCTAAAAAGGTGCATTACTCTGAGGTGCAATACGTCTAGTGATATAATCCCTAATTAAACTTGTAATAATAATTGATAATAAACATCAAACACATTTTCAAGATATTGTAATCACAATTTTTGAACATCTAACTCAAATAATTAATCAATTGTGTTTTTATAAAATTATTTGAAACATGAAATTAACAAACTTGCTGAGTGTACGCCAACACAATAAGCAGACGACTTGACAGTAAATGTAAACAAACGCGCTGACTGTGCACGTAATTAGAGACGTCATTTAGCTAGCAGACGACACTTGCTAAAAACTAACGTCTGTTGCGTCGCGCGATGGCCAAGTGGAGATAATCAGGGATAAAAATTAATTTTCTGATTACCTCCCCTTTTTTCCGTGACAACATACTAATTTCATTCTATTTAACTTTATTTATCAGAATAATAGTATAATGTAATACACTTTTATCAAACTAATTTAATTCCATTTAGTCTTATTTATCACAGTAATAGTATTATATAATCTACTTTTCTTCTTCTTCAGTAAAACTTCAAGTAGGGTATGTATTTTCTTAGATAAACAATGGAAAGTCAAACCCCTCTTTATTCTTTCACGAGCTGTACAATTAGGAAATACACAACTTACTCCTGGCATTTTCAGGTTTACTCTGATATATGGCTCATTCTCTGAAGAGTGTACCACGAATAATATTCTGGAAAAATAGCTCTCATGTCATTTTGTCTTGGTGTGATGAGTTTAAATACCAAATAAGAAAAATAACTTTTATTTCCCATTCAGATCACATGGTTGCAACACATAAGGCGGGGAAAATGTTTGGAATCATCGACGTTTCAAAACTTCTAAGATTTGTGATAATCTCGATATATTATAATTAAATTGATTAGCATCGTAAATATCTTTTGCATTTAAAGTTTCACTTAGCTGTGCATATTTTAAACCTGAGAGAGTAAAGATAGAAAAACCTGTGAATTACATTCATGAATTGATATATAGTGATAAGGATTATTATTATAATTTTAAATATTATATTTAAATAGATACTTTGTTTATTAATTAATAGTATCTTTGCAGCATAATGACTTAGCCCGTTTTATGGTTAGTTGAGAAAATAGAGCTTCTTTTATGATGGTTGATAATTTTGTTAATGTGGTTTCCACGTTTCCAAGTTGTAGATTTTTACCCCATTTGAAATAAAAATGTATCCAGATTAAATTAGTAATTTAGGTTAGTAAAGAAAATATTGGTGGTAATGTCTCAATTATAGTGCTAATTTTAAAACATATTTTTTGGTTAAAATAAAATTCTGGTAAAATCTTACTTTCTGAGTTTTCAACAGAAACAAATCTTTTTTTATGAATTGTAAACTCCTATAACATCAAATTTTATAATTTTTATCTTTTCTTATGTTTTTATGTGAGTATTAGGCCTTGCTGTACAGTTAAAATGTAAAATAATTAGATTTAATCCACTTTATTTTTTTGTACTTCACGTCACTAAATTCCCCAGAGAATGAGGTGTATATATGAAGCAGAATAATGAATGTAATTGATCTTTGCAAAAGTGAACCCAGCTGCATATGAAGTTGACATACGCAAGATGGGTATTTTCGAATTCACGTTTATGGAAAGTGTCCAGTTCACAATGTGTACGCATCAGTCAATATGACAGCAAATTAAACTGAAGTAACCAGTCTGCACTTACCTCTTCCAATCCCAAGTTTAAGCAAAATGTCGGCCACTTTTTCCCCACATGCAGAGCAGTGTATTGGTTCGATCTCTTTCTCATGGTGGCCTGAACCCTCGTGCATTATGTGCATGATATCCGGTCCCAAACAGGGTGTAAACGAGTCAACAGGCGTGTAGTGCTTTACTTCATCTTCATACCATTTGAACGACTCGCTGATAGAGCTAACAATGTTGGTAGGATTCCTCAGTGGAATGGTCATCTGTTCTGACTGAAGTTGTTCTGGCATAACGTGGCTCCAAGACGAGGCAATCCAAATGCTCATGTTAGAAATTTTGCACAGTTCACCCAAACACCACAAGAGGCGTTTAAGTTCATTGCTTTTAGAAGCGGACAAAAGATGTGAAGCAAAAATAATTTTCATTCAATTATTAACCATGTCAACTGAACATATAAACCATTTTCATACGCCTTAAGTACCAACAATTTTGTAACAGGAAAAATCAAATCCAGTATTTGTATTAAATATGTTATTAATCATTCTTAATTATTATGATCTGTTAAAATGATAAAAGAGTAATATTTTTATAGAACAATAGGTTTAAACGAGGTTTAACCGCCAGTCTGTCTACAAGGATTTGAAATGACGTCATTTTAAACACAATAAACGGAAAATGAGCGCATAGGGTGAAGGGTGAATTATATAGGAAAAACCAAATTTCCAGCATTAGTAGCGATGGGATTCTAAATGAGCAACCAACGCCCAAATATTTTTAATGCCTACATCACCAATTTGAGTTTTTAGCTGGTATTGTGAAAGGAATTTTTACTTGTATTTTGAAATGAACGTTCCATTGCAGCTAGCTTGAATAATACAGTGAACGAATGACGCGTGATATTCATTATGCAAAGTATAGAAATTTAGTGTCACTCCTCTCTCATTCAAAAGTATGACACACGATTCTATGGTAAAATATAAAAGCAAAGACTAGTAAATTAATTTGATTAATGAACTGTAGAAGTTTGGTCAATTATTAAAATATGAAGTAAATGTTCAAGGATAACTGAGAAAAGAAATTCATGATTTACCTAAAAGGATAGCTTATAAGATTGTAAGGATTGACATCCTATAATGGCAAATTAATGCCCATGTTTTTGAATCTTGTACTCCTTTTTCCCAATTTTCAGTAATCATTATTATTATTATTGTGATGTGTAATTCACTGTTAGCATGAGGTAGTATTTAGCTTAGCTGTGCAGTCGGTGGTATCCGCTCTTTGGAGGTAGCACAAGGAGCTAATGCCAAATCCTCTTAGGAATTTGTTAGACCTGACAAAGTGATATGCAGAAGGAAGGGGGCGATAATATACACAAGGAAGGGGGTCGTCGCAACCGGACATTCACTGATCATATGTGGGCTACTGTGCTTCGATAGGTAACGTAAACAAAATTTGTAACTTAATCACGTGGTAAATTGCAACCAGGGTATCGTCACTCACATTGCACCAGGCCAAGTGAAAAGGTCGAACTAGTGGGGGGGGGGGGTGAATCCTGAATTTTAATTCTTTATCGGGAGATTTGTGTCTGCTGATGACATAATCTGTGAATCAAAGAAGAAACCCAAAATCGTTCATTGCGAGGAGGGGGCCCGACTGAATTGAATTCCAAAGTACGATGCCGCGTGGTTTTGTCATCACTGCTGTCATCAAAACTCAAAGTTGATTTGAATATTCAAATCCTCTGCAAATATTCTAAACAATCTGCTCTGTTTCATTTATAAACTGTAGTAAAGAACATAGTGCGTGTCCGTGTCGTATTCATTGTCAGCTATCAATTGTTATTCTTATTAAATTGTTGTTATCTTTCCCCATGTTTTAATTAATTCTTCGAATGACAATTACCAAGGATCACCTGTGGGTGAGCAGTATATTGGATGAATGAGTGTAAATTAATTAAGGAGAGATAACGTCGCAGATCCTAAAATGGTGGTGTTAACTAGTTTACTCGTCACTATGTTAAGCCTATTTATGGGTAAATGGCTTATCGAATGATACAAGTGTTTCTGAGAAGTTTCCAATTAGGGCTAACCAATGATCACCTACTGACCAACCAGATAGATAGATAGATAGATAGATAGATAGATAGATAGATAGATAGATAGATAGATAGATAGATAGATAGATATATAGATAGATAGATAGATAGATAGATAGATAGATAGATAGATAGATAGATAGATAGATAGATAGATAGATAGATAGATAGATTTGTACCATGTACCTAAATACAGAACTGGCAGGTCACTTCTCCGGCATTGAACATACCTATCTTTGCGAGCCCACACGTCATCGCATATGAAATAAAATCTTTTTCCAGGAGTGTCAGCTTGCTTAATCGTTTCCACCAAACGTTTGTGATCATTTTCCTGATTGACACAATCAAAAGCATGGTGGTAAATCTGGCCGATTTCGCCTCCCTCCTGTCTGTTCCCCCGCACCATGTATGTCAGTAAGTAAGAAGCAGCGAGGGTATCGGGCCGCGTGTTGACAATGTGAACATTGTGACCTTTATTGATCCAGCCTCTTGCCTTCAGAACCAATACTACTGTCTTCCCTGTGCCAGGTGGACCGTTCAGAAATAGTCTAGACGGCTCAGGTTCCCTCAGCACCAGGTCCAGTTGCTTCTTAGTCAGTACAAAGTATGTCATTATTTCCCCTACCCCTGAAATACCTTCAGGTTCTGTCCGCATTTCTATGCGTTTGTTCAAGAGGTAGTCTGCACTAATTTCAGTGGCTGGGCCAGCAAATCTAACAAGAAATGATAAACACATAAATTTCAGATTAAATTTGTTTATAGAAATACACATAATTTATAATTAGACAATAAGACTATTGACCATGGCAATATAGATCTGCACAAACATCAAGCACATGTGTGTGTGTGGGATTTTTTGTTTGCGTGTGACCCTTAATCTAATGGTGGTATAGATTTTATTACTAAGACCGGTGTGTGTGTGTGTGTGTGTGTGTGTGTGTGTGTGTGTGTGTGTGTGTGTGTGTGTGTGTGTGTGTGTGTGTGTGTGTGTGTGTGTGTGTGTGTGTGTGTGTGTGTGTGAAATGCATATGTACACACATATACACATATGAAAATAGCTTCATTTTTGTCAAAATTATATATGAACATAAATACGTTTACGCATAAAAAGACAAACATTTAACAGGAATTAAAGCACTTAATCAACTCCCAAATATTGATAAAAGACACTACACCGATGGATTGACAAAAATGTGGGAATGGTGTTACGCCACCTTGCAATAAGATTGAAGTAAATGTCCTCAGTCATCGATGTTTCCTTGTTATTCGAGACGAGTGCATCCCACCAAATTTGTATCTGTGGTACGTCCCAGCCATCCTGGAACGTCATGTTGTCTTGTAAAAAGCAAACTTTAACAGTTTCAGCGGGGTCTTTAGTCCCCAAACATTTCAATAAATCCTGCAAAAATTTAAAAAATACATAAATACAACTGCTTGCGTTTATGTGAGGTTTTCGTTTGTAAAGAAAATACATAGCTACACAGTTGTCTTGTTAATTAAAGTTACCAATACGTTTCTGTAGATAGCTCTCATAAATTTTATTTTAGTTTTTAGTTTTAGATTTAAGTGTTATGCTTATGCTATGTTTAACTTTATCAAATGAGTCAGTTTCATATCATCCTACTGACTGGAGTTAATAGTGCTAGTCATTGTTCGTCTTACCGTCTTCAGGTTTTCATCAGCTGTAAGAATCTGTCGCAGGGAGTCACCACTGACGTACGGCAAAACAGGAAACTTCATTATGTTCACATTCGGCATTAGGTCTTTTACCAATTCTTTAAGCACCGCCTCATTTTTCTCAAGAAGTTGAATGGCGTCACTCACTTTTCTGGCAATATTCTTATCTAAATCTGCAGGTTCCTTCTGTGTCTGTAGGTATGGTGCATTGGACATAACTGATTTCACCTGTCCAAGAAGTATGCCATATTTGAGATGAATTATCAAGATGTCAAAGCAGCCACGCCTATGGTTTTCTGCAGCTAGATATTTGGGTCGTATAAATTTTAAAATTTTGAGAACATGTTCGTCCTGCTTTCCAAGATAATGCGAGAATTGCAATTGCGAGAAAACAAACATGACTTCGTTCTTCTCCTTTGCAAACGTCTTCAGGCAGCCAAGGGCCTGTACTCGCGCCAGATCCTCTCGGTGCTGGCTGTCGTTACAGGTCCCTTGCACAAACACGGACTGTCCATCTATCTCTCTCTCTTCGACGCATGCTTTGCTGATGTACACAGGGGGAAGAAAGTACAATTTTCGGTCTAGATCAGGAAACACCTCTCGGATGTAATTTTGCCATTTACTCGTAATATCAGATCTGCACGTCATTTTACACTGGAATAAAAACAAATAAGCAATTCTTATTTCTTTGAACTATTAAGTAGTTGTTTATGGTTAGTGTAAATCAATTTAGTGTCCTTGAAATAAGGAGTTGTCGTTCGATGGCACAGAGATATTTGTCCGTGTCAAGAAGGGCGTTCGACCGTCTTCATAGAAATGTTGTCACAAAAAAAAAAAACACACATAAAAATTGGCATCGGGACTATTCCTCAAATAAAAATAAATTCTAAAAGATGGAAATCAGAATCTTTGCGCATAAAGAAAAGCTAGGAGACAGAGCTAAATTTGCGAAATGTTTGATCCTTACATATTTTTAAATAAAAGTTTATAAAACCAGCACTGAGGTCACACATTAATTTAAAAGTAGAATGGCCAAAAATCATAATCAAAGTAAAAATAGGCACGCTATCCGAACTGTTCATAAAGTATTTTGCCTAAAGTTCCACACGATGTAGTCCAGCCAACTTGGTAATGTTTTGCATTTTTTCCATTGAAAAAAAAGTAAAAATAAAAGAGCTGAACAAATAAAATTAAAATGGCGTTCATTTGCTTCAAGAGGCAGAAATGGAACGCAGCCTGGTACATACCGCAATTTTCTTCGTGTCAGCCACGTCATCCTAAGAGTCCTTATACGCATAGTGATATTGATGAAGGGTAGGGAGTGCGTTTGTGAATGACCCTATTCGTTGTGCTAGGGAGCTTCTTCCTGGATGTTGTGCCATAGAGCTTTATCAGATTAACAAAAGTTCAGTTTCCTTTGTTCGAACTAGACGTGATTTTTTTAAATCACTAAATAAGTTGGAACTTTCATTCTGCTCAGTTTTCTATAAATTCGAATTACCCTTGTTGAAATTAAGATTAAACCATTTTCATTATATGTTATTTATTTACCTGAAGAAAATCTACTCAATCTCAATTTAAAACCGAGTACTTAAGAAATGTCGTTAATAAAATAACATTAATGTAATGCATGCAATGAAATAGGTTTTACGTGTCACACATTTAACGTTTAAACCAACCAACAACAACTATTGCACGCTTGCAAGGCGCATAGTTTATCTGTGATGGCTTTTAACTGTTTTGAACGGACACACACGTACACACAGAGGCATAGATTACATCCCCCCCCTCTCTCTCTCTCTCTCTCTCTGACCACTACTCTAGCTTCATATGTAGCAACGTCAATGAGAACCCTGAGCCGAATATAAGATATACACTCCAACTCTAAAAAAAAACACCCCGCAGTTTACACTTACTATAATCTGTCCTACGTACGTCTCATGTTAGCCGTCTTTAGACACTACAGCTCTAAAAAAAAAACAACAAAAAAAAAACACGGTGTACAATTATTACAACCATGGGCGTGTGAGGAGCAAAACGTGAGAAGTGCAACTCAAGACACCCGAAATAAATCAGTATAGAATCATTGTTATACATAATAAACCAATAAATCAATCAGCAGACTTAAAGGGTAAAAGAAGGATTTTCTACGATTAACAAGAACCCCGAATGCTTAATAAGTTGTTATTTCATTCTTTTTTTCTGCTCCCCAATCCCAAGTATTAATTTCTGACTGGTCTTTTTTACTCGGGGGTCAGTAATATTGAAAAGAATTTGAATGAACCAGAAACTGACACACAATGACACAGTGGACGGGTGCATGTACAAACATGCACTAACTTGATATTAGTCAGCAACCCAATGGTAAGGCTTGTGAAATACTTCCTGTATATTACTTTGGGGTCAGACCCATGAATGATTAGAAACAGTATGATTACAAATACACACGCACATGTGTACACACAAGCACAGGTAAAAACAAAAAGCACACGCACGTGTGTACACACAAGCACAGGTAAAAACAAAAAGCACACGCACGTGTGTACACACAAGCACAGATAAAAACAAAAAGCACACGCACATGTGTACACACAAGCACAGGTAAAAACAAAAAGCACACGCACGTGTGTACACACAAGTACAGATAAAAACAAAAAGCACACGCACGTGTGTACACACAAGCACAGATAAAAACAAAAAGCACACGCACGTGTGTACACACAAGCACAGGTTAAAAACAAAAAGCACACGCACAAACAAGGATTCAATTACAGGTAACACACTGACACGCGTACTATCAAATAGTCAAACAATTATGCTAAATTTTACCAAAGTAAAAACAAATAGTTAAAAAAGAAACAAGCTGTCTGTTTAACTCACTGTTTACTTATTCGTTCGAGAATATGTCGAACGCAGCCTTGATCAAAGGAGACAAATGGCCATTAATACACACATACGTATGTATGCCTTCTTGTCCAAAGGAGTTCGAATTGTGTGACTTGAGTAATAACTTAGCCAAGCCGTTTATAAATAAATTCCGGGGAAAGACTCTACTCACTTCTGGGGGTCGATCAGGGATGTAAAAAGCACTATGAGAATGCTTTCGCTTATTTTATTATTATAACATTGCTAGTCTCATACTATATCTGGTATATATACTGTTAAGTTTGTCAATAAAGCAAGCAGTTTACTCAACAATTGAGTTCTTAGGCTCGTTTATTTTGCCTTTCACCCTCTCTCTCTCTCTCTCTCTCTCTCTCTCTGCCTTTTCTCTTTCACTCGATTATTACTACTACTAATGACATTTTGACTTTTAATGTGAAAGCATACCCGCCTAATGTACAAAAGTTTTAGCTCTGTGTAAAAAAATCATCGAAATTTTCTCTTTTCTCTTACAGCTCACGCGATGTACTCACGTTGACAGAGGATGGTATTTAGAAACCGAAGCCATAATCCAAAGTTATTTATTGGATAAAACCACTTAACCGACAAGACAGTGAAGTGGTGTTCAAGACTTGTCGTAGATCATCTATAGATGACTCCTACTGTCCTCTTGTGCGTTCAATTCCCTTAACGTTTGCAAAACGTTTACCTCGTTGCTCGCGAAACGTTTCAAAATGGTACAGCGTGAAGCCGATCGCAGATCAAATAACTTGAATTTTGTTTGCTGTAAATCTTTTATGAAAACAATTTTATGATATTTAATGCTTATTTACTGCCAGAGTGTATATGTAACAACAAAATTTAAAATACGAATGACAGAGTGTTCATGTAACAACACAATTTAAAATACGAATGACATAGTGTTTATGTAACAACACAATTTAAAATACTAATGCAGAGCTGAAATGTAGATGAAAGTCATACTTAGCCTAGTTTGGGTAAAACATTTTTACAGCCATGATCAGTTGACAGCTACCAGAGATAATCAAAATAATTTATGCAAGTTATTATTAGTATGTCCTCGTAGGGATTTTAAAGAAATTATGCCCGGTTGTGTCACATTTGACTCTCATTGGTGGTCAATTCACTACTGACTTTATTTGGGTCTTTAAAATCCTCATTGCTTAACTTGTATCAAATAGGAAAGTAACAATTAATAAAATGTCACAATCATTATATTAAAAGTAACAACTTATGACTGGCAGACATACCGTTGGACATACATAGATACACACTCTCTCTCTCTCTCTCTCTCTCTCTCTCTCTCTCTCTCTCTCTCTCTCTCTCTCTCTCCTCTCTCTCATGCATGCACACACATGCCCATATGCGTAAAAACACCCACGCATAAAAACTTTCGTCTCTGTTTATGTCCCCCTTTCACTCAGCTACCTTTCAAAAAAATTCTCCTTTAAATATTGCACACTCATACTGTAAATCAAAGATTTATTAATACACAATGGATTGCACGCTCATACTGTAAATCAAGATTTATTAATACACAATGGATTTATTAACACTATAAGGCAGATCTGATATATAAAAAGTAAAATGTATATAACAAACATAAGAAAGACTCGAAATACACGTTTCGGACATGAAATTGTAAATAAATATAATTAGAAAAACAATTTTTTCTTCTAATCACGTCGAAAATTGTTAGTTTGCTTCGAGCATGTCATCCTTTTTAGGGCCCCGCACCTGTATTAACAAAAATCATTAATCAGTGCAATGACAGTCACTTGATGCAGAGGAATGGTGGGCATTACGTGTATCTAGAGATTTCAGTTGTGTGTCAGTATTATTTGCATGTGGCTACAGCCAATAACTGTTATAACTTAATGGCATACGATAACATTTTCATTTAATGGTTGCACACTCACACTTATTTAATAACAGTTTACAACATACGTTAATGATTATCCCCACAGTTATATATAGTTCGGTGTCAAAGAGCCATGTACGAATAGATCTGTTCCTAGATTTCCATTCGCGCCAGGAAATATTGCCCTAGTGAGCAAAGCAATTTTCAAATGTCATTTCTCTAATTGTGTTGTAGTTATTGAACCGGTCAAGAAAAGAAATGTTTGCAGTCATTATCTTTCAACACGTCAACAGACTAGATCGCATACAAGGATTTATTTTCATTTTTGAGTGAAATGCTTTAAATGTAAAACAATCTGTCACTTTGTCTCTTCAGATCAACATAATTTATTTTGTAATATTGTCAACAGATATAATTATTACATATTGTTTTACACTGCAAGGTGCATGGATTTGCAATAGTGTGTGATTACCTGTATCTATTGTAAAAGTGTTTAATTAGTTGTACAAAGAATGGAAAACTCTACAAAGATTATTAAAGATGAGCTATTACGATAAGATATATTTAATGATACTTTAATAAGTGTTGGTATGTAAGTAATATTCCTTAATGCTAATGGAATACACTCATTTAAGTTAATATAATACGACAATTAATGTTTCACTGATATATGTCTCTATGTTATCTTCATGATTGGAATTAGAGTGCAATAGATTACATACAAAAGAAAATATTGTTATTAGTTAAAATATTGAAAATGCTAATATTTAGAAACAAGATTCCAAACATTTAAATATTTGCTTATGAGAAATAAAATGTATTTTTATGGTGGACTAAGCTTAGCTTGATGAGAAAAAAAAATGAAATGCCAATATTGGAGTTTAGGACACGGACATCTTAACTCAACCAATGTTGAAGTCCAGTAAAGGGATTTATTTTTTCAGTCAATGGTAGAGTCTATAGGGCAGGGACTTTCTTAATCAGCTAAAGTTTGAGCTTAGGGATGGTCCTGTTTAATCAGCCAATACTAGAGTCTAAGGACTGGTACTTGTTTAATCAGCCAATACTAGAGTCTAAGGACTGGTACTTGTTTAATCAGCCAATATTTTAGTCTAGGACCTGTTTTAATGAGACAATATTAGGATTCTAGGACCTGGACTTGTTTAATCAGCCATTTTGGAATTCTAGGACGGGACATACATAAAAAGAGATCATGAAGGAGAGTGCGTGCAATCTGTAATTTTTACTTTTCTTATGCGTTCTTCTGTCTGCACTCGCAAGAGCGGCACAATCTTTTGTCGATTTAGACTTTCTAAGTTATCCGTTAGCCTTAGAGGGATTTCTTAAGCATCAGGTAAGATTCCTATGTGTATGTGTGTTTTTTTTTTGTGTGTGTGTGTGTGTGTGTGTGTGAGAGAGAGAGAGAGAGAGAGAGAGAGAGAGAGAGAGAGAGAGAGAAGAGAGAGTTTGTATGATGGGGAAAGAGTAATTTCGTAACGAGTGTAGGATATATAAAAGGTTAATTTTTACAAAATCTTTGAATTGTAGAAACGGTATGTACTGTAAGAGAGATAATACAGAGATAACATGATATCATGACCCACTGACATTTCGACACGGATATAGACATGAGACTGAATTTGTCTAACAGCTCTAAGAGAAATGAGGAGTTTAAGAATACCACGAGGTCATACGTTTGACATCTGTCTGCAAATAGGATGATTGTAAATCCCATTTGGAAACCTGGCACTTTGACTACAATTTGCGATTTTCTCCTTCCTAATGTACACTGTAAGCTATGGTAGATAGGATTGATTTTAGTCTTTAGAGTATTTACCTTTTTAAAATATATATACTGATTCTGCAGGCGGCACAAGTATTTAGGGAGAAATTTAGATCTGAAAGGAAATAATGATTCATTGTATTTAACATCTACTGAATACTCATTCTGTTTTCGCAGTCGAGTGCATATCTGTAGGGAGAAATGTATTATCTGACAAGCGATAAGGGAAACTGAATTTTTTACTTATGAGCGGCTACGAACAACTTGTTTTAATTTCAAAGACTTGCAGATGTGTATGGAGAAAATTAAAACCTGAACATTGTAGATGTGTATGGAGAAAATTAAAACCTGAACAGGAGTTTTTCTTATTTCTTTGGAGACTCCATCCTGTATCAAATGATATACATAGACGTTTTAAATCTAGAAAGAAGAGATAAAAATGCGGTATTTGAAGAGTTAAAAATGGAGTGTTTGGAGAGATAATTGGGATGATTACAGCTCGTTTTTTCTGATTCCTGTGCAAGCATAAGCCGAAAGCAGAAGTCTAAGACATACTTCATTTCTTACTGTAGGATAGTGGGACAATGTCTCTGTATTTATGATATTATTGGCAACAGATGTTCTGTTGGGGGGAAAATTAAGTAAAACAAACAAATGAAAGGATTTTACCTTTCCAAATTAATTTCAAATAATGACGTGAAGGATATTTCACTTTGAAAAAAAATTATCAGTTCTGATGTTATTTAAATCCAGCTACACAAGTGTGTATGACTTTAATATAAAAGAAAATCGTCTGTTAGTTAAGTGCTCACGTCAAGGTGCAGCTCGGCAGTTGGCGGGATTCTCATCCCAACTGTCTCCACAGTCGTTGTCGCCGTCACAAAGCCACGCAGACTCGATACAAAGGTTGTTGGGGCACTTTGTTTCTCCGGGTGAACAGTTAAACAATTCTAATAGTCAGAGAAAAGAAGAGAAAAATATAGCATTAGATTCTGACAGTCTAAGCAAGACCGAGAGAAAACCAAGCATAAAAGACTCTAGTAGTCCAAGAAAGACAGAGAGGAAACAATTTTTGACGACTGATAGTAAGAAATAAAATTAACGAGAAATGAAGCAAGAGAAAAAAGTCTTTCACAGGTACATAAAGCGAAGATAAAAAAAAAAAAAACAGTCATCCAAATCCGATAAATAAATGAAATATCAACGGAATGAACAACAATTTAAAACTTTTTTAGTAAATGAAAACCCAGGGAAGATTTAAGTCATGTCATCGTTCAATAATTTAAATTAGTAAGATGCTCTTTCGTCCTCGAGCGTACGACTGTACAGACTCATTCAATCTTAGCTCTTCACAATATCTCTACCTCCATCATGAGAGCTATAACACCTTACACCATATGTCTGTTTGTGCCCATTAAATTCTTTGTTTACGCTGTTTCTGATTTTGACCCTGGATTTATGGCCACTGGTATTCTTATCAGTTGTAATCTCCCAAGAAACAGTGAAATCTGAGACATTCTGTTATGAATCATAAATGTTACATTTTTTAAGGCAGATTCACATTTGTTAAGAAATTAATACGCAATCGAATTACAAAGGGGGGGGGGGGTGTCACATTTCCCAAGCCAATGAAACACGAACAGCAACATATATTGCGTCACTCAGCGTGACAATGACGTTTTACGTCTCCGATATACATGTAGTATCTAAGGAGTGCTTAAGAACTTGATAAGCGTGTAGTATCTAAAGATATCAAGAACTTGATTTTGCCTGCTCCTAGAAGACCGTAAATCATAATCAAATTTAAATAAAACTATAATATGAAACAGTAGCATTGAGTACAGAGATCTGAGAATATCATAAATTACACCTATTAGGTTATAACATCCAGTTTTCGTTTGGGACGGTCACTGCGCATTGTTTCGTTTGGAAATGCGAAATCCCACCAATACATTCCACAATTCTTCACATTAAAATATCACGACAATTAAGCCATAATTCGCATGCATCAGAGGTGGCCTTGGTTCTCTATTGGAAATTGATCAATTCCTAATTCCTAATTGCGTGGTAGATCAATCAAAACCTTTACTCTTCTCTCTGTCTCTCTGTCGCTGTCTCTGTCTCTGTCTCTCTCTCTCTCTCTCTCTCTCTCTCTCTCTCTCTCTCTCTCTCTCTCTCTCTCTCTCTCTCTCTCTCTCTCTCTCTCCTAAATCACTATTGGTTAACTCTATCTGCTTTGTCCTAGAATACGAAAACTAGTTAATATACTTTGTAAAAGAAAGTAATTAGAAATGTTCATTGAACTACTCAGAACACCTGGAACCCAACTGCCAGCTTAACCATTTCCTTAGTACAGATGACTGTTAGCCTCTAAAATTGTGAGGGATTAGAACGAGCATTCTCTTCAAATCTCCCAAACAGCAATATTCTCTTTCTTTTGATTCAGATCAGTCTGCAGCTTTAGTGACCATTCCTGGGTCACTGTAAATGATACTGTAAAGGCCTCTTTAGCTATGGATAAGTACGATCTGTCGTGTAAGTGACGTAATACAAAACGGAATGACTACAGAAGTACGTTAACTTACCGCAACTCTGTTCATCTGATCGATCAAAGCAATCTCCGGCACCGTCACAACGGAACTCGATGGATATGCAATGTCCCCCGAGTTTGCACCGGAACTGGTGTTCGCCGGCGCAGTTCGTGTCTAAAACGGACATTTGCTTGAATGGAAAACAATTTTCAGTACACTGACCCAGACAAGTGGAGTCGAACAATTTTTACCAACAAACTTTTCGACTGAACTAAAGGTAATACGCATAATCGAACATTTGGAGATAACAGCAAAAGTCAGTCTGTAAAATCGGATATTTTTAGGCCTAAATAAGTTAATATACAAATTTAAAATTCAAATAAATTACTGTATAAAGCAATCGTTTGGATTTCAAAACAAGAACATGTGAATCTTCATGATGTTTTTCAGAAATTTTCGGTTCCTTAAAATCCCAACGTTTTCTGAAATAGTAATTTGTTTCATTTTTCTAAACTTTAAAAATCGTTTACTTTTATAAACTTTCATAAATAAATAATTGGAAACTCAGTCATTTTTCCTTAAAAATGAATGTTGCTTTTAAAAATTAAAATATAATTGAGATTTAGTCTTTTTAATAACTTTTTCCCTAAAATAGATGCATTGTGAACTAGATCAGTATGTGAAAGTGTTTATACTAGACTTCAAATAACATATTGCATATTCAAAATAAACAAATTAATTTGGAATAAAATTCTTTTGCTTTATAGTATACACATTTTTTTCTGCACGACGACACACTAGCGAACTACTGAAATTTTTGGTAGGGAAACAGAAACGAAATTAGTCTCTAATGCTATTTAAATAGAACGGAAATATGACAAGGACAGTGTCTGGTTTATTTTTATCAATGTGACTATTTGATTATTCTCACAAGATGAGATAAATTCAGCGTTTCTGAGAGTGTGTGTGTGTGTCTGTGTGTGTGTGTGTGTGTCTGTGTGTGTGCATGTGCATACATGCGGGTTTGTGTACATCATGTGTGTGCTTGTGTGCGTGCGCGTGTGTGCGTGCACGTGTGTATGTGTGCGTGTTTGTATGCATGTGTGTGCGCGTGTGCAGTTTATTTACCGCAGCCCCGTTCGTCTGAATTATCGCCACAGTCGTTGTCCGTGTCGCACACCCACTCCTGTTGGATGCATTCGCCATTGGTACATAGGAACTCAAGGTCCGAACACGTTTGCCCTGAAAAACACCACGAACATGCACCACAACACCACACATTATGAATGCATCAAATGTAGTTACTATTTATAGTAATAAATGTAAATGTACTCTGTATTGCACAGTAGTAAAAGATTATTTTAATTGGTTAAGAATTATATGTGAATAGCTTCTATAGATCAATGTAATTAAAAAATATAAGCAACAAAATGTTAAAAAAAAAAAATTCCATTGTGCGATGTTGCAGAGCTGTACATAAAAAAATAACAGAAAAAAATACATTTTGGACTTTTTTGTTTGGATGTTTTTTAAAGATTGCACTTAACATCGATAATGAAAAAAATTAGAAACAGATGTTGGAAATAAACATGTAATCGTTTTAGAAATTTTAAAGAGTAAATAGTACGACTTTTAATTAAATTCACATGCTTTGAGAAAAGAGGAGTTAAATCCATTCATTGAAGTGAGCTACTAAAGTGGGTTTTTTTAATGTTGCTATATATATTTAATATTGATTCAATATATTTTTAAAACCTACTTGTAAGTGATGTGCTGAAGTGATCTTTTCTAAGAAGTAATGCATTAGGTTTATGCACTTTTAAATGCAACACAAAATAGCCTATGCCCCCCCTCCCCATTG
This sequence comes from Sinotaia quadrata, assembly GCA_028829895.1. NCBI lineage: Eukaryota > Metazoa > Mollusca > Gastropoda > Architaenioglossa > Viviparidae > Sinotaia > Sinotaia quadrata. The sequence goes on along the minus strand of CM054179.1, from coordinate 124,402,021 downwards.
CCTTAGACGTTCCAGTATTCGTCTATTTTATTTGAAGGTTGGGACAGTAAATAATAATAATAATCAAGAGGAGGCAACTTCATCAAACTTGTTGGACATCTTTTTGTTCAATCATCATTCTCGTTGCAGTTGCTTGTGGCATTAGGCAGATAGTGCAGCAAATATTGGTCTAATTAAAAATATTTTAACTCTTTGTGAATAAGTAAATGGTGTGGTTTAAAAACTAGGCTAGAGAGGGAAGCGATGCATTAAAGTGAAGTTAGAAGCGATGTATTAAAGTGACCTATTTTAGATGTGACCCATTAAGCTTGTAGATCCAGCACTATCTATTTTAACACGAAGCACAGCTACCTGATCTAGAAATGACACACATTTGACGCATTAAATTACACAGTATTGAAGTGACTTAGTAAATAAGACAGTGATTACCACTGAGCTCTTTGGTCCAAATGTCTAAGGTGGGCCAAAGAGGACAATAAAAATTGTATTTTATTTGTTATTTCAAATTCTTTCTTTTAAATTTTATTTTGTAATTTGTTTATAGTTCGCCTTGTACCTTTCGCTTTCATGACTTTATTATTAATTTTAATTCCTTTGGCATAGTGAAGAATTAGTCTGCTACACTCGACTATAATTTGCATTTCGTATAAAAATAATTTATTTTGCCAGCCTATAACTGATCTATAACAGTTATCACAGTTGTCAATGCTCATAATCAACGTTCCCTCTAATATTTTTCCTTTGTGCGCTGAACTGGCGGTTATTTGAGCTTGCTACCAAAACTTGTGCGCAGAATTTTGAAACTGCTTCTCGGCATTTTCGCGGCCACGCACCTTAGAGGGAGCATTGCAGTCATTATATTAACTGACTATTTAGAGGATGATTGATTCTAACGCTGAGGTTTATAGAGCAGTTTTCGTTATCAAAGATTCTACAGCTCAAGTTTACATGGGTCTTAATGAACATTGGTTCTTTGGGTCAGGTTCATTAACTACTACGTTCAGTAGCCAATTGTACATGGGTCATTTTTATTAATTATTATGTTTAGTTGCCAATTCTTCTGGGTCAGGTTTGTTAACCATTACGTCCAGTAGCTAATTGTTTAGGTTCGGGTTTATTAACCATTCTGTTTAGTTGCCATTTGTTTCGGGTCAGGTTTATTAACTATTATCATGTATATTAACCATTTAATAATCAATTGCGTTGGGTCGGGTTTATGTTTTTGTTTATATTTAGCAGCGAATTATTTGTTTTCAAGTTTCTTAATCATTATACTTAGTATCGAATAGTTTGAGGGCCATATTTATTAATCATTATACTTAGTATCGAATAGTTTGGGGGCCA